>CM029663.1:32042711-32365211 GCA_017311315.1 Dendrocalamus latiflorus
CAATAGATAGATTGAAAATGTTGAATTTAATACAGTAAGTAAAAACGATACTTGTAGTAGAAAATAATACCGTCAGTGCAGGCTTCGACCAAACACCAACCTATCCACGGGCATCCCACCCGGACCATCTTTTCCAAAAGTTCACGTGTGGATTCCATCCATCCACACGTTTCCAAACACTCGTGGATTCCATCCATCCACAAGCTTCCAATCTCTCTCATGGGTTCTATCCACCCACAAGGTTTTCATTCTCTCATGGATTCCATCCATCCATAAGGTTTTCGAAAATCATTTTTGAAAAACAAAGTCTAATCCATGAAAAGCTTTTACTCAGCATGCCCATAACCGTGGGCACGGCTATCCAGGATAGATTATACACTCTGCAGAGGTTGTACAGCTTTACCCACAAGGCACGATCACCCTTTTGTGCCACGCGAGTTTCACACTTCCTTAGGTGTGCGGCAAGGAGTCGTGACAAGACCTTTACAATGCAAAGCCTTCAACCTGGTCGAGCCAACTCTAAGGTTTCACCCCAGTAAGGAATCCACCAGACCGGGACCCCCTCTTGAGCCTAGACGAGACTTCTCATTGCTTAACCACGCTCGCCCAAGTGAGACTTCACATAGCACCAACCACGCTCACTTTCAACCTACGACTTGACTCAGGTTGGGACTTCGCAAATTATTCAGCCAGGGTTGTCCCATACCAGCCATGTGGTAGTACAATTAGGGCTTTGCAACAGTAGCTCACAGACCGGTCCTTAATCTGACTTAGGCCCAACCACATACCCTCGTGCACGACAATCAACCACTACGACTCCATCCAACAGGGCATGCCTGCACCCACCACTCTAACCAATTGACTAAGTCTAAACCAGGTTTATATTTTGTTTTCAAAATATTTCATAAACTTCCTTGACTCACCAAAGTCAAGAGTACATTTAGGAAACTTATCATTTCATGTAAAAGGCTCATCATTTTATGTGAAAGATATCCCAAAACCAAGATTATATCTAAGCAGGGCTAAGCATTTGATTAAACTCTCTAGCCAACACTAATGTATTAACTAGAGTTTGAATCTAGGGTGACAAGGTATCGAGGAATTTCAATATCAACGGAGGAATTAACAAGTAGGCAATAACTAGATTTAAAACTGAATTGAAATACGTTGAATAAAAATATGCATGCAATATAATTTAAATCAACATAATTTTATTTTGAAAACTGGGATCAACATGATCAAGGAGTGTGACTTGCCTTGCTCTTCAAATTGATATGAATCTTCGTCGAAGAAGTTTCCCGAATCGTCGAAATCTACATGTAAAAATAACCCACCAAATTCAAATAAATTCAAAATAAATTCAAATTGACTTCAAATATTTGAATTGAGGCCAGAAATAAATAGAGGGAAATTTTTGATGAATTTAGAAATTTGAATGGGCTAAATCAGAGTTAGGACGAAGGAGAACGGGCTCCAGGAAGTTTAAAAAGAGAGAAAATGAAAAATCTGAATTTTTGGAATTATTTTTCTAAAGGAAATTCTGGATTATTGCGTCAGCAGGGAATTTAATTTCGGCCGAATTGTTTTTGAACGGGAAAAGAGGGGGAAGGGGCTGACATGTGGGCCCTTGGTCCATGTGGACCATGTCCATGGACCGGGGGATGTGCTGAGGTGGCGGGGGTGGTGAGTGGCGTCTGTGTGGCACCGACGGGGCGGGAGCGGCCGAGGTGGCACGCCACTGAGCTGCCACGCCAGCACGGGGGAGGACGTGGCCGGCCGGCAAGGGAGGGTGCTCGGGCCTGGCAGCGACGGCGACACTCCGGTGGTCGGTGACCGGCGGTGACAGGCGGAGGAGGGAGAGGAGCGCGAGGGGAGCTCGGAGGTGGCTCGGGCTTACCAGGGAAGGCCAGGGATGGGCCGGCGGCGAGCGGGCAGAGGCGGCGACGGGCGGCGCTCAGTGCGGCGGCGATGGAGAGGGCGGGAGAGAGGGAGGGATGGCTGGGGAGGATGTGTGAAGAGAGGCGGAGACGGGGGTGGCATTTATAGGGGCGGACGGGGAGCAGGGCGGAGCGAATTGCTCGCCGGAGTGGGGGAGGTGGCGGCGGCCGTTGCGGGCGGAAAGGGGGGAATCGGGCGTAGAAGAGGGGGACGTGGGGCGCGGGGTGGAGAAAGTGGGCGCAGGCCCTGCGGGGAGGCGACGCACGTGCAGGGAGAGGCCGGGAGTGCGAGGGTGGCGACCGGGTCGGGCGGGGCCGATGGTTGTAGAAGGAGGAAGGGGGCGGCCGGAGGTAGGAGAAACCCCTGACAGGCGGGCCCGGGGCGGCAGTGGGAGAGAGGAGGGGGAGGCAACTGACGGATGGGGCCGGGGAGGAGGAGAGAGGGGGAGGCGCGGGCAGCGGGGAGTGAGGCCACGTGGAGGAGCGCGGATCGGGCGGCCGAGGGGAGTGAAGGAGGTGGGGACGGCTCGGATGGGCCGGGGCGCATGCGGGCGGGAGGATCCGGGCTGGCCACGTGTCGGCCCGAGGAGTGAGGGAGGCGGGTTTGGTGGACGGCGGGGATGGCGGCGTCATGTAGAGAATCTGGCCGTCCACGTGGCAGCCGGAGAAGGGAAGGAGGAGATTATTTTATTTTCTGATTTCTTGGTTTTTCAGAAAAGCGCAGAAATTCCATTAAGCCTCAGAAAAATACAAAATAAACTCCAACAATTCCAGAAAAATTCATAGAACCTTCTGGAGGTATTTTGGACTTAATAAAATTATTTCCAACTATTTTTGGCTCTATAATTTTATATTGAAAATACTTTTTAATTTCATAAATACATTTTTAAACTCCAGAAAATCCAGGAAACCAAATAAGAGCCAAGTAAATCCCAATAATTAATTTTACATAAGTTTTTTTGTAGAAAACCAAAATATTATTTTATTTAATAATAATAATTTTAGATTTTTCACAAAATACTTTTTAACTCTAGTTTTTCAAAAATAGAAATTCAGGGCAAAACCAAAATTAAAATTTAGGCACAAAAATACTTATTTTAACTTAAAATTTAGTTTTAAACATTTTTTTATTATTTATTTATTTATTTATTTTTATTTTCATAAAAATCTGGGCTGTTACACTAGATATGTACTAAGGAGATGTACTCATGCGCGCGTAAGGATGTGGGTGATGGTTCTGATCTAGCTAGTGTGTTTTTTTGGTGAACTATTTTTGGTTTTCTTTTGCTTCATTTGTGAGTGGAAAAGGGTTTTCAGGACTTTGACACATGTAAAACAGAACAAGTGGGGGTGAGACTATGAACCGTGTTAGCAATTAATATCATATAGGACCTAGGGATCAAATGAGGTGAGACTAGAGTTGTAGGTGTTCGACTCCATCTATTACAGTTCAAATCCTAGTGCTCACCTATTACACACATGCAGATGCATTTTAGTAGAAATTTTGTGATGTCATAAATTTACCCTTGGCCTCCATCTACCTAGCCATGTGCTAAGAAGGCACACTCATGTGTTTCCTTATGATGTATGTACGTGATGGCATTTGTGCGTGTCCTTGTAATAAAAAAGTTAAGACCTCATTCCACTACTACAGAAAAGCTCATCGCAGACTATTCGGAACTGTCATCACACACGGTTTCTGAACTGTCTAAATTTATGTGTCTGTGATCATATGTGGTTATCACAGATGGCTCTTAAACTGTCTGTGATAATTTCATCACAGATTGTTTTTCAAAAAACCATTTGTGATATATCAAGTATCACAAACGGTTCTTTAATATAGCTGTCAAGTATCACAGACGATTTAAGAGCCGTCTGTGATATGTCATATATCATAGACAGTTCTAGGACATAACCGTTTGTGATATCTTAGATATCACAGACAGCTAATATTAAAATCCGTTTATGATAGCTATTTAAATACCTATATTATTTTCTATTTTTCGGCTAGCCTCAGGAAATGCTAGCCATGCCATCTGAAAATAAGCAAACAGATCACATATATAGCACACGACAATCATTACACAGATCTCAACTAAATGGTGTACATTTGAATGAATTATTTGATTAAGCACAATTGAGTGATTACAATTGTATCAAATATTTCAACATCTAATCATCGCCAGGGTAGAACTCTCCAATCTTGTTTATGACCTCCGCTATCAAGAATTGGCAGAGTTTTTCTCGAATTTCGGTGAGTTTGTCAAGATAGATTGCACTTTTGTCGAATTCCACGCGCTGTTACTAGGAGTAGTGTTAAGTCATTAGCATATAATATATATATATATATATAATCACAAAATAATTATTGGCAGGTTGACAAACCTCTGGATCATTCGTCTTAGTGTCCATGATTTTCACTATATGGCGGCAAACATAGAAACCACATACATTATCCAGTAGCTACTGGTGGCACTGTAAAAATAGAATTACATATATAGGTATTGTCAGTTCTAGAGGCATTATAACGAAGCGTGATATAGAATTGTTGTGTTGTAGCAGATATCGAAAATGACGTCCTATGTCATTGTTTGGCGTTGGATTTCTTGTGTCTCCCTCCCTGGGCAACGTAAGCGCTGAATGACCTACATGAATCCAAAAAAGCCTCGGCCATTGCAAATGAAGGGAAGGCAATAATAGAGTTATGTATGGAGGAAATGAGTTTGTTTGTCAATTGTTTATTGCACACGAGTGAAGTCTTAGTTGCTCCTAAGTAGAGTATCAAGGTATATTACTGTTGTGGCTACTGACCAAACAGTAAAGTAGGAAAGTAGTGGAGTGTTGTGATGGATGAACAATGCTTGCCCTCCTCCATGTTCGGGGCATATATATATTTCCCAATGAAGCACAATTACAATCTTGCCCTTACAGTTATATGTCTTCCATAAGGGTACATATGTCATTACATATATCGTATTGGGCTTTACAATTTCCTAATAGGCCGGATGGTCTCAGGTGGGGGCCACCCCTACTACAAGAGTCTCTCATGGTAAAGGGCTTCTCATGGGCTAAAACCATGCCACCGAGCCCTTTGGCCCCCTCCGTCCTTGTGGCCTGTGATGCAATCCATGTTGGGCTGTACGGGCCAAAATGGTGATGTTGCCTGACTGAAGCAGTACCGCCCCTTCGCACGTAGTGGGACACGCGGCCAATTGCTTCTGGTGCGTCGTGCAATGCTAGTTGGAGTTTGACCATGGTCATGCGGCCGTTCGCGACGTCGTGGGACATGTGTGCACACGTGGTTGAGGGTCGTGCGGTGTCAGTTTTCACCGGTTGGCTTCCTGATCGTGGGGTAGCCGAACTAGCTTTAAAATTGTGGTCGTCGTCGCGTCACTGTCCTTCACGCTTGACTAGCTATGACAGTACTACCTTTTCACCACTGCTCTTGTGCGCACTGGTGCTGTATACGCCGCTCGTTGCCGCCGTCCACCACCGTCATACTTCTTCCTTTCGCCAGCCCTATTCGGTAACCGGTTCCATGAGAGGCTGAGCTGGAAGCCCACCGTCGTCTGACCCCCGCCATTGTGTGGAGTACTGTAGTGAAAATGGCCCACGATGATGATCGTTCTCGCCAGCTGAGTGGTGGCGTGATGTCGAGCCGCGGTGGCTCTTCTAGCCAACGTAGTTTGTCAGTGACCGAGATGGAATATGAACTAGTCGGGCGTGACCCCTCGCTGGCGAACAAGCGGTGGAGCACGACGAGGAAGCTCAATGGCGTCTGCTTGAATGTGCTGGGGTAGAGCCTAGTGACCAAGGAGACCATCCGGTCGCTTATGCGCGAAGGGAAGCTTTTGGACCGCAACACGGTTCATTTACCCTCCGCCGACGAGATGGAGCCACACCCTATAGAGTTGGAGGCTGTGGTTTTTGTCGCGTATCTTGAAGCTGGGCTCCTATTACCCTCCGCCATGTTCGTCGGCGAGGTGCTGAGGGTGTACGGGCTGGAGCTGGTACATCTAACTCCGAACGCCTTGGTCCGCCTGGCTATTTACTGTTGTGCTTCACGAATGGAGACGGTGTGGCCGAGCACCCCTCTGTTCACGTTTCTTCATGATACACGATGCTAGCCGAAGAAGCTGGACTGAGGGGAGTACTCCAACTTCGAAAGCGTCAATAGGCCGACCTCAAACATATTCGAGAACAGTGTGCATACTTCTTGATGTCTAAGGTCACAAAAAAGATGAGGAGTTTCACAATGTAGAATGAATTTTACTGGGATAAGATTGAGCTTAATTGTTCATGTGTGTATTTGTTCATGGATATCCATTTATTTCATTTCTGTTAATTGATTTGTGAAATGGGTGTTCTTGTTTCTGAAATGAATCAATGTGAATTGGATGTGTGTGTGTATATATATATTGTGTTGGTCTACTTCTTTCAAAGGGTATGGCTAGCATTTCCTAAGGCTAGCCAACAAACAAAAATAGGTTTAGGAGCAGTAAAGAATATCACAGACGGTTATTAACTTGTAACCGTCTGTGATAGTTGACTAACACATATGGTTTTTAGTAGAAACCGTCTGTGATATATGGTTTTCCACATATGGTTTCAACTACGATGTCTACGATAACCTTTTGTAGTTGAAACCATATGTGGAAAACCATATATCATAGACGGTTTCTATTAAAAACCGTCTGTGTTAGTGAATTATCACAGATGATTTTTACTAAAAACCATCTGTGAAAGTCTGCATCACAGACGGTTTGAAAGCCGTCTGTGATAACCTCACATTATTACTGACCTATAAATTCAGATGGCTCATGAACCCATCTGTGATGACATTTTTAAACCGTCTGTGATAACCTTTTATGTAGTAGTGTATATGTATTTGGTTAAAAAAAGGTATATGTCTATATCCCAAATATCGTATAGAAGATATCCTAACCCAACTATGCTGCATCTTAATGCTAAAAAAAATTATAACAAATCTAGCCGTAAAAATCCTGTTTGGTTGGTGCCTAAGCTTGCCATGCCTAAGCTTAGGCAATGTGTGGCTGCCACAAAAAGTGTGGCTAACAAAATCGAAGCCACACTTGTGGCAAAGTTTGGCAAGAAACTGAGTCTATGACATGTGGGGCCGGGTGCTAAGAAAGTGTGGCATGCCACAGTTGCGTCAGTGAACCAAACAGCTACCTAAAAACTGTGCCACGCCTAACTTGTGGCTAGGCAACTTCTGGTCATGAACCAAACAGGCCCTTAGAATCCACCATTTTCACATTTAAGGGGTAGAAATTACCATATTAATCGAAGAAAAAGAGAAATACCTATACCGTCAATCATGGAAGGTCCAAATCATGATGGTTTAAATTAAAAAGAAAGAGTTCATATCAAGTGTAATCAAGAAATAATTGAAATTTGGAATAAAAATAAAATAAAATTACAATTTGATTTCCACAAAAATTCCCAAGTAAAATACCTAAATAAATATAATTTAGAATAACAATTTTCAAAAAAGCAATTGGATTTTAATAAGAATTCCAATAAAAAATAATTAAAATTCGGAATAAAATGAAATATAAATTTGGCTTCCATATAATTTCCAATGTAAAATCAGTAAATAACTTTATTTAAGAATAAAAATAAAGAAAAATTAGCAATTGGATTTGTCTATGAATTCCAACCAAAAAATTGAAATTCAAAATAGAAAAATAAAATTTGCAATTTGATTCACATACAAATTCCAAAGTAAAATCTCCAAATACCTAAAGTTTGGAATAAATTAAATAGATTAGCAATTTGATTTGTACATGAACTACAATGAAAAGCAACAAAAATTTTGAATAAAAGTAAAAGTTATTAAAGAAACCACGATGTCTCTCTCAAAGAGTAGAAATTACCATGTTAAATCAAAGGAAAAAGAGAAAGATCGATACCATCGATTGTGATAGGTCCAGATTATAACATTCTAAATTAAAATAAAGATTTCATATCAAGTACAATCCAAAATAAATGAAACTAGGAATAAAAATAAAATAAAATTACAATGTGATTATCAAATGAATTTCTAAGTAAAAACCATAAATAAATAAATATAATTTAGAATAACAAATTTTAAAAATAGCAATTGTATTTGTATACAAATTCCAATAAAAATAACTAAAATTTAGAATACAATAAAATAGCAATTTTAATTTGATACAAATTACACAAAATAACTAAATAACTTTAATTTGGACCCAAAATTAAAGAAATTTAGCAATTGGATTTGTATATGAATTCCAACAAATAAATAATTGAAATTAGAATAAAAATAAAAGAAAAATTGTAATTTGATTTTCGCACGAATTCCGAAGTAAAATCCCCTAATGAATAAAATTTAGATTAAATAAAATAGACTAGCAATTTAATTAGTATAAAAACTCTAATAAAAAGTAACTAAAATTTTGTACAAAAATAAAAGTTATAACAAGGACAATACAAGTTTTGTTGGGGGATATCATTAAAGAGTGCAGTAGCGTTGGTCTGTCCTACAAGAAAACATTGACACACGGAGAAGCGAAGATTTGAGGTGGTAGTAGTGGAGATGAGGATAGCTTGCTGCTCACCTTAGCCATTTGACAAGGACAATGTTGTGTTGCTTGCAGGAGCCGTTGAAGAGAAAAACTAGAGTGGAAGGATCCAAGGGCTGCAATGGTAAGTGGTGAGCGTCGGCGTTGTTAAAGAAGTTAGTGGTCAAAAAACTTAATGATGAGGAAGTCTTCGTAGATAGGAGATGAAGCTTCGAAATGAGGACAAGCTATGGACGATATATGACTATCGGGTAGCTAGGAGTATGTTATCGCTTCTCCATATCATTAGACAATACACATGCTAGCATCAATGAAGATAGGAGATCGCTATAGTTAGTGAGGAAGCCAAAATATTGAGTTGACCAACATCGAAGAAGAGGAGTGATCGACATGGTGGAAGAGGATTTGAGCATGTATACATCATGCATGTGTATATACATGCATGCATTCGTAGGAATAGAAACTCAGATGTACAGAAGCAGAGGAGTAAAGATCTCGAAGTAGCGATGACGTGGCCATAGAGAATAGGCTCAGGGTCATCAAAGAGGGGTGTCCTAGCAGGGTTCAATGATAGTTGCACATGTATACGTGTTTGATGTCAAACAGGCCAGTATTAAGCAATAATTGGAAAGAAGTAGAAGATAACTATGTGGTAGAGTGTTGCATTGGAAGAGGTAGTAGCTAAAAGGATTGATCAAGAATTGGGCTTGCTATTGGATGTTGAAGCAAAAAAGTAATGGTGGTGAGAAGAGATAGAAGATACACAGCTCGGTGTGATAGATGTTATGTGTGGGAAGATAAGTTCAAAGTAAGTTGCCCATGGTGCATCGGTGTATGCATGTGCAAAGTACTTTAATACAACGAAAATGAATGAGATGATTTGCCACACACATAATCAATATATTACTTGAGTTTAAAATAGAGGTACATACGCATGCATACATTTTGAAAAAGAGCAACTAATAGAGGAAGAACATGGGCATATAGCTACATGATCCATGCACGATTGGGGTGGCAATGGTGGAGATGATGACAATGTCATACTACTCACCTTAGCCTATTGACGAGGACAATGTCGTGTTGCTCGTCAGAGCCATTGAACAGAAAGGCCAGAATATAAGGAGCTGCAGGGCGTGATGATGAGTGGTGAGCATCGAAATTATTGAAGAAGTCGGTAGATAAAGAAGCTCGATGATGAGAAAGCCATGGCAGAGAGGATATGAAGCTTTGCATTGAATATTGTCTATGGACAGTATGAGACCATGAGTAGCTAGGAGTGTGCCATTGCCGATGAAGGGCACGTCATCACCAGTGATGGCAATAAGATTTTCTATATCATTGGACAACTACTAAAGCAAGTATGTGGGCATTAGTGAAGATGGGAGGTCACCACAGTTAGTGAGGAAACCACAACGTTGAGGTGGCCAACAATAAAGAAGAGGAATGACCGATGCGGGAGAAGAGGACATCAAACACGTATATGTATATGTATATGTATATGTATATGTATATGTATATGTATATGTATATGTATATGTATATGTATATGTATATGTATATGTATATGTATATGTATATACATGCATGCATCTGTATGAAGTACGAGTGTATAGAAGCAGAGGAGCAAAGAGCTTATGGTAGAGATGACATAGCCATAGGCTATAGGCTCGGAGCCACCTGAGAGAGCGTGATGGGTGTTCTCGACAAGGATCGGTGATGGTTGCATGTGTATGCATGTTTAATTCACAATAGTCAACATTAAGCAATAATTGAAGAGAAGTAGAAGACAACTATGTGGTAGAGTATTGCATTGGAAGGGATAGCAGCTAAGAGGGATCAATCAAGAAATGGCTTGCTGTTGGAGGTTAAAGCATAAAAACTATGGTGGCAAGAAGAAATAGAAGATACACAATTCAGTGGGCAGTCGGTTGCGTATGAGGTAAGATAAGTTCAAGGTAAGTCATCCATAGTGCATCGGTGTATGCGTGAGCAAGACACTAATAAGGTAATTTTTCGTACACATAATCAATATTTTGCTTGAGATTAAATAGAGATACATGTATATGCATATATTTTGAAAAAGAGTAACTAATAAAGAAAGAATAGGGGCATATAGCTACATAATCCATATGCACGATGAAACGTGGTTACGTTTATAAGAACCCTAACAACTTATTATACTCAGTAATTTTTTTAATCATAGCTCGTATTTCAATTACATTCCTCAAGTTATATTTTACTTTGAGCTTCTATATTATCATTTTCAATGTTTATGATGTTTTAAAATTTTAAATAGCCTACAAAATACATAAATATATTTTAAAACATCTAAATTATATCACTTAATACTACAAATTTTAAAATAAATCTATTGCGAACAAGGTAAGTACTAATTAACCACCTAAATAGTGTCACGTAAACCACCGCCTCGCTAGAAACAGTGCGCTGGCCTCGAGCCGAGCCTTCCATCAATAGGATGAAAACGGATTGGATAGTTTTTTATCGATCCAGACAATTTTTGAATACGGATTATGTCGGCTTGGATATTTATCGGATCGAAAATAAATATGGATTTTCTCTATTTGATACGAATACGGATTCGGTAGCTCACTATCTGTCGAATACAAATACGGATTCGAATTATCCGGATATTGAAGGGTCGGATATCCGTGTCCTACATCCTCTATTTTAGCCTAACCTATTTACAAGATACTTTAGTAGCCCATCATACATTAATATATACACTAATACATAGAGTTAGATAAGGAACCTTAATCTATATGAAGAATTCATAAATGTTCTTCACGAATATTTAGATCAAATAAACTAGTTATGTTTTTGTTCATTTTGTGCGTGTAATTTAAAGGGTTTTCATGTTTCGAAAAATATTCGTTACCGTATTCGATTCGATTATTAGCTCTGTATTTATATTCGATATCATTCGTATTTATATTTGTATATGGGATATCCGTATTCGTATCTATATCCAAAGAAAACTATAAAAATAAATATAACAAAATCATTATCCGTTCATATTCAACATGCTTTCACCCCTATCCATTAAAAGCCTTATATGGCCGAAATTTTTTGTACGGATAACCTTTTTTTTATTCGGAAATACAAAAATATACCCGCGGGAAAAGTTTTTACAAAAATAGCCTCCTGTCGCCCAATGGGGGGCGACTAGAGCCTTTCGCCCACCCGGGAAGCGACATTTAAAGAATATGCGAACCGTTGGGCGAATCAGCGATGTCGCCTGCACGTTGGGCGACTTAATTTAAGTCGCTGTATGGTTGGGCGACTGCATTGCAGTCGCCCAATGCTAGGGCGACAGGGGGGTTAAGGCGGCCTGCCCAGCCGGCTCCCACTACCAACCACCTTTTTCACTCATTCAGCAAACACATTTAGCGCACAGAGAAGAGGAAGAAGGAAAAGAAACAAGGGGGAGGAGAGAGGAAGGAGGGGAAGAAGAGGAGAAGGAGAGGAAGGAGGGGAAGAAGAGGAGAAGGAGAGGAGGAGGTGAGGGAGGAAGGAGGGGAAGAAGAGGAGAGGAGGAGGTGAGGGAGGAAGGAGGGGAAGAAGAAGAGGAGAGGAGGAGGTGAGGGAGGAAGGAGGAGTAGAAGCTATTCCATCAATTTGGATCCAGGTATTTTTTTTTGGATTATGTTGTATTTGCATTATTATTTATATGAAATGTTGGTGTTAATAAAAATTATAGATGTAGAATAATTAGTACCGTGTTAGTATGGAAATATTATTGTAGAAAAGGTTTGGTATGCAATTTGTAGTATAGTAGTATAGAAATTTTAGCAAAGTTTGTGGTATAGAAAGTTTAGTATTATGCGATATTATTTGACATGTCGCAAAATTGAAATATATATGCAGGCCGACATCATCAATGTCCACTACATTGAGAGTGTATTACGGAGCTGGAACCATTCGTGAAGGTCCGAATGGTGTGGATTTGAGCGATTTTCCGCAAGTCACTCTCGTACTTCCGGATGACGAGAATGCTCGGATGGGAGATGTGCAGTTTTGGCTGACCCGGAGTTTTTCGTTGAACCCCGAGGTGTACAGCGTCGTCGTGCAAGGGCTTTGGAGCCGGTCTCCCACAGACATCATATGGGAGTTGAAGACATTGGTGCGCTCTGCCACATGGAAGGGCTTTGTGCTAGGGTGCCGGCGTCGTGGATACGAGTGTGTGCTGCTTGTGCAACCGTGCTCAGTACAAGCAGCTGAGGAAGCTCGTGCAACAGCTGTTGTTGTGGGAGGTGCTAGCAGCTCGGGCGGGCCGCATGTTGGCGGACATGATGAAGTTGCTCGTCATGAAGCCGATGCGGTACATGAAGGAGAGTTACAGCCGTCAAGCCATAGAGAGCCAACTGGGCAAGCCGATGAAGGAGAGTATAATGAGTACATTGTGCAGCAGATGGACTCTGATGACGAGAGGGCATGGGATGAAGAGGAAGCTGTAGAGGACGACGACGAGGACAGTTCCGATGAGGATGAAGTTCCTATCCCCCAGGAATGGAACCGGTTTAATGCGGAGGGTCTTTCCGCACATGATGAGCATGAATCACAATGGGAGTACCATGAGACAGAGGTTGGTTGCATGCTATGTTTGCTGACAAGGAAGCGCTGCAGGATGCCATCAAGCTTTGGGCCCTTTCAATGCAGCGAACATTTCGCGTCGTCAAATCAAGTCAGGAGCAGTACACTGTGAAGTGCGAGCAGACTGGTTGCCCTTGGCGGGTGCACGCCCGTAAACCTAAGTATGAGACTCATTGGATTGTGTCCAAGGTTGAGCCGCACTCCTGCATTCTAAACACTGTCTTGGCGAGACATCGTAACCTGACGTCCGGATTTATAGCCAATCTCATGTATGGGGAGATAGTGCAGAAGAAGGACATGGCAGCCATGCATATTGTGGTAGCTATTGAGAATAAATTCAAGTATAAGATTAGCTACGCGAAGGCGTGGCGTGCCAAGCAGAAGGCGTTGGAAAAATGTTTTGGCACTTTCGAGGCGGCGTACGACAACCTTCCTCGTATGCTTAATGTCCTGCAGGAAAGGAACCCGGGCACGTACATCGCCCTCCACGAGAAGCTGTCCATAAGTCCGCCAGGGTATGCGGTGTTGCAGAGAGCAATGTTTGCATTTGGTGCTAGCATCGAAGCATTCAGGCACATGCTGCCAGTGATCTCAATTGACGGGACCTTCTTGACAGGCAAATACAAGGGGCAGATCCTGACGGCCATAGGCGTTGACGGTAACAATCAAATATTGCCGCTGGCCATTGCATTTGTGGAGAGTGAGAATTACGAGAGCTGGCTGTGGTTTCTCAGATATGTGAGGGCTGGAGTTGTAGCCGCTCGGCCTGGTGTGTGCGTAATCCATGATCGCCACGCTGGTATTATCAAGGCAATAAGAAAACGTCAAGAAGACCCCGAGGAGCCCTTTCCTTGGCTGGACATGAGGAACCGGTGGTGCAGTCGTCACTTAGGGGCAAACTTTTTCAAGCAATTCCCTAAACAATCTTTGATGACTATTCAAGAGGCTGGCTAGGCAGAACCAACAGAGGAAATTTGATGCTTTGTGGAGGTTGTTGGATGAGCACACTAGGAAGAACGTCGAAGAGAGGAGCAAGGAGCCGGTCACTCCTGGGGCGGCACAACCACAATGCTTGCCACCAATCGATGCGCCTAACCCAAGTGGTCCAAGAAGAAGGAGCTCACGAAACATCAGGTGCTTCGCGCAGTGGATCGAGGGGGAACCGTTGGAGAAGTGGTCGTTGTTGCACGACATGGATGGCGCAAGGTACGGAATAATGACAACTAACCTTGCCGAGGTGTACAATTGGGTTCTAAGGGGTCTCCGTTCTCAGCCCCTTGTCGCCATCGTGGAAGGTGTTCTTCACAGCACAATCCGGTACTTCAGGCAGAGGCACACGAGTGCCGCACTTCATGCGGCCAATCCCGGAGCTCTGTATTCGGCAAAAATTACTACGTACATGGAGATGAAGGCACAAAAGGGTCAGTTGCACACAGTGCAGGTCATGGGCAACAGGGAGCATCGTTTTGAGGTGATACTCCGTGATAGAGCCGGATTTGGGACGGCTCGTTCACTTGTTACCCATGAGGTATGTCTTGGAGATCATGGAAATGAACCTAGCTGCACGTGCAACAAGCTTAAGTTGTTACACAAACCATGCTCTCATGTCCTCGCTGCATGCGGGACCGTGGGTATGGATCCTTCGAACTTCATGTCCGAGTTCTTCTTTAAGGGGAGGGTACTGCAGGCTTGGTGTGGGGAGCTCCGAGGGTTCAGGGTGGTGGGAAACTTCGCCACTTTGGACATTGCATCGAGGACCTGGGTTCCGGATGTTAACATGTTGAAGGGTGGGAAGGGTCGGCGACAGAGCCGACGTATTAGGAATGACATGGATGAATCACAAGCTGGAACACCGGGTGCACGTTGTGGTCGATGCGGTCAGGAGGGGCACACAGCTAGACGATGCAATGCATGTCCTGATCAGTAGTTACATGACTTTTCTGTAATGTAGTTGGTTATGTACTTATTTAGTACATGTATTTGCTGTTTGTTAAAATGAGATACTTTTGTGGCTCGTGCACAAGACAATCAGTTCATGACATACTTAACAACATTGCACATTATTTCGATCGACCCTCGTACATACTACGATACAACCATACACATCGTTGCTTATATGCCAAATGAGCCTCGTGGCACCCACATGGAGAACTGCTGAAGTGGACGCCTCGGACGGGGCTGGCCATCGTGGTAGTGGCACGCACATATGCAACTTGGGTTTGCACAGCAACATGTCGGATCATACGAGCTTCCTATGTTGACAACCTCCTCGTTCCCCCTCTCGCGTTGCATCTGTTGGCGGAGGTCATTGTTCTCCTCATTGAGAGTCTCCATTCGGTACTCCAAGTCCATTATTCGGTCCCATAAAGTACCCACATAACGGTCAATATACCGTTCATGAGGAGGGTCGATCCTGCGGGAGAAGTCGCATTTCGCCATCTGCGAAAAAGGACAGTAAACATGGAGGGTCCATAAGCAATAACAAAAATGTACTATTAGTAATTTGTACCCCGGAGCGTGGGCATCGGAAGAAACAGCGCCCGCCATCGTTCGGGCCTTCCAGGACCTGCACGACCACGTACTCATTGTGTCTGCATTTCGGCCACGCTGGTTGCGCACGCCGGCTTGGTATCAAGCGGTACTGTGGACCGAACATCTCCCTCCTTTCCAAGGGAAGGTCTTCCTTCGGTGACCCATATTCGACTGGCCCCTCATCTTCCGCCATGGTATGTTCCACCACAAAATAGAAGGTACTTCTTTGTTCGATTTACAGGGTTTTCTGGCTACAACTTCATGGGACCTCAACCGTGCTATTTATATCGAACGGCGGGACAAAAGAGGGCTACTTTGCCCAGAGACATGACAAAAGCGCTCAGCTTTACTCGGTGAGATGACAACACATGCCAGCTTTACGCAGTGATGTGACAAAACGGGGCAGCTTTGCTCAGTCAGATTACAACACATGCCATCTAAACTGCCTACATAAAGGCTACGATCTGAAAAGCCTTCATAGGGACATTTATTGCTACACTGGAATCCTGAGGATATTCAGGCCTATCGCTACAGAAACCAACAAAATAGGGGCGTAGGCTGTAGCCTTTACAGTGAGTGTTCACGTCATAGGCCTGTATCCTTTCCAGTGAGTTTTCATGTCACCTTAACTTGTTGTTTCAGAAATTATGATTACTGGCCTCTGAGAAGGCAATGTTGTAGCACTTATTTCCTGCAAACGACTGAAAAGGCTACGTTGTATCAAATACATTGAATGGTCCAACCTCTGAAAAGGCTACGAACTATGAATTTATTACGAGGCTACATGCTCTGAAAAGCCTACATAGGGACATTTATTGCACCAGATCCTGAAAAAGCGAAAAGATTCGCATGTCGTCCTCTCCATGGACTATGCCCACTGCACCAGATAACCTGCCTACATAAAGGCCTCCTATGTCTTCCATACTACATCTCCTCCTCAAGCCATCACAATACTACTACACAACAATGTCTTCCTGGAGGTCCGACCCATTTGGAGTGCCGGAGTGGCATGAGCGCCCGAAGTGCCATTGCGGCTTTAGGACGATGTTGGGAGTCTGCACGGATCGAGTACAACGAGCCAACTACGGCCGTAGATTCTTGAAGTGTCCAGACCTGGATGACGACTTCGTGGTAACGACGACAACTAAATCATTTATTTTTCGTTATCGTTTTTCAACTTGATCCATGACATATACCACGCCACACATAGCCTTGCAAGTTCATCGA
Organism: Dendrocalamus latiflorus; assembly: GCA_017311315.1. Taxonomy (NCBI): domain Eukaryota; kingdom Viridiplantae; phylum Streptophyta; class Magnoliopsida; order Poales; family Poaceae; genus Dendrocalamus; species Dendrocalamus latiflorus. Next base: position 32,059,588 of record CM029663.1, read on the forward strand.
ATGGGTGGATCGGGTGCCGCCGGCATGGCCACAGAACCGGGCAGTGGAGGTGGAAAACAAAGGACAATACTTTGTCAAGATGACTCAGGCTCGCGAGGTGGAACGACAGATGCGGCTTGAGCAAGAGCGCCGCGTGAGGGTGGACCAAATCCGTATGAAGGGTAAGGAGGATGAGCTGCAAAGGAGGCGGGAGCAGTTAAGTCTGCGTGAAGCAGCCATCAAGCGTCAGGAGGAAGAGCTTCAAGCTCGTGAGGCAGCTCTCAAGACCAAGAGTGACCGGAACAAGGATGCAGCGGAGCCATCTTCAAGGCGCGATAAAAAGGGGAAACAACCACGCTACACCCAGTAGATAAAATGTAATAGACCCAGCAAGTTATATTCCCTAAGGCATGTTAGGACTAGTGGTGGAATTCTGAACATTACAAGTACATGGTTCCACACATTACTAATAGTACTGTCGGAGTTGCTTTTAGTCGCATATCATGCTATATGTTATGCATGTAATAACAATGTACGCGGCATGTTACTCCCAACTGTATTATGAAGTTTATTTCTATTGACATAAGCTTATTATCTAGCATGTTCGCATTCAATGATTCAGATAGCAAGTCATACCGGTTCTCTCCGTAAACTATTTCTCAGCAACATCAAAATATCACTTACCACTCTATGTATCTATCGTTCTACGGTCAATCATTCTTAAAAAAAAATTTGGAATTTTTTTTGTACACCTACAACATACAGTGCACATAAACTTTTATTACAACTATACCAGATTTTTTCTCTGTTTCAAACTACAAAATTGCCAAAACTCTACAAAAATCAGGGGGACTGAATGAAGTCGCCTACCTACTGGACGACTGCATTACAAGTCGCCCAGCCATTGGGCGACTTCATTAAATCGCCCAGTGAGAAAGCGACTCCATGATGTCGCTTTCCCGTGAAGCGACATAAACTCTTGTCGCCTGTCGGGTGGGCGAGAGGCTCGAGTCGCCCACCCATTGGGCGACTAGAGACTATTTTTGTAAAAAAAAAATTTCCGCAGGTATATTTCTGTATTTTCAAATAAAAAAAAGTTATCCGTACAAAAAATTCTTATATGGCCAAGGCTAACGGCGCCACTTTTTTTTCCCCGGGAGAAGCCGTGAAATCCCCCGTCCACCAATGCCACGTTTTTTCACCGGGAAGCCATGCGCCGTGGCAAACTGGCAACAGCCAGCCACGATGTGAGATCCACTCGAGCCGATTTGCAATCCTGCGCCTAATTCCATGAGCGCGCGCGCGATAGGGATTTCAATTTTCCCCCTTCTCTGCTGCTGATTGAGATGAGGTTACATGCATGACTATCAAGAAGACACAGTGGTACACTAATCCAGGTGTACTACGCATGCATAGTACACATATCCAGGAAATTTTCATTGAGTAATTATTGAACAAACGGGGTGAACCAATCGGCAGCAACATTGAGTAATTTAATATATTCAGAAAAGAGATGCTCCTTCCGTTCTCTTTTTCACTTTTTACGAGATATTACTTTAATCGTTATTTTTATAAATTTATATTAAAATATACTACTATAATTATAATATTAAGAGAAAATATTTCTAACGATAAATTTAATAATGTATTTTTTATATATAGCTAATACAGATAGGTTTAAACCTATCAACCATCAGATTTTAGAAAGTTTAATGGCTTCACACGAATTCCAGGACTAAATTAAAAAAAGAACCGGAGGGAGTATTCAGCTAAACACACAAACCCCAATGCACACAATTAATTAAGCACGAAAATTCTGAACTAGTGGCTTTCGATCTTTAGCTTAACCAAACAGCTTCTTGACGGCATGAAACCTCGCCGCCTTGTCGCCGAACTTGGTGCCCTGGTAGTACTCCAGGTAGTCCCCGAACCTGTATGGCCCGGGGTACCGCTGCACCGCCTCCCTCGCCGTCGCCGGCGCCACCACGGCGTCCGGTCCGGGGTTGTAGAACGTGGCCACCGACAGCCGCCGCCCCTCGAGGCCGGCGGCGACCCGGTGCACCACGCTCCTGTAGGCCCCGCCGCTCATCACCTCCACCTGGTCCCCGATATTGACGAAGATCCTGCTGCCCTTGGTTGGGCCGACGGGGACCCACTCCCGGTCGCCCTTGAGGAACTCGAGCCCGCCGACGGCGTCGTCCTGCAGGAGCAGGATGATGCCGCCGGCGTCGGTGTGGGCGCGGAGGCCCCAGACGAGGTCCGGCCGCGGGCAGGCCGGGTACATGGCGATCTTGGTCCCGACGAACGGCGGCTCGAAGGTGTCCCTGATGCGGCCGCCGTCGAGGCCCAGGTTGAAGCTCATGCAGTCGGCCAGCCGCTCGGCGAGCAACACCATCTGACCGATGTACACGTCAAGCACCTCCCTGCACGCACGCACGGCATAAAGAAAGTGTGAGTGCGGAGAGACGGCATGAATGATGCATGCGTGAGATGGACGGACACGAAGATGGAGTCATGGAGATGGGAGGTATCGACCGTGTCGGCGGCGGGATCTCCGTGAAGTCGGCGACGTTGTTTTTTGGGTGGTGCTGGACGAAGTAGGTGGTCTCCCAGTCGACCTGATCGGAGACGTGGTTGGAATCATCAGGGTGGCCGGCCTGCAGGTTCTTGGCGAGGTCGGAGGCGTAGAACTTGTGCTCGAGGTGCTCCTCGTAGTGGCCGTACACGAAGCGCTTCACCTCCTCCATCAGCGCCGGGTCCACGCCATGGTTGTCCACCTGCGTCGTAGGTTAACTTGTAAGCGCCTGCTTTGCATGTCTTGGCAATAACGGTAAGAGATCAAGGAGACATGCCCACTAGCTAGCTAGGCTCTGCTTATAGTACGTACCCAGAAGAACCCCCAGTCCTTGCAGGCTTCGTGGAGCCGCGCCATGGTCCGCGACCTCTCGGCGTCGTCGCCGTTGAGCCCCTTGAGGTCGATCACCGGGATCTCCATCTCCATGATCTCTTGTCACTTGATGGACGAGTGTGTTGAACCTGAGCTAGCTTTCGCCGTCTGGTGAGATGCTATTGGCTACTGCTGTGCTGTGCTGTGCATGTGGAGAAGCTAGCATTGTGAGCTCCTACCTATTTATACTGGACAAGCATGTTAGTACATGCATGCTTGGACCATAACCAATCTAGTCATCCATGCGCCCACCCGGCCGCGCTTGCTTCGCCTCTTCCTGCTCCTGCAGCCCGTGATCGGCAAGGTACACACACAGATCCTCCATGCAAGTGGCCGGCGGCCGGTTCCCCAGACGGACGGCGCCAACTTGCACCGCCACCACCCCACAGCAGAAGGGATTCTGTGCGGCTATGTACCGTGCGGTGAAGGGATTCAGCCCAGACATCCACCAGCATGCATGGCTTAGTCGGTACACCACCTCATACGAGCTGGCGCAGAAGATCTTGGCGGGAGCCGCTCCCGCGGTTTCGGTTGCTTGGTTTGGAATGGTTTCCGGATGCGGTGAGGCCCGCACCGCCGGTTGCTGCGTCATTTCGATCGATCTCTGCTTGCTTCAACTCCGAGGAATCGAATCTAATAATGCAGTCGAAAAGGCCAGGGAAAATCCAATGAACAGCTGACCCTGACCTCACTGCGTGCATGCGCGTGTACTCACGGATCCAATGCACGCAAGCAGTGCAGATGAAACGCACTGACGCGCGAGCATGGACAGGCTGCCGGTGGTCACAAGCTTGCCTGTGCATCTGCATCTATCGATGCTGCATGCATGTGGCACGTACGGATCAAGCAAGTCAAATAGTAGGATATATACGGGCGGTTTAATTAGGGGGTTTCGTACGTCGTACGCGTCGCCGTTTCGTCGCGCGCGGCGACCGACCGACCTGCATGGCTCGCCGCCGCATTCGGTGCTCCGGTTCTTCCGACCAGTGGGCAGTACAATGTGGCGGCAAGATCGCGTCAGTGATCCGCGGGGGATTAATTTTCTAGTGGACTAGTAATGCCTGTTAATTTCTCACCATGCATATACGGCCCGCGGCTACAGACAGTATACCTGCTGCTCCGATCGATTGCAGTTCAGTCAAGACGTACCTGGTAAGCAGGCAGCTGGAATGTAGCTTAACTTGCAGATTAGACATTTCTAAGGGGAATGCAGTCAGGGCAGAACTAACATCTTAAATTTTGCTCAAAAGTCCGTTGAGCATCTCAAATTATGAAACCAAATATTTAACCCCTTAAACTTTGCAATCTAATTTAAATAATAACCTGACCCGATTTTAGATAATGGTATTATCCGTGTGACGCGATGAGTGGACGATTTTACCGCATAGGATGACACATTAGTTAAATTTAGGTAAATGACAGGTGAGGCCACAGGGTCTTCTCTCCCAAATCGAAACAGAAAAGGAGGGAACTACAGGGGACAGTAACCATGGAAGCACGGTTGGGAGCTCGATTGAGAAGAACCCCCTGTGGGCCTCATATATCATTGACCCAACTTAACCAACATGTCATTCTACATGAAAAACTGTCCACTCATCACACCATAGGGTTGTTCATTCGGTTTTTTGGTAAATACGGCATTGTTAGTTTGGTAAATACGGTATCTTTATAAAATACGGTTCGATATCGGTAAATCCTAATTTATTTCGGTACGGTGTCGGTAAATACCATATTTACCAAAATTGATGTGAATGATACATATTACCGGAACTATTGGCTTCTCTAATCTCTATGATTGATTGATTGAGTGAATGAAAAGGACTAAAAGAGAGAGTGCCACATATGCAAATGAGGCAATGAGGCATAGCAATTAGAAGTGTGTTGTAGCCTGTATGTTTAATGGGTAATTGAGAAGAGCATGCAGCCACTGTATGTTTAATGGCTAATTGAGAACAGCATGCAACCACTGAGCCACACGGCCCAACACCACCACCATCAACCAGGCAGCACAGCCAGCAGGCCAAAGCCCAAGTCCAGACACAGCACCAGGTTGGCACCAACAGTAGGCCAAAGCCCAAAGGGAATGAGGGGTGGTATTGTGCTTCTTGGTTTTTATCGATTTTTTTTGTTTTTAACCGGTTTTTACCTAAAAACCTGAACTCCTAGAAAACCCAAAATTTGCATACCGTTCCGAATCCTGAAAACCGGTCAAACCAAGTTGACCGGTATGGTTTGGCTTTTTTCGTTTGGTTTTTTTGGTTCGGTCTGAATATGAACAACCCTATCACGCCATGCAAGCAATATCACTATGCGAAATAGGGTTAGGGCATTATTTGAACTGGATTGCAAAGTTCAAGAGGGTCAAATGTCTAGTTTAATAGTTTGGGTGCTGAACGGACTTTCGAGCAAAGTTTGCGATGTTATATGGACATATTCCTTGTAAATATACATTATTGAAGGAATTTAATGTAGGGTATTGTTGGGGGAGTGGCCCCACACCTTGGCCCAATCGAGCCATTGTGCCAAAAGGCCCATTATGTGGTGACTGTGGCAATCCCAAAATGACTATGCCAAGGAAAATGCATATTTGTCCTTACTAGTGTAACCCCTAAGGGGGCATTTGTATAAACAACTTTCACATGGCTATAAACACGTTAATAAGGGCACCATAGGGGGAGGATTCATTTTTTAGCGAAAGGATTAAGCAGTAGCACAAGCATAATAAACATCTTCTACATCTACTCCCCACCGCTAGTCTCGAGCTCTGGGTAGCCCCTCTGTGGCCTCCCCATAGCCCTATTATCCACTATTTGGTTTGTAACCATAACAATTGGCACCATCCGTGGGGGACAACGTAGAAGCTACAAGCCAAATCAAGGGTGCTCGGATGTGATGTCACCAAGGAAGGTGACAATGTTAGCCTCCAAGCAAAAGAGAAGTACTGTGATCGAGATTGCCATGGCGAGAACAAGGGAGCAGGTGGTCGAAGCCCCCTGCCCATGGCAACGACGCACCAGAGTAGCCGCATCTTGGGCCATGACAGGTAACAAAGGTTGCTCTCTGGTAGTTACGCCAGTGACAGAGTGGGAGGCCTCACAGACGGAGAACAAGATTACGACCCCTACTTGCAACACCAATGGCACCTAAGTGGCAGCCTCCGCTGGCACTGACACCCTCACCATCACCGCGCAGAGAACGGAGGGCGTCCTAGTCTGTATATCGGACACAGGCAGAGGCACCTCGGAGCCAATCTGTGAAATGCTACAGCGGGAGTTGGTGGACATGCGGAGGGCAAAGCGGGTGATGCAAGACACCTAGAGTCAGCAGACTCTCGTCGCGGTGGTGACAGAGGTGGAAGTAGTGCCCCCAGCAAGTGGACTCTGAATTCCCACTCAATGCTGGTTTGCAGCAGAGCGCTTTGCCAGATGACTTCAAGATGCTCACGGTAGAGCCATATAAGGGGGCATGGACCCTCACAAATTCCTATGTGTCTGCGAGACGATCATCGAAGACACGCGGGGGGGGGGGGGACAACTCAATGAAGGCAAAAAGGGTTACCGCTTTCCCTCTAAGGAGTCATGTTGTCCTAGTTCTTCACCATTGCGCTCGGCTCCGTGTAAGCATGGGAACAAGTTCAAGACCTCATGCACAATAATTTTCAAGGCAACTACGTGAAGCAGGTCAACGCTGATCAGCTCTTCGCAAGAAGGCAAATGTCGGGAGGAGAAGTTGCGAGAGTATTTCAGGCACTTCGTGAAGGTCCGCTATCAGGTAAAAGACATCAATGAGATGACCATCATCAACGCTGCCATTCATAGCCTTCGGAAAGGGCCACCCGTGGAATGCAACACACAAAAGCCCATAAGAACAGTTGCTAAGCTCTTCAACAAGATGGAGGAGTATGCGAGAGCATTGGAGGATGCGATGCAACATGAGGCCGACGCCACCAGCTCTCGTCTCCAAAGCCAAGCCCGTCCTAATAGCTCCAAAGGAAGGCTCTAGTAGCAAGTAGTGAAAGGGACCCCAGGCTAGGTACATCCTCGGCATTGAAGGGGGCATCGAAGAGAACACTACCGTGGAGGTCGCAGTCACGGCCGAAGGGGGTCATAGACGTGGAAGGGGGTGAGGTCAAGAAGACGACATTAGCAAGGACCATGGTGGGAGGTCCACGGCTGGGGAGAGCACATCACACGCAATTGCCCAACCATTGCAGTGCTCTACAAAAGCTTAGCCAGGGAGCGTGCCCTGGATGCAATGGCACCGGCGGTGGCGCACATGTAGCAGCCCTCGGAAGTACTGCCTGTCCAGTCTCAGCCGAACGTGTTGTGGATACAAGCTCCCGAGATTGGCTCCCACCATGTGATCAATACCATCACAGCTGGGTCATCCCTCGAATTCCCCTCCGAAGGACAACAAAGGGCCAATGCGTGCCAAATACACCACGTCACCACATACCCAGTGCAAGTGCTTGATAGCTCACGGTGGGGGACCTCATCCTCAAGAAGGCCATGCACGCTTCCATGATAGGGAAACTAAAGTCTAATTGGGAAGGATCCTATATAATCACAGCCTCCTTCAGGTCGGGCTCGTATCACCTATCCACTTTGGACGGCGTAGACCTTAGGCATACGTGGAATGGGGACCGCCTCCATCGCTACTACGCATAACCGTCACGACACCTGTATGCCCATGCGCAGCACTTGTACACGTTACATGTAAAAATGTACCAGCACAAATAGGGCCAAATAAAGCATTTTGTGACCCCAACAAAAATGAGTACGTCCAAGTGCCACTCTACGTAGTCTAAAATCGAGTGCAGAGCCCTTCGGGCTCTGCGCTACTCTACAAAGTATAAATTAAGCGCCGGGACCCTCATGCATCCCGACCCACTCTACAGAGTCTAAAATCGAGCGCGAAGCCCTTAGGGCTCCATGCCACTCTACGGAGTATAAATTTAACGTCGGGACCCTCACATGTCCTGGCCTACTCTATGGAGTATAAATTAAGCGTCAGGACCCTCGCGTCTCCTGGCCCACTCTACAAAGTATAAATTAAGCGTCGGACCCTCGCGCATCTCAGCCCACTCTACAAAGTCTAGAATCAAGCGCAGACCCATCAAGGTGGCTCTGTACTACTCTACGAAGTATAAATTAAGCACCAGACCCTCGTGCATCCCAACCCACTCTAGATTCTAAAGTCGAGCATGGACCCTTCCGGGCTCTGCGCCACTCTATGGAGTATAAATTAAGCGCCAGAACCCTCACACATCCCAGCCCACTCTACAGATTCTAAAGTCAAGTGTGGACCCCTCCGGGCTCTACGCCACTCTATGGAGTATAACTTAAGTGTCCGAACCCTCGCACATCCCGGTCCACTCTATGGAGTATAAATTAAGCGTCGAGACCCTCGCGCATCCTGACCCACTCTATGAAGTCTAAAACAAAGCATGGTGCCCTCTACCCTCCTTGCCACTGTATGGAGTATAAATTAAGCGCTGGGACTCTCGTGTGTTTTAGCCCACTCTACAGAGCCTAAACTGAGTGCGGTGCCCTCTGGCCACTGCGCCACTCTACGGAGTATGAATTAAACGTCGAGACCCTCGCATGTCTCGGCCCACTCTATGGAGTATAAATTAAGCGTCAGGACCCTCGCATGTCCTAACCCACTCTACAGAGTGTAAGTTAAGCATCGGGGCCCTTACACATCCCAACCCACTCTACAGAATATAAAATTGAGCATGGAGCCCTAAGGGCTTTGCGCCACTCTACGGAGTATAAATTAAGCGTCAGACCCTCATGCATCTTGGCTCACTCTACAGAGTCTAGAATCAAGTGCAGAGCCATCAAGGCGGCTCCATGCCATTCTACAAAGTGTAAATTAAGTGTCGGGACCCTCGCGCATCCCAGCCTACTCTACGGATTCTAAAATTGAGCGCAGACCCCTCCAGGCTCCATGCCACTCTATGGAGTATAAATTAACTGTCAGGACCCTCGCACGTCCTAACCTACTGTATGGAGTATAAATTAAGCACTGAGACCCTCGCATATCCCGGCCCACTCTATGGAGTCTAAAACCGAGTTTGGTTCCCTCTTGCCTCTGCACCACTCTACGGAGTATGAATTAAGTGTCGGGACACTCGCGCATCCTGATCAACTCTATGTGGTCTAAAATCAAGCACGAATCCAAACTAAGCACAGGACCCTTTCGCGTCCTAGCCCACCCTTCAACGTACAAGATAAGCACCTCCCAGCCTGCAACACGAAGCCTACTATTGGGCGTGAGGGCCACCGTGTCCCATGACACTCCTCTCAAGAGAGGGCTTCACGCCCTATGAAAAAGAGGATGACAAGCCAGAGGAAGGCATTGTGTTGTGATTGTGTGCAATGACATACCCCTCCCCCATGCTTCTAACTACGAGGAAGTAGGCAGAATGACACAATGGTTGGTTCCCGAGGCGTGCTCTCCACGCCCACGTGAATCCTACTTGTACTGTACCATCGACTTTGTCGACGCTCGTTCGAAGGGTATAGGACAGAGTGCATGCGAACCTACTTTGTCTAACTGTCGACTTCATCGATACTTGTTTGAAGGGTGGAGGACGGAATGCGCGTCAAACTACTCGTCCAACCGCTGACTTCGTTGACAGTTATTCGAAGGGTGAGGGATGGAGCGCGCGTGAACCTACTCATTCAACTGTGTGACTTCGTCGATGCTCATTCAAAGGGTGGGGATGGAGTGTCTGTGAAACTACTCATCCAACCATTGACTTCATTTATGCTCGTTCGAAGGGTAGGGGACAGAGCACGCGTGAACCCACTTGTCTAACTGCTGACTTCGTCAACGCTTGTTCAAAGGGTGGGGGACATAGCTCGTGTGAACCCACTCGTCCTACTGCTGACTTCATCAACACTTGTTCGAAGGTGGGGAATGAAACACATGTGAGAATACTTGTCCAATCGCTGACTTCATTGATGCTCATTCGAAGGGTGGGGAATGGAGTGCACGCGAAACCACTCATCCAACTGCCAACTTCCTCGACGCTCTTTCAAATGGTAGGGGATAGAGTGCGCGTGAACCAACTTCGTCCAACCGCCAACATCATGAATGCTCATTTGAAAGGTAAGGGACAGAGTGCACATGAACCTACTTTGTCCAACCATCGACTTTATTAATGATTGTTCGAAGGGTGGGGGCTGGGGTGAACGTGAAACTACTCATCTAACTGCCAACTTTGTCAACGATCATTTGAAGGGTAGGGGATGGAGCACACACAAAACTAGGCATCCCCTTCCTTAGACGCTGCCGCCATGCTTGCCTGGCTGGTGTAGGACGCCCTCTCATTTGCATCCATATCCTCTTCAACCACTCAGTCACTACTCATAGGGACTTCATTTGGTGCGAGATGGAGTGTGCAAGAACATGCTCAGCCAATCACTGGCTTTGTCGACATTCGACCCAAGGGTGGGGAGGGCTTTCCCAATCCCATTGTATGTTGCACGCATGAAATAAAGTTCTCTCAAAATTCAAGGTCTTACGAGGCCACAAGTCAAGGGGAGAGGACACAGCTACTCATTCTACCGCCCACTTCATCGAAGCTTGTTCAAAACTCCAATTGACAACCAAAGCTAACCATATGCAAAGGCGAGATGAGGTTACCTACGCTCTTACTTATGAGCCTCGGTCTGTCGTACAGACTACGAGAACTAAGAGGGGTGCGTGAAGTTTACTTTTGCTAGTTGATAACTTCATTGATGCATGTCCGAAGGACGGGGGGGGGAAGCTCACATGAGAACCTTGCACATTCTGTGAGAAGAGGGTATGGGGAGTGAACCAACATTTGCAATTCCTAGATAGACCCTACAAAGTTCTATCGATGTCCTCACAAGTGCGGAGGCTACGGCGGACTCATGAATCACAAAGCAAGCAGAAGACTAATGGCCCTTGTTGGAGCTCTCTATCTTTATAAAGTCAGTAGGGTTGAAAATTTTCCCAAAACATAACGACTCCTCTTCCCAATGCCAATGGCGAAACACGTGGTGAAGAAGATGGTCCGCAATAGGCAGTTGGTCCTTGTCGAGCACCTACCTAGATGAGATACAATAACCAAATCATCAGGCAAAGCCCAGATGCAAATCGAGCGAACAATAAATCAAGTCCTCAAAATACTACTCCACTACATGCGTGGAGGGCATCCATCACCAACAAAAAAGAAATAGAAAAAGGTGATTGCACATAGTGCCCTACTGCCTATACACAAGGGCAAGAGCAAAGTAGGGGTTCGACGGCTTCACACATGCCGATCCAAGGCCTGGGCCTCTATGACAACTGCACATGGAGTGGTTCTTTGCTACACTCCTTTGAGCCATGTCCCCAGGTCTGTCACCATGCTAAGTGTGCGACACAGCGACACCTTCACTACAGCTTTGCTGAAGTACCCCCAGACGCATTTCACAGAAGGCATGAATGGACTTCCTCATCGCGTGAAGAGCATGCAGCATCGTCGTGTTGCTGAGGGAAGGTTGAGCAGGGGTTGACCAGCTGACACACATGCCTGCATCTGTAGACATGCAGTAACCCGAGGCATATTTGCACCATAGCTTGTGAGTAGTGGTGGCCGTACGCTTGGGCCGAGTGCAGTGAAAGTGCCAAAGCATCGTGTATGTGTTGGATGTTGCTCACTAGGTCCTCCGGTTAGTGCGACCTTGGGGGAACTTTAACCACCAAGTCTATCGACGTGGTCCCTAGAGCCTCCATGGAGTCCTAGGCGGAAATGGCAGACTGGTCACGAAGGCAGTGGCCCTCCACCACCTCCAGCTCCAAGTGGCCCTTATCCTGCTAGAGGGCCGCAATCTGTTGCAGTCTTTGGTTACATGGGCACTGCCCTGCAGTGCGATGGCCTTAGCATCTGCAATGGCCTTTGCGCCCTTCATTTCGAGGAAGCGGATGTGCTCCACACGCTTGGCAACGAGAGATGAGGTATTCTCCTCAGCCTTGTGAGTAGCATCGAGCTCTGCCTGGGCATCCTCCTCAACCTTGCGGGCAGCAATGAGCTTCGCCTGGGTAGTACTAAGCTACTCTTGGAGGTTTGTAGACTCTTGGTGTGTTGCCACCTACACCACCCCCACCAAGGCCATCACCTGGACAACAACGGTCGATAGGGGCATGTGCACATCAAATAAACAAATAAAAATGGAAGAGGAGAAAATAAAGGCCCACATAACTTCACCTCAGTTGCTTTGAGAGCACTGAAGGGATGCTCTGTACTGCACAAATGCAGGACCCTTTGATCCAAGGTAGCATCAACACAGTCCGCCATGGCACACATGGCATGAAGTGCTTCCAGCCGAGGGGATGAAGTCCCCAATGGACAATCATTGTGCCTCTACACCCGCAGCCTCCATCATACTAGTACACAAAGCATCTTCCACACCAATAGTACCTTTGAGTCTCTGAGCAAAGCCATCACCGGATAGCTGTGCTCCTATCGTCAGAGATGGTGGGGTCGCTGACGATAGCGACAGCGTGAGGGAGCATATCAAAGATAGCCTCATGAAGTCCTATGAATAGAAAGAAGGGCTTAAACATATGGTAGGCCTACAAAAGGTACACATGAAAGCGTCATTTGTATCATGCACGGGGGTCCTGCAGGAGTTCATGTCGGCAAAGAGTCCACAGCAATGCCCGAAGGGGGTGGAGGCGTCCCAGCCTCGGAGCTTGAGTCCTCCTCTGGTACGCCCATCATAATGCGACACCCTGTCTTAGGGATTGCTGGAGATGGCTCCAGCCAAGCACGCTTCGTAGGGCGAATAGGTGATGAGGACGTAGTAGGCTCCACGATGGCTTTTAGACCGACAGTGGGAGGCAAAGCGGTGTTTGCCTCACAGCCTTCCACAATGCTCGACATGCATGCCTTGGGGTCATCCACCTCGTGCCCCTCGTCATCCTCTGCAATGCACCCTTCGTCATCTTCAGAATCCTGACCTTCATCATCGTGTGCACTTCATCCTTTGAATTTGTTAACTTGGTGTGCTTCGTCTCCACTTGTAACATCCTATTTTTTAGAGTTCCTTTGAAGCTTTTGAAATAAAATTCACCATTTGGATTTTTCTAGAATTAATTAAAGCTTAAACTAAATTTTTATTAATTAAAAGGATTTAATTTGACTAATCTAAACTTCAATTATTGTTAAAAGTATTTTATTTGGGTTCCTTGTGCTTCATAGATTTTTTATATTTTCTAGAATTTTTCTGAGGATATTTGCTATTTTCTAGAGCTCAAAAGAATTTATCTCAATTTCTGAAGCTGGAAAAGTCTTCAAAATTCCCTAAATAGCCTCTGGGCCAAAGCCCATTTTCCTCGGCCTAATCCTTCAGCCCAGCCCATCGGCTTGCCCGCCTTGCCACGCATCGTGCATCTGTGGCCACCCGCTGCCGTCGCATGTTTGCCACGTGTCACTCATCCGACAATTCACCACACCAGCTGCCCAATTCCTCTTGAGCGACATGTGTCACCCATCAGGGTGCGCAGCCACCTTTCATCATCTTCTTGCTTCGAAAGCTGCTGACGTCTCCGCATCGGACTCTTCTCGGCGTCCGTGCCCACCTAGGACTCTTGCTCGTGTCCATTCTGGCCTCTCCTTGGCATTCGATTATGGCCCTGATCAATATGGCTTCAGCTTCTGGCTTCAGCTTATTTTTGCACTATTCATAAATTTCGTCTTTTTCTGAACTTTTGGCTTTTTTGAGTTTTTTTACCGGTTCTTTTTTTCCTCGTATTTGTTTACATTATACGTGATGGGCTAATATGTTTTTTCTATTTTTAAATTTTTTTTAAATTTAATTATGGTAAATAAGTCTCTGTCAGCTACAGTGCTTTTTTCAGCCAGCTACAGTGTTTTCAGCCATAAGCCATGAGGCTTTCAGCCGAACCGATCACCACCTATAAATACCCAGCTGGTAACCTCAGGTTCCACACCTTACGAGCCATCGCCGCCTTAATGTCTGTGCACACCACCGAGCTGAGCCATCGACGTCTATGGAGCCATCCGCCTGCGCCGCCGTTCCTGAGTCTCGCCGCCCGAGCCGCAATCACCGTCCGCTCTGTCGCCTCGGCTCGACTGTGCCTCGCGCCTCCTCGGTCCGCGTGCCCACTGCCCTGCTGTGCGCCCATTCAGTAGCTAGAAGGGCCACCTCAAGATGCATGCTGGCCATGTCACCCACACCCACATCGATGCCATTTCGACTTCTCCATGGAACAAGTCCACCGTGCACAGAGCCTCTGACCCGTGGGACCCACATGTCAGCTGTCCACATCAACAGCCATGCAAGCGTCCACGTCAGCCATAATCCTACGTGGTCCCCACGTGTCCATTCCCCATGCCACGTGGTAGTGCCACATCATCTACCACGCGTCATGCCATGCCACCCTACCACCTCAGCCCTAGTACCATGTGTCGTGCCACGTCAGCCTAGATGCCCAGTCAGCCGCCACATCAGTAGTGACGTCGTAATTCCTATTTTCCTTTAGAAAAATAATTTGGCCAAAAAATAAATTATTTGCTGATGTCATAATTAGGATTTTCCTTTAGAAAAATAATTCTCATAAATCTTATTTTCCTTTTTCTTTAAATTAAATCTTTCGAGAGCTCGTTCTTCTTCGTCCTAGCTCCGATTTACCTGATTCTTTTTTATAAATTCATATAAAATTAATCTCTATATTTTAGTCCTAGTTTTATAATTTTTAGGTTTCATTTGACTTTATTTGCATTTGGTTCACTTTCTCCTTCATTAGATAACGTCTTCGAATGAGCAAAAGCACGGACAGAAGATCAAGAGCTACTATCTGAGCAAGGTCAAGGCATGTTATGACCTTTGATCATGTTAAATCTATTATTTTAATATATTATTTATTATTTTATTTTAAATTATCATACATTGCTATTTTAATATAAATTTTTATACCTGGTAGTTATTGTCCAATTTGATTAACCCCTCAATTGATAATTTGAATACCATGTTTCCATTGTCACCTTAGGATAGGTATTTATTTAGTGATACAATACTAGTTGTCACATGGGTAGTATATTTAATATGTTTAGCCATGCTTGTAGTATGTTGGGCTCATTATCATGTATGAATTAATTAATTAATTAATTTTGAGTTAATGAGATATTGAATTATGGTGGTCAGCCATAGTTATAAAATTTGAGTATCATGACATAGGTAGTGTCATTGGTATTGGTTACACAAAACTGGTTTTCACTTGGGCGAGTGATCGTGTAGTAAAGGGAGAAGTGTGGTTAGCACTTCTAGGATATGGATGTCTCACTTGGGTAATGTCTAAGGACTTAATTTTATGCACCATTGATCTTAGCCTTACTGTACAACCACATGTCCAGTATGGGATGGACCTAGCTGATTAATTTGTGAGGTTTCAATTTCGATTTTGCCATTGAGATGTTAGTGGGTGTCAGTTAGACATTTTCACGGGGCGCAAGAGGGGGGCTCTCCAACTAGGTGGTTAGCCTACTCAACAACAAAACCTTAGCGGGTGGAATTGAGCTAAGCTTGAGCATTATAAAAACCTTGTTGTGATCTTCTTGGTCGACATGCCTAAGGAAGCGTGTTATACCTGTGACATTACAAGATGGTCATATCATGTGGGTAAAGTTATACAACCTCTGTAGAGTATAAAACTATTCGAATAGCCGTGTCCCAGGTTATGGACAAAGCTCGATGATTTCACACAAGGGGTAGAAATTTTATAAAACCTAGTTAAGTTAGATTTGGAGAAATGAATGGTTAGTTTACTGGGGGATCATCGAGTAGATGGTTGGTTCACTTATTGTTTACTCAATTCCTTTGAATTAATTATTTATTGTTTCCAATGTTCGCTTTCAATCTATTTACTGTATTTATATTAAATTATTGCTTTTCATAAAATAACCTTCCAGCTATCATTTGGTAATCCTTGCATATTATATTGCACTTTTGTTACAAACAACTTGTTGAGTACTCAATGTACTCATGACTATATCCATACTTGTTCAGTTGAAGAAGAAGAACCATACCAGCCAGAGGTATGTGATGGAGGGTACTTCGACAACTTCTCAGAATAGGACTTTGCTCCCCAGTTGATTGCCTGTGGGCATGTCGGATGGCCACTTCGTTTTGTTGTGTTTCTGCTGCTAGTTCTGTTAAGCCCTTTCGGTTGTTAAAGTGTAACTCGACCATAAGTTCACAACATTGATAATTAATTAATATTTAAGTCTTTCTTAGTTAATCATACGTATGGTTGATATTTCATCTATGTTTACCCTGTGTGCACAGAGAGGTCTGGATTTGTATATTCGGGTCTCCACACCACCCCCAATGTCACCATGTCATCCCCCGCTTCCTCAGGTCTGTGTCACTGCTGAATTTATCCAGGCTAGTGATGGTCTCTAGCGAGGCAGGGGCGAGGCCAAAGGTACGGTGTTAATGGTTGGATGAGAGTCTTCGCGTCCTTTGTAGGGGTGTCAATCAGATCCAGATTATCCATTTTATCTGGTATCCATATCCTAACTATTCGATTTGTATTCGATACAATGGGACTCAAGCGTGTCAATCATATCTTTATTATCTATTTTATCTGGCGTCCGTATCTAGACTATTTGATTTTTATTTGATCTGTTGACACCCCCTAGTCCTTTGGGGTCATTACGGCCACTACTATCTTCATCATCACTACTACATGAGCCATGAGCACGGTCTCCGCTCGCGGTAGGAATAGGCCAATTAGGCACGGGGAGCCCGAAAGCTTTGCACACACGATTGATGCGTGGACCTTTTGATGTAGTGGTTGCCCGAAGGCTGTGCTCCTTTGGAATGTATTGCCCTAGGAACACCACCGTTACACGTTCGGCCTTCACCAACAAAAGGACTGCAGAAGACATACTTGCTGAAGGTCAACGTACCAAGCGGACAAAGGGCCGATCAAGCCATGTATACGAAACGGAACACAATAGACTTACCTAGACTGGCAGGCTTCACTAGGGTCGTCATGGAGGGGCAGATGTCATCGTCCTGGGTAGGCTTGGTCCGCAAGTTCCACTGATGAGCTAGTGGAGAGAAGTAGACCATGCAAACTCCTCCATGAGATCGCGCATATTCAGGTGAAGCATGACCTCGAGAAGCCACCTTGCGTGCATCCGTTGTCTCAGTTGAGCTTCAATGGTGGCAAGGACATGAAGTCCCTGATGTGCCTGGTCTACTGAAGGCTTCTCCCTGGTTCGACCTTGTGATAGAACCACCTCCAGAACTAGTTGGACTCCCACTTCATCCGTGTTGAATTCGTAGGGAAATCCTTTGAATAGCCAGACCAACCCTGGAAGATGATGCTACCCACATTCGAGTATTACTCATCGCCTAGTCGCTTCGACTAGCACCGTGTGTCGTGTAGGGAGACAAAGATCGGCGCTGGGAATGACATCCTCTGAATGGGTCGCCTAGGAGTAGACTGTAAGTTATAGGAGCTCCAATTCGTACATGCAAAGAACCTCACCCACAAAGCATGCCACAGGAATGCGAAGCTTAGTATCAAAGTAGACCACAAAGACTAGTGTTTCGCCCTCCCGCGGCCACAGGACGAGCTCATCATCCATCAAAAGGAGAACAAACTCGTGATCAAAGACCTTCCCATCGTGCACTAGGGCATCAAAGAGCTTGTCCGTCGTAATCGATCGACCGAGAGTGTTCACGCAAATGCCAGCCACCTTCTCCAATGCTTTCCATCGCTTGCCGGTGGTGGGCTCAGAATGCTCATCTTTACCATCGCGACTGCTAGAGGTAGCCAACGTGCCACAATGACTGGCACGCTCACTCCCATGGCCCATCCTAAACAGTGAAAGCGTGACGATGAAAGAGTGATGGCGAGCAAAGGAACTGCAGGCGACGATGAGCAAGCACGAGAAGAATGAAGCAAGCAATCAAAATCCAAGCGCCACGACACTGAAGTACCAATGTGATAGGCTCAATTAATGGCATCAGGGCGTGTGTGCCTTTTCAGGGGACATGCACACCCCCGTAACCGGTGTGTGGCCCACATTGCATGACTAACAACTCCACGGTCACCACGTGGACCCTAGTCTTGCACGTCACGCACGCCTATGACACCGATCGAAAATAAGGTGGGGAAACTGAACGGGCATGTAACCAGTGAGCTGAAGGGATAGAGGGGGCCAAGGAGCAAGAAACATGGTTTTGTCCTATACCAATAACGAAGCCCTTTACCATGAGAGACTACTGTTAAGGGCAGGGGCGGACCCACAGGGTATGCCGGGTGGGCCACGGCATACCCTGGGGCCCAGCCGGCAGCCGAACCCTCTTCCATGTCTCTTAGCCATTCCATCGAACACCTTGACTTCACGCCAAGAGCTTCCCTTTCTTGGCTGTTTCTCGATTGTTGGTGAATTGAGCTGCTTTGGTTGTGGATTGCTTGTGCAGGGTCGATACCCGGGGTGAACACTGAGCAGATGAAGCTACAGATCAAGGCATCAAGCTCGGGGTGCCGAGGTCGATGCAGCATCTGCTGGACGCTGTGAGAGTCAAGGCTGTCTTCCCCTAGCGAGCATTCTCTCTGCGTTTTCTTTGTGCCTATTGAGCCTTGGAACTTTGCAATTACAGTGCTGAATCAGAACCAGGTGCAAGTGTGATGAATTCTTAATTTATGTCGACTTGTCAAGTAAAATTTTCAACTGTGCTTAAGTTAGTGCTCACTTGATCATTTCAGTGAGCATACATTCCCTATTGCAGAACATACTTATTTAACTTATGGTTAGGGGAGTAAGTAAATAGCGTTGTCAATTTGCACATTGGTTTGTACATGGCATGGCTCTGATACAGTGATATGAATTGAGAATTTCTAGATTAAACAAACACATGGTAAACAATTGCTGAATATATGCAAATGAGACTTTGTATTTGTTTGACAAGTGTGTAAATATGAACCCTGCTCATTGAGCAGCACAGAAAAAATGGTTCTTGAGGTGGTGCTCATAAACATATGGTATGCCTATCGAGTATTGTGATTGGTTTATCACAGTTGCCCAAAACCATAGGTGGCAGATGTGGGTAGCTGGGTACTCTGTATATTTTTTGTCTTCAGATTGAATGTTTGTTCAGTACTAGCACTGCAAGATTTGATTTTATGTTGTAAAGTAGACCCTATAGTTTGGCTATCTCCACCTGAATTTCTTCCTTTAATCAAGCTCCAACAAATATTTCTGCAAGAGTTCATCTCATCAGCACCAGCATCCTTTGTAATGGTTTGAATGGATCCTCGTTAAGTGAACTTCCATTCAAGCCATCATATAAACCTTAGGCAAGGCTGCCAAATGTTTTATCAAGCTGCTTCATCATTGACAATAGCTAACTCGAAGTTGAGTGTCTCAGATATCTGATGAGTCGGATTTTATTCAGTGGAATTCATTTGCCGGTGTGATTCGGGGATATTGATAATGTGCATCTTGGTGTGTATCACATAGCATCTCATGCTGTTTTCTCATTGTTTTGCAGCGGCGAGATTATTATCATATTATTTAGTACATATATACTAAATTACAGTGCAAATTTTACAATTATTTACCGAATTGCATATGAAAATTTTGGTGCGACATACCCTTTGATAAAATCCTAGGTCCGCCACTGGTTAGGGGAGTGGCCCCACCTTGGCCCAATCGGCCCATTGCGCCAAAAGGCCCATTATATATGTGATTGTGGCAAGCCCAAAATGGCTATGCATGGAAAAAAGCATGTTTGCCCTTACTAGTGTAAGGGGGAATTTGTATAAACAATCTTCACATGGCTATATATACATTCATAAAAGCACCATAGGGGATGATTCATTTTTTAGAGAAAAGGTTAAGCAGTAGCATATGCATAATAAACATCTACTCCCCACCACTAGTCTCGGGCTCCGGGCAGTCCATTTGTGGCTTCTCTATAGCCCTATTATCCACTATTTGGTTTATAACCATAGCAGTTATATATACAATTTCAAACTCAAGCAAAAAAATGAGTAGAAGCACTATATTATTCGTAAATGTACAATGATGGATGTACTTTATTGCAAAACATAAAGGTTTATATGGAATTTCAAATTTGAGTGGGGCATGTGCCCCACACCTCTACATGTAGGTCCACGTCCACCCATGAATGCAATGGCCTCTTGACTGGATTCATAAAACTTCAAACATACCTTATTTATGGATCTGCCACTCACAATGAGCTGAAAACCGTATGTCTGCACCACTCGCTGTATCTCTCATCTGCAGTGCAAAAAACCAAGGAATTAAGCTGCCGTTAAAAGTGAGAGATTCTTAGTAAAAGAAATGAACACCTCACTCCATGAACACGGTATCGGGGTCGTCAACGATCGGAACAGGGTACCCTCGTAGTCAAGGAACGGTACAATCCGATTTCCCTTCATCACGGCGAGCAACTCATCAAGGTTCTTCTTGACGGGTGCGTCTCTTCAAACAGAAAACATCAATCATAATGTACATAGCAAAAGGTGACATTGCATGTGTACATACCATCCACACACACACTCAGCAACCCGCGACAGGGAGCAGCCCATGACGAGTCGTGGACTAATTGGTGTGTGGGACCTATATGATGCTGGTGACTTGTGTTATGGTTGGAGAAAGTGGTGACTGATTTTTTTTATTATATCTCAGTCACTCTTTGGTCTTTTGGATCGTCATCCAATTAATAGGCTTCATCCAACAATGAGTAGAAGCTAGATGTACAACAATGGAAGTACTTCATTGCAAAACATAGAGGTATATATGCAATTTGAAATTCTGAGAGGGGGCATGTGCCCCTCTCATGTAGGCATGCAGTGGCTTCTCGATTGGATTCGTATAGTCTTATCTTTGCTACCAACGGCAAAGTTTGTCTTATGGGCTATCTTTCTGCTCATGCTCTTTGATGGAGTCAACAAAATGTCTATCCATAGGCTCGATGAAAACAAGCAACGGATGAATCTTATATATGACGTTTTGTACATACTCATGTTGTTTAGTACATATACTGGATCTGGTCAATGTTATAGATCGAGTTCTTTTGCTGTTGGCAAAGATAAGTACATTCATTTTGGAGCCATGTTTAGGGTATTCTAGTAGGCTATAAATATATTGAAAAGATCGTAGCTGCACAATTAGCTAGTCAGGCATGGAGCAATGACAGTTGGGTGGTTGGCTGCAACATGAACCACTACTGAGCACATCGTATGACCCAATTAGCATGTAGGGATACAAGTACTTGTTTCATATATTGAATGTGCGTCCGTCGCTTAGAGAAGTACTTGTCAGTGAGACAGAGGGCAGACATGCCATATGAAACATTCACCCTGGAGAAAATCTGGTGCCACAATATTGTTATCTTGTCCAATACTAGTCATACAGTTCGCAGATTGAAGGATTTGTCTCTCTCATTTACCTTGTTCCATCTTGTGGTGCGGCGATACTTTGATTACTCATGTGCTGGATGTATCTATCCTAAGACCTGTGATCGTGTGCTTCAAGGGTATTGTTGGCAACCAAGGAACACTACAATAGGGGCATTTGAAGTGATCGAATCAGAGATGGCTTTACTTCATGACTTTTTCTTCACAAAGTATGCATGCATTATTTACAACAGTGAAGTAGTGTCTGCTGTTGTTACAGTATTCAATACATCATTTATTGGTATAGCACTTTCTCTATGTGTCATCACAAATTTGAGCGATTCTAGTATTTTTCAAAGCATGGCCGACTCTTAAGTGCCAACACAGAGGAAGGACATCATCCTCACATTAACATGGGTAGTGTGGGCACATGCCCCTACTCAGAAATTATGTGTTGGCTCTTTATATTTTGTAGAAGAACCTTGTGGTTTGTTCAATTTCTGAAGATTTTGTCCCTACTCAATTTTTCTTTTTGGTGGCATACTTAAGTTGGGACTAATGGGGGCATGTGTCTCAGTGATGCTATGTGTGGCTATAGTATTTCACCTTATGCAGATGAGGTCATACTAAATCTTTGACTAAGCAAAACTATTTTTGCATTGTAAGTATGTTGACAACCCGAAATGGCAGGGGAGCAAATACTTGGAGAAATTTCTCTTATTCCTGGTGAAACCGTCTGCCTTCTTGGGGCAACACAAGTGGTGTAGCTATTGGTTCAATAGAATTGACTAAAACATGATGTTTGATTCTTTCCGTTACTGGCATGGTATCAAATACATGGATTGTTTGGAGAGATACAGTGGATTTATCTCATTCTTCTGCCATTTCAGGTATGGGCTTGGTTGGAGAGATGCAGCGGATTTATCCCGTTCTTCCACCAAGGCAGGAAAGCAGGAAAGTCCATAGCATTGTCTATGCAGGTGAAGATAGCAATTATAGAAATTCTGAAGGTCTCTAACGGCCCGGCTATCAAAATGTATGCAGTGAAACATGCGCCAATGGCTGAAACATCTTTCCAGTACTATCCATTTTAGTTTCAGTGCAATGTCAAACAAAAATCATTGCCTTGATTAATCGAATGAATACGCTCTTGCAGTTTTTTCCCCAGAACTAGCAGCCATCTTGATTAATTTGCCTAAATTATCAGGAAACGCATCGTAGTTAACTTCAACGTCAGTCAAAATGGCACATACACATCTGGACCAACCGTTCTTCGCCTACTGGATCAATTCGCCATCAAACCGTTGTGCAGCAGTAGAACACTACTGAAGTACTGATTGTTACTGAAAGACAGGCACAGCACGGGCCGGGGTACATGCATGTCCGTGGTCGCTTTGAGTCCCCTGGGTTAAAAGAAAACAGTGAGCGCGACCACATGCATGCAAGAAGTTAAGAACAACAATTAGCACCAGCAGCTCGATCGTGCGCCTGATTTGTAAGTACCTGCTGCATGAGTGGTCAATATACAGGCAGCCGTGGCGTGGCGTGACTACTAGTATCCTACGACTTATGATTTATGGTTTTTCTTACAAATAAATTGGATGGTTTTTCTATCACCTCTTTAAAGCAATTTATTGGTACAGTCACGACTTATCGATATTTGGTTCATTCACACAATCACCATGTTAAGATCAAAAATCATAAACAACAATCATAAACCATTAACTACAGTAAAAAAAACCCACACTACAATTAAGTTGGATGTGGTGTCCATGGTGCATGTAGCCATCCATTAGCAAGTTGGAACGCAGTGAGCCCACATGAATAATACATGATCACAGTTGTAAATTAATAATGTGCATTGAATCAAGCTAACACTAGCTTTCCTTCAGCCAAATCCAAGTTGTACTTCCACAAATGTAGGTTATCATGGATTTTCTATAGTCAAGTTTTTTAATATTTGATTATTAATATGTATGAAAATATATAGATTGTCTATATAAAAATAATGTCATTGGATTTATCTTGCAAAATTCTTTCATAATATATTTTTTATTATTTTTGCTAGTATACTATAATAATAAATTATAGCCAAAGTCTTGCATTGGAGACTGTAAAAAAATAAAAAACAATCTACATTTGTGAACTGAGAGAGTATTGCATAACTGTGGTGGCATAAACTATAATGTAAGCCCGGTAGCTATGGACTTCAATGTAGTTTCCTTTTCCCCGAGGGCTTTTTCTGTAATTTCGTGGGAGTTGAGTTGCAAACTTTTGCAGCGTCCAGTTAATTCCAGGGTTACAGGCCGCCTTCGGAACCATTTGCCTTAAAAAAAAGTGGCCTCAATAATGGCATAAACGCATGTTGTCATACAATCATACATGACACAGGTTCCTGACCTGACACTATGAAGGCAGGACCTGAAGTGACATTCTGTAGCATCTCAGTTGCATTTCTGACCTTAATTTCGAAGGAGGAAATTATGAATCTACATATGAATGCATATAAGAAGTATCGCGAGTGCCGAGGCTCAGTTCTACAACCTGCGGGCCTGTAAATCACGCCATTTGCGAGGCTTTCCTGCCCCTCTTAGTACTAATAATCAGCTGATATGGTAAGAGAGATACAAATGGAGGTTAACCAAGATCTAAATAGAAAACCCCTGTGGAAAAACTGAGGGAGGCGACACGAGAATTATTGAGAACTACTACACATGATGGGGGAGCCAATAAATAGAAGAGAGGCTTGAGATCCCCTCACAAACCACACTCTAAATTGCTCCAGTGTAGGTTTTGTGGAAACTAATTTCTCCTCTCATCTCTCAGACTTCCGTTAACCCAATCTCTCTCAGGGTGAAAGAAGAATTCACATAATTGGGGATGAACTCCCAAATTCGGGAAGTAGCAGACACTGATGTTTTTATGTTTTGTTAAACGTTATCTGGATGTTTTCTTCCTAACTATCATCCAGATTTAGGACCATTGGATTAGAGATCCAATGGTCATGAATTCTTCACCCTCCCCTTGAATTCTACCTCTTTCCCTTGAAAAAAATCTTCCTCCTTTAAAAACAAGGAGCCCTTTGATCTCTAATCAAAGATCACAAATTTAGTAATAATTAAGAAGAAAACATCCAGATGATGCCTATACACCCCCGATGTTTTTAATGGCCAAACAGGCGACACCCTACAATGCACATGTAATTAGTACAATGTTCCAAGATTAGCAATGTATTTGGGCCGCCATTTAGCAACTTGGGCTCACAACATTGAACTAAAATGGTCTCCACGTGGGAGCAAGATCAGAGCCATACATCACAATCAGGTTTGAGATAATTGGCCGATTTAACCCCCACCCCACGCCGCTAAATTTCATACCGGCCAAAAAAAGGTCGGAATTGCTTGAATTTTTCCAACATAAGAGAAAATCAAAACTAAATCAGAGCACATTTGTGTATGTGTCCTAGCGGTAACGTCTCTAGCCTTGGAGCTAAAAAAATAAAAACAAATTCAGTAAAATCGGTTCTGCCGGTGACCTTCAGTAAAAAATAAAAACCAGTATTAAAAACCTTGATCACAATAAGTGAGGTGACAGAAACATGCATGACAGTTTGACATGGATGCTCTTTCAGAAGAAAACCATACACTAAACCGGAAACAATTGTGAGTACAAATCAGCAAGATGGCATCCAAGTTAACCATGCCAAATACACCATAGATTCATTGTTAGTTAATAAATGGATCACTATAGGATCCTGAGATGGCAATCACAAGGGATGAATGATGTTTTTAAATTCGACCTCCCCAAATCGTATTCTAAAATCTTCACTATTAGCTACTAGAATCTAAGAAGATCATATTAGCTCACCAAGAAAGAACACACGCGTGGAAGGAAAACGGAGTTCAACTCCAGGCAACCAGTCAGACTGCTATAGACACAGAGGTTGAACCGACTGACAGTCTGACCACCCAGGAGCTCCGGTCTGACCACTAGTAGAGTGCGGTCTAACCGCTCCCCCTAATTCAAAACAAGAAAAATAGCCTAAACTAAAACTCAAAAAGGTGCAATCTCCACAATACAAATTCAAACGATTTAAAACTTTTCACACACCTTGCCAAGGATATCAGGAACCTAATCCATCTAAGAATCGCAAGGATCTTGACTAAAGTTCTAACCTTTCCTTAAAACAAGCAAAGTTGCACCAAAAGCAGGCAAAACTCAAAATTTTGGCTAACGACTTGCTCGTGGGGTTAAGGATGATCAAGATGGCTCTAAATAGATTCCCATATGTTACAACAAGCTTGAACACCCAAAGATTCGAGACCAAAACTCTAGGACCACGATTTCACAATAAGTGCTTCAAATCAAAGCAAACTGGCAAACTTTAAGATCTTGCTATAGCTAATCCCTAGATGAATGGCATATGATTCTTATGAGGCATCTCTATCACTTGCATGTTCTTGAAACCAGCAAGATCAAGAGAGAAAAAGAGTTGGCAAAACTCCAACCAAGACAAGTACAAAACCAACAAGATCAAGAATACATCATGTAGGATGAAGATAATTGATCTATTTGCAACCTGTAGATAAATATTTTTCAACCATTCCACTATAGAGGACAGAGCTCTTTTACCTAATAGCACTCACTCAACACTTAGAAGTTTTATTGGTTGCTTTCCTCTCATAAGCTTTAACTCTAGCCATCAACCACACCTACTCAAATAGATGAGACAACCAATCTACATCTAACCCTAATAAATACTATTCATTAGAATAATAAAAAAACCGTTAACCCCATACACCGGGTTTTACACTCACACAAGACTTGTGCACACTTTTCAAAGAGCATAAGCTCAAACCCATTAAGAAGCAAGCTTCCATTCATTTAGCCTCCTTAGCAAGTACTTGACCTAAACCACTCTCCAAATACCCTCCAAGCTCCACGGTTTTGATCCCTTTGCCGCTTTCAGTATTTTGGTTTCCCCGCCAAAACGTCTTCATCTTGACTGTAGACCTCACCTCTTCCCTAAATCTAGTCAATGGTCATCTCTTACTTTTTAAGTAATCCTCATACTTGGAACATATACATCCACCAATGGCTCATGCATCGGTAAATATCTCCATGTCAATTTCCCTTGATCACGCTTCACTTGCACTGACCACACTATTCAATGAACCATTGCTCGAAACTTTCTTTTGATATCTCTTGTCTTCTCTTGTGCTCCGATTTAGCCCAACCATCCCACCTAGCTTCGTTGACCGCACTTCACCTGATCCTCGAGCCTAGTCCCAGTCCACGCTGGCGACCACAGCTACCTCAAAGCACCCTACACATCAAAGACCAAAAAATTGTTTCTGGACAAAAGTTCTTTAGAATTTAATCTATATTACTCCAAACATACTTCGTGCATCATGAATGCACCTAAACCACAGATCCTAACCCCTAAGACCAAATCACAAATCGCAGTGCACTCACCTAGTACACTATTGCTAGCACCGATTAGACCACCAAGCCCAAACTGGTCTGACCGCCTCGTTCCACCCCAGGAATAGGGGAGCGTCTGACCATAGCCATCAGGCCGATCAGACCGTCAATAACTATGCCGATCAGACCACCAGTCAAAGGCTGATCTAACTGCCGCCACCCTTTGCGCGACACTCGGAAAAACACTCTCCAAAAAATAGATACCATCAACTATTTCCTGGTCACACCGCAACCCCAGCATGACCGTCACCATGGCCGATCATAGCCGGTTAGACCGCAGCTTCTATGCCGATCTAACCACCACCTGGCCGATCAAACTTTTGCCTTGCAAAGATGTCTGAGGTAAAAGGCAAACTTTCATAAATATAAATTTTAACTTGACACGATTGTCAATTGCTCAGCACAAATGATCCATTATTCTCAACATAGTTCTTAAATCCCCGTTTTAAAACGCATGTCTCCGAAGTAGTTGTATGGTCACCAAATGATCGAGACCATAGTTGAATAATCAACAGATTACTGATGAGACATGAGAACAGCATAGAACAATCTTATTTATAAGCTGAACCAGTATCCCTTTTTACTACTTAATTAAGAGTGCAAAAGTGCAATACATGAATGAATGATGGACCCTGCTCTCGGCGCATTACATTTTGCATCCTTCAATGAGCAAAAATGAATCATCACATAATGCAAACCAATGGTTTGCTTCTTGGCCTCCTCCAACCTAATAGCCATTGCACACATGGACTCAGGTATCAGCAGAGTCTCATCTGTGCCCTCCCCAAACCAGAACAATCATATCTAGAGGACCAGAACCCTTACCCACACTACGGAGTCCTAATATTTTCTTCCTGCAAATTCTTATGTAGACTAATGTTCTTCCCTGCAAATTCTTATGTAGACTAATGTACATACATACATTGATGATTCAATCTAAGATACAACTAATTTCTGTAACTTCTGACTGCCCGTGCGTCACAGTTACTGTGACTTTCACCTCTTGCCAGAAGGTTGATAAGCTGTAACCTGTGTAGAAACCAAGAGCTTGTATGGACTGACACATTCAAGGTAGAGATGAAATAAGAGCTACTATTTGTGCGGTTCAACCGCATGTAGCCTCAACAACAGCCCTTTTCATTGTCCCAGGGCATGGATCTCCACCAAAGACCTCCGGAACCACACTTACCCCACAGCGTTCTTGACCAATGCAGTTCTGCAAAAACTGTCAGTGTGAATAACATAGATTGTAGGTATAAACACGAATACGTATTAAGGGTTTGGCTCTACTCAACGCAGTGCTTGAAAATCCTTTTTTACCTTCCAAAATATGTCATATGACTTGTGTGCATGACAGCCTCCTTCGGAGTAGCTCCCGCAGGAGCCCTGTGGTGTGCCAAAGCTAGCAAATTTTATTTCAGTTATCTTCCGTCCATGATCACACTGGAGGTGTACCTTTGCTTTCTCATAGTCTTTCGTGTGCCAATTCTTCATTGATGGCTGCCATTCAGACACATCAGCGCAGACACTTCCGGTGGTTCTTTTCATCATCGAGATTCCGGTCGGGTCACCACCCCAATCCTCAAATATCACCATAAGGTTCCCTGTGGGATTAAGCCATGAACGAGGAACATGGTACCTGAAAGACCATGGCATTAGATGTAAGAGCTTCACTAGAAAACATAGACATGTTTTCATAGTGATAAATGTAAGAGCTTCACTAGTAAACATAGACATGTTATTGTAGTGATACTTTTATTGAATGCCTACCATGTCTGCGAAGAGTCGCCGCAGTTGGTTTGACACTTTGTCTCATCGTATTCACCACGGTAATCACAGTATCCACAAGTTCCAGAGGCCTTGTAGGCAGGCCAATATCGACCAATACCTTGTCCGTTTATCCAGATCTGCCCCTTTCCCATGCTACTCATGTCCAAAGCTAATGGCTCATCACCATCTGGAGCATTGAAAAAAGCCTGAAGAGAGGATATTACAGGATAAATCTTCTGAGAAACAATGGTTCTCTCACATGGATAGCAATTAATCATGTGTTAAGGTTCTTCATTACCTTGTACCATGTTAGAGGCTGCTTCTGCACAGGTTCTCCCCACTCAACAGATGAGCTTCCACTAAGTTTATGAAGACTCAAAGCTTCACCTTTCAGACCAACCTGTACAAATTCAGTAATTTGTTTAGGTTCAAGTGTACAGCATATTACTCATGTTGATAACAATACATAACAATGAAATATGTAACCTGATAGGTCCATTTCTGCCATGTGAGATCTCTTCTTCCCTCATTCAGGCCATCCAATGTGACCGGACCGAGGATTCCAGCATTCCAAGTCTCAAAATGTTCACCCACATTCTACAATAGAGGAAAATGGAAACTGAATCTAGGAAGGCTCAATAGCGCACTATGAAGAGTACTATCTGCTAGTGAACAAAACTTCCGATTACCGGGAGACCAACTGCTATACTTAGGCAGGAAATGGTGTTGCTGCCTGCCCACAGTTTCACATTTCCTGTGTATGTCAGTTTTGGGTTTTCAACGCTGCCATACGCAGTTCCTGCCAATGAATTGGAGAGCATATTAAAGATCAATTGACACAGCTGGGGGCTGGAGTTCTGGGGTTTCTGGAGGAGAGCAGATTCTCATGTTTTACCTGATAGTTGTCCATTAATAAAAATATGCAAAGCATGACCAGCCGACATCACAGTGAGCATGGGACTTTTCCCATTACTGAGGAACTGCTCATCCTGGGCAACATCAACACTGATATTGAAATTTTTAGTACTCTGAATTGTAAAGAATGAAGAATCATTTATTCAAATGTGCTTTGGAGTTAGGCTACTTACTATGTTGTATACCACAAGTAGTCTGTGTTATCCCTCGTCACATTTATTTGTTCCAGTAATCCTACTGTCGTAAATGCTTCATCACCAAAGGAATTTATCTCCTCATTGTATGACTGCCACGTGAATCCTCCAGCCCATTCCATTTTCATATGTGAAATCTGACTTCCAACCTGTATAAACATATCATTGTATGACTTAATGAGTTCAATTTTTTTTCAACAATGGTAAAAAAAGGTCCACGTTCAGATTGGATGCAAAGTAAATTTAAAGAACTCATACATTAATTTAGAATAACAGTAGTACGAAGGAAATGCTACATGGATTAAATTGAAAGGGATAAATACCCAATTTAATCAAGCAACTTAATTTAGATTCGGAGGGAAAGAAAGTTGTTGCATGAACCAAAAATAATTCAAGTGCCTGATCTCACCCTAGCAGTGTTGAAGACTGTTGTTTTGCAATCCGGGAGAATACTTATGGACCAAGGAGGCAGGTCATAATGCATTCCATTGAATGCTACCCTTGCATAAGATACTTTATCCTTGTTCTCAAGGAAAGCTGCACAAGCTCCTGTGCTTGATCTAAACACGGATGACTGAACAGAAATTTACTGAGAAATCAGTTATGAATAAAATATTGAAGGTCTGAAGGACAGGAGAGAACAGAATGTCATAACAACCTGCTGAGCATTCCCAAGTGAAGTTACAATGGGGTCTCCTGCAACCAAGGTTGGTTCGCAAAGCTTGATGGCTTTATGCAACTCCTTCAAGTGACCCCATTTTGGTTCTCTCAACAAGCCTGAGGAAGTGAGGAGGGGGGGGGGGGGGGGGTAACTCAGATCAATTTGGTAAATGAAAGGAGTATATTGTATAATATTGGAAACGGTAGGAGAAAAACAATTTCATTTCATTTAGTACCAAATGTCACCATTACATATCAACTCTTATCCCATCGAAGGATCTTTGATAACATAAACAATTTCTTTGCCAACTGCATCTTATATGGATTAGGACCTTACACTATATCAAGCATTCAATGGATGAAAACCATTCTTCAACTTGTGGACAACGGATTGTGAATTTGAATACTACACTGGAAACTACCATATTGCTTTGTACTGTCAAGGGAAAATGCTCCCATAAAACACCTACACCTTTGTTTCACTAAAGTTCACTAGAAAGGAACATTCAACTCAACTTTAAGCATTTAAGGAAAATTGTGTGCATAAATGTTGCTTCAGACCTAAAAAAACATGTAGTACCAACCTTTACATGACAGGAAATATGTGTAAACTATATACCTCTTACCAAGTACACCATACATTTAGGTGAACTAACAACCATATGCAAGACATGGAGATTGGAGAGTGCTCAACTCACCATACTCATCAATAGGAGCATCATAGTCATAGCTAGTTGCAATGAATGGACCACCAGCCGTGCGCCCGAAGTTTGTTCCTCCATGATACTGAAAAGTGGCGTCAGAGCTTGAGACTACTCAATATTTTGGTGACTTGATAAGCTTCAGCTAAATAGCAAGGATCGATGTGACCTACCATGTAATAATTAACAAAAGAGCCACCCTTCTGGATAAACTTGGCAACACCATATGCTAGATCCTCTACTGGTCTATGTGGTACTGGAATACCAAAGCCTGTATACCTGCATTTAAGAGAACAGAAGAAAGATATATAAGGAGAAAGATAAAGACATGACAATCATCTGGGCTTTACAGAAATAAAAAAAGGGAAGTTACCAAGCAGTCCAAGCCTCAGTCCACATGGTAGGCTTATGAGGTTTATTTGGGGAGAACCAGTCACAGTAAAATCCATTGCACGTATTAATCTGCCACCGGTAAATCACAGTAAGATTAGCTGAGTAAAAAACATCCAGCACAATTTATATTTACTGATATCTGTATCATGTAAGAGTGGAAGAGATTATCTTTTTGGAAAAACGAAAGACTTAGCAAATCGTCCAATGTATGATCAATCATTTTCTTTCCTTTCTTGGACAATGGCCACAAAGGTCAGCGACCCCAGCACACTAAAGAAACGAGGAACTGCTGCCTACGGTACATGTATTAAAGAGAAGTACAGTACATACAATTGGATCCGGGGCATCGTCTTCTTTGCACATGACCCATGGAACACCGGTGTTGAGTGCAACCGCCATGTTCGCTGCCCATGACGCGTAGGCCTTGGCGGGCTCGCCCTGATCCCACTCCAGGGGTCCAAATTCATTCTCAATCTGCAGGGACAATCAGAATCCAAAGGTAGGTTGCACTGAAAAGAATACCAATATGCCATCAACACAGATCAAGAATGGAACAACTGCAAGCATACCTGGGAGAGGATTATTGGCCCTCCTTGCCATTCAAAGAGCCCTTCCGACTTCATCATGTCGACGATCTTCGTGGTGAACTTCTGCATCTCAGCCTGTTTGAAGAATCACCAAAATCAAAACCAAATTTACAGAGACTATAAATTTTTAATAGGGGCTAAAGATGGAAAGTAGAGCTGTCAAAATGATTATTGCCTTGAACGGCTCGTTATCAGTCCTAAAGCTGATGCCGGGGACATACTTCAGCCAAACAGGGAACCCACTGCAACCAAAAGGAGGAAAAGGGAACATAATTTAGCATATTTCAAATCAACTCAACATCAAAGAATTCTATTTTAATTATCCCTCATTAACCAAATTGAACCCAAAAATCTAAATAATTTTACACGAACAGTCACCATCAGCTACAAGATCATCAAAACTGCCTTAAAAAGCAAATTAACAACTAAAAAACTTCATTTTTGGCACTCCCTCGCCACCCAAACTCACACACTCGAAAAGAAAGAGTAATGGCTACCGCAAGAGAATCAGAGCCACCCAAAGCATTTCGCAGAAAAGCAACAACAAAAAGAAGATGTTCAGAGCAATGCGAGGAAGCCAGGCCAGTAGTTGTTACCCGAAGTTCCACTCCGCGCAGACGTAGGGGCCAATGCGGAGGTTCACGTAGAGGCCGGCCTGCTTCACCAATTTGATGAAGTGCACCAGATCATACCTCCCCTCGAAGTAGTACTGCCCAATCAACCGCCACATCAAGAACGGCAGGGGAAAAAACCAACTTTTTACAGGAAATTCTTGCGCCAGCGTCGGTTCTTGGGGCTGGTAACTACCACCTACCTGACCGGGGGAGGGCTCGTGGCCGTTCCAGAAGACGTACGTCTGCACTACGTCGAGGCCGCCGTCCTTGGCCTTCTGTATCAGATCCGGCCACATCTGCACGCACCAAGAAAACAAGCACGCGAGAGACTCACACCACGAGCCGCTGCGGCGGACGCCACCGACCCCGCATTCCCGGGGAGGAGAGCCAAGCGTCGGAGAAGGAGCAAGAAGCGAAGGGCGCGCACCTCGGGGACGCTCCTCGGGTAGTGGATGGAGCCGGAGAGCAGGATCCGGCGCTGCCCGTTCACCACCACGGCCTTGCGGTCGTAGGTCACGGCCGCCGACGCCGCCGCGGCCAGGACAGCCACCGCGACGGCGACGGCGAGCGCGGCCGGAGCCGGCGGCACGGAGGCCATGTGGAGGAAGAATGGGAGGGAAGTGAAAAAAAAGGAGAGCGAAAAGGCCGCGCCTTTCGGTGCTCTTCCCTCCACCGAAAGGAGGTGCGAACGAAGTGAGGCACTGAGGGCACAAGAGGACAGCGAGGGAGGTATCACTCTCTCTCTCTCTCTGTGCTGGGTTTTGTCTGGTTCCCCGGTGCTCCACACTTCACAGCTGGTTTCCTTGTGCTCTTTCTTGCTTTCTCTCTCCTATTCCTGCTCTGCACTCTGCAGCAAGTGGCTAGCACATTCTTTCTTGGTGATTTTGCTGCTAATTTTCTCTCTGGAGGTTTTGCTTCCTCTCTCTCTCTCTAGGTTTAGTTCTTGGGATTAGTGGAGATGGGAGGGCTTAATTATGTTGCAGAGGGTGCAATTAACCATTGATCCCTCTTCTCTGTAAGAAATGGTTTTGGGGGTAGAAGGGTTGGGGGAAAAGGGCGCAAGAATCTAGGAGGGGGGAGTGGGAGTGTGATTACTGAGGACTGGGTGATGAGAAGGCTTGGACTGGGGTCCAACTACTAGTGTTGTTAATTAGAGAGAGAAAGAGAGTGAAACTGCTGTGGTGGGGCCACAAGAAAGAACAGTGTGGTGTCCCTCTGGGACCTGGGCTATACAGGAGGGCGTGGAGCGAGGAAGGTGTATTCGGGATAGTTATTTAACGGCTTGTTTTGAAGTAGTTTATTGAAATTGATTTTTTAAGTAATTTTACGATTTATTAATATGTAATTTATTTATATAAACACTATAGCTGTAAACCACGATGGACAAAAATAGCCCACCCTTTATATGGGATAGGAAATTTCGGTGGGAGTTGCGGTGATGGGGTGGAGCCCACATGGCCTTTTTGCCTATCTTTGGTGTGGGCCCCCCTTGCTTATGTGAGAGTGCAGTTCTACGCTCTCTTTAATTTCTTTTTGAAACATTTTAATTTGCTGGATATATGTAGTATCGAGTTTGCTGGAGATATAGCGCTAGCTGCGTAACAAGCAAAGCAACATTCAATGCTCGTTTTAGTTCCTCTCCATTTTTCTGAGAATTTTCATGTTCTTCATTTTTGTCATTCACAAAAACAGCGTAACGTATCTCCTTTGCTTCGTCATGCTTCTAGGAGGACATTTAGCGTGCTTGTTGCTTCCCGTGCCACCTTCCTTAAAAAAAAAGCAAATGGTCAAAAAAATTAAAAAAATAGTTAGATAGAATATAGCGTCATGCAAAAATTCATCTTAAAATACGGCGTATGTCAGGAAAAATAAAAAAGACAAATTTTAGTGAACAACGGCTCTTCTTTGTCTTTTTTTATTTTCTTTTCTCCAAAATTTGTCTTTTTTTTTTGTTTCTCGATGTGTAGATCGAATTTATATTTGAATTTTTGCATGATGCTAGATGATATCATACTCTATCTAACAAAAAATTTCAGATTTTTCATGGCCATCTACATCATTTTTATAATGGTAGTAGTAAAAACGACATGTATTACTACTAAGCTATACGTAGCTCCGGATGATTTCTGCCGATTAATTTGGACAGTCACCGACAGGTTGATCGACCTCATCTATCCGACTAGAGGCGCATTATATGTGACCGTAGCCAGGTAATATGGGGCATGTCCATATTAGCTATATTTAATGATTTTTAATTGTGATTAATAATTTTTAGTTGAAAATAAATAGTAACAACTGAAAAAAGTGGCTTTTAAAATGAAGGTGCAAGCAATCAGGAAAATTAGAGGAGATATATGTGCGAAACCTAAGCGAGAGGAATCCGAAAGCTGCTTCGAAAACTTGAATGTTTATATTAATTTTTGATTTCTATAAATTAAAAATAGAAGTAGGAGTTAATATGGACCGACTCATAGCACTCGTTATCCTTTACCCGTTACTAATTTACCACTATTATTGTTACGACTGGCTTTCATTTGGCTCAAGTGTATGGCATCACGTGTATACAAGGCTACGTGATGGGCCGTGCCTAACAGAGGGCTTTACGAGCACGATAGCTATGCCATAACTAACATTTAGGTACATGCCAACTTCGATACATAACACATACCTGCTCCTGCTGGTACCAGGCAAATCAAGACTGTACAAACACGGCAATATATCACTGTATACGTTGCATCTCCGGCCTGCATATGATATCCAAACTAAGGTTGGCATATATGAACCACACATGCATGCGCGCATTGCGAGATATTACTAATTGATAGGTCGATGTGGTTGTGGTTGCCCATCAATTAATTTCTCTCATACTATATAGCTGGTACTGCTACATGCGACTGTTATTTTCCAGAATAAGTACATGACTGTTACAGTACTACTAAACTTAGTTCGCATGTAGTCTGATCTCTTATGTCTCTAGTGTAATTAAGGTGAAGCTGCAAAAGGAAACAAATTAGTAAATTAAGCTCAGTGATAGTACTTTTTGGCAAGGAAATCTGATGAAGCGGTTGGAAAATTTGAGCTCCTGTTGTTTTTGCGAGGTGAAAGGTGACGTTTTGTTGTTGACAAATGACAAACTTGGGTGTTTAGGAAAGAGATGCCTCGCCAACTCCCCACTTTCCAATATAATGGTGGTATCTATGGCACAATATGAACAGTGTTACTATAGACTAGTATAGTAATTTGGAGCAGCCAAATCCCAATTATGCTCCATGCATGTAGAATCGGGAGAAACCAAATTAATTTAGATGTGATCGTTTGGGTTTTGTAAAAATTCATATTTTTTGGAATATGTATTTTAAAAACTCCTGTGAATACCCTACGTTCGAAACAAGTGTCACTAATATATTTCAAACACTAATGCATGCTTCGTTCATTCGGCATACCTTTATGTATTGTGTACTAACCAGCCATAGAGAAATAATCAACCATATAAGAACAATTTTATTGATTAATTTATTATAAGAGTAGAAATTTCAACTATGCCAAAATTATTTACGTAAAAAAGTAGCAGTCGTTCCAACCCATCTACCTTAGCTCCTATAATTGAGCAGGCAAGGGGTCTTTCTTTTCCCATGGATATGGAAATGGGGCAATCCTCTACCCATCGGATAGACAGGTACGGATATAGGTAAGCTCCACACATGTTCGCTTTGCCCGTTTACCCAACATCTTCCTCTAATGAGTGGGCCCCTAGGGAAAAAACCTAATACTCCACGTCTTCGCCCCAACCCCACTCGACCACCCCCACCCCCCTCATCCCTCCCTAAACCCAAATCGCGACACCTACCTCCCACATCTATCTTGCTCTCTCTGACTCCCCCAAACCCTACAGCGCCACACTCCTGCATCGCGCCGTAGCCCAGACCAAAGCCCGCCACTGGCAAATCCTCTCACCCTCCTTTGACTCCGAAATACTCTCTCCTTGCATTCTCCACCCTGGCCTACTCCCGTCACTAGGTTGCAGCGTTGCACCCCCGCTCTTGAAGAAGTGGATGATGCCATGGAAAGAGACCAGGCATAACCTTGAGGTTCATTTTTCACCCATTCCCCCTCCCAAATCTTAATCTAGTGCTTGTGATTTGTGTTACCTCATATTTACTTGCTATCAACTTTTTTTGTCAAATGGCAACTCTGGCAAGTAGCAGCCAACCTAGACAATCTTTGTAAGCCTCAATACTTTGTCCTCAACCTGGATCTGAAGCCAAAGGTGCCGCAAGCTTCACCAGCTGTAGTATGTGTAATGAACCACATCCTTCGTATTTTGAATCTTGACCTTCTTGTTGTCAATTGTCATTTTATTCATTGAATTTGAGCTATTTTCGTGTGTATGTCTATATATGTGATAAACTATGTGATTTGTATTTCCATTTTAATTATTGAACTTGAGTTATCCATTCCATTTTAATTGTTGAATTGAACTACCCATTGTTTGTTTTTCTAATGTTCATTTTGAATTGTGGTGAGCTACTGTTTGAATCACTGGTTTTGTTAGTCATGTACTATGTGCTAGGCTGTTGGCTGCTATTTTGAGTGGTGGTGGGTAAACAGGCATTCCTGCGAGCGATGAGCATGGGCGAGGTTCTATACCTATTGCCCAAGGTAAAAATCTAAAAATTTTGGATCACAGCTACTAGATCATGAGCAGGTGACCATGATCAAGGTGCGTGTTTTCCCACACCACTCACGCCATTTAGCAACGAACCCCCTGCAATCCTCATGGCCATTTTGCAATAACCCCCTCTTGGCTCCCCCCACCACTCCACCTCTCCACGACTCCACCCAATCATTCAGATTGATGGTGGTGTCGGTGGCATGTAGCTCAAGGAGGATGGAGGTGGAGAGGTGCCATATAGGAACATGGAGGCGAGGCGCGGAGATGTGGGTAGATGGAGAGGCAGAGGTGGCGAGGGCTTGGACGCAGATGCGACGGAGGGTGAGACGAAGGCACCAACCAGGAGAGGTCTTCCATGTCCCTAGATTTGGGCACACCCATAACCTTTATGTACCTTTTGTCGTCACCAAATGCATCAATATCGGGATCCAATTGGAGCTTTAGCTATGCTTATTGGATTTATCCTCCAACTTCTTTTTGAAAACAAATCTCTTCCCAATCTTTTCATCCAAATGTTGGAGTTAGTGATAAGGCATGGTGTTATGGTTTCATCCATATAGGTTGAAGGCAGTGCTAAGGCATGGCATGGAGAGGGGCGCGCGGAGAGGAGCAACGACGGTGGTGGCACGGGGACAAGATGCTAGGGTTAGAGGAATTGGGGATTAACTTGGGGGAAGGAAATTAGTGGAAGGAGATAGAGAAGGGGCATTTTGTGAAATTGAGTGGGGAGCACGTGGGGGGTTTTCATAAATACACATTTAAGTGGTGGGGACAGACCTAGCCAAATGGGCCATTCAACATGGCACGACACGAGCTCAGATAGGGCATGACCCAATTAGTCTTGTCACAGTTGGCCCGAATAAGTTACCGTACTATGTCGGGCCACGTGTCTGCCCTTGGACCTAGGCACAGCACGGAGAGGGGTCAAGCCGTGCTGGGCCGACCTAGGCACGCTTAGCCTAACAGGCTATCGATGGCCCATTGCGCACAATGGCCCAGTCCAGCGCTGCCTCATTGCTAACCCACCCATAGCCGCCGCCACCACCAATAGCCATGTACTGCCTGCAACTACCACACCACCATTACCACCTGGGCAAGAGGAGAAGGCTAAAGGCAGTGGTTACTTCGAAGAGTGATTACTTTGATAGTTTTACCATGTTGTGTACACACTTCTACTATCATTTATGTAGTGAATTACTTTCTATAATATATAAAAAGGAACTCACAACATCTAATCCGATGAGCCGCACAACCTAAGGTTCTCCATATTACTGAGGAGGGGCTTCACAATGTTGAGCGCATGGAAGAGCATGTAGAATAGTAGCTCTACCCCCTATATACATTTAACTTCTCCTGCATATGAAAGAAATACATCATAACCTAAGATTACTACATGTTAGAGACAAAATTACTACTTACCAGTTCTATGGTAGTTTGGATCTTCTGTCCTTCACCGTCATAAATTTTCAGGAACTTCATGGTGAAGAAGGCACAGTTGTTCAAGAGAACATGTTTTGGCATGGCAAACAGTGGCTTGCTCTAGTTCACAAACTTTGAAAACTTTCCACCGATCATGACATTGAAGGCGTCATTCAAATGAGCAACTACCTTACCACCGACTGCACAATGATGAACATTGGGGTTAGTGTATTTTTGAATGTAATCATTCAAGTCTAGCACGTCAATGTGCCTATGCACAATATTTATGCAATACACTGACCAGTGGGAGTTGTGAAGCAAGAGGAGGAAGACCTAACAATTAAAACAAAATGAGTTGATGACCATGTGAAGACAAAATTGATTGCTTGCATAATGTAAAATTACTATAACTCACCAATTTACTGCCTTAGGGTCCATCTTGTTGAGTTCAGCTTCCAAAATACTCACGGCGAGCGCATTGTTGTACTCTTCATTTTTTAAGAACTCCTCAACGTTTAGCAACCTTTACAAAATATGAAATCACAACCACATAGTTGATATTTATTGCATATATCCAACAATTACTACCAGAACACAAAGAATGTATTACCTAAAAACACATTCCGAAAGTTCCTAGGATGGCAAATCCTATAGCCCACACTCTCTAGCCTCAACTCCACGTCGTTGTGGTGCATGTAGTTGATGAAGAAAGACATGAACATATCTTCAATCATCTGACCATCGCTGAACGAGGCTATGATATCACCACCAATGGCAAAGAGGAAAGTGTCATTGGACTACAGCAAGACCAATGGTAAGTCACACATGGTGCAGATGATGAGAAGAAACAAAAACAGTCATATAGGAAAAAACAAAAGGAGAAAATCTTTCCCTTTTAGGCTCTAGTTGTTCAATATTAACTCCCTAGCCTTATTAGCCATGTAAATTGGCACAATTAGCCATGTGGCATGACACATGAATGGGGAGACTAGCTTGCTATGAACTCTAGTCATCATCTTCCCTTCCTGGTCTGCTTGGTGGGCAAAACAACAGCCTGCATGCAAATAAATTTTTTACTGTTATAACTATAATGGAATTATTGTACTTTTATTATAATATTACTACATAATAAATAAAAAACTTTTTGAAAAAAGGTTATTCCTTTATTACTCATGTGTAATGTTTTACTGTAGAGTAAAGAGGGACCCAACGCAACATTTTTAAAGTTTTACAATTATGTCTATATGAAATTGTTGAATGTTACACAAGATTTTATTAACATCACACTGAAATTTACTATACACAAAGTGAAAAATTAGACTGACAAAAATAAAAAGAAACTATTGTAATAATAACTTCCTTTTACTAGACACGAGTAAAGCTTTATTGTGTGATAAATAGAATCAGTAAAACATTTTACTATCAAGATTACTCAAAATTACTACATTTGATAAGAATGTTTATAGTATATGTATAAAAAGTGCTATTTAGCCATGTGAATGTAATGTTATGGCACTTTTGCTTGCAAATTACTGTCAAAAATAATATATCATTACTGCACTCTTACCTTTGTTGTCGTCCCAGCACATGGACCAATGTCGCCATCCTCCGCCTTGGCGGTGTCATCCTCATATGCATCTAGAATGGTGGCATTGGACGAGGGCTCGCGATAGCCTGTGGCTCAGGGGCTGCCTTAGGGATAAACATGTTAGGGTACATACCTAGGACAATGTTAGCCTCGAACGTCGAAATAATGTTGTCGATGGAAGCCACGACATCGCTTGCGCCTTGTTGGTCTACGTAATAAAAAAAGATGTAATTATCATCATAATAATGTTGGCACATTACGCATGATATGGCTTCATATACAAAATTATTACATCTATTATGTAATCTTACCGTGCTAAGGATCAACATCTTTATGTATTTGTTGGGAGGCTGTCGTGACTCCCACTTCCTCCTTGTCGCCTTGAGTAAGAGGGAATAGGGACCTCAATGGCACACATTGTGCACTAGGGTCCAATGCCTCCACTGTCGTCGGTGGCACGGCTTAGAGAGGCATGGGCTCGGCATCTGCTACGCTGGGCGCCAATGCAACCTTGCGTTGTTTCATCCTCCTCTCCTCAGTAGATGGGGCAGATGTCGAAGGCTCATTTGGCGTGAGCAAAGACCTGATCATGTGCATGACCACAATCTGCATGGTATCAAGTCTCCTGTGGGCCTTCTAGATCAACCTCATGGCCTCCCCTTCCTTGTCGTCGAACTTTTGAAGGGCCTCCATAGTGGCCCTTTATTTTCCCTTGTTCAGTGATCATACGGACTCATCGAGCAAGGCCTAGCAGTAGCTCGCGGTGCTTCCTCTAACATCTCAACCCGCGCCGTAGTGCTGGGCTAGTAGCAAGTGCCCTCCCTAGACCTCAATTGTATAGGAAAAGGAATATTACAATTACCACATGTGCAAAACTCATCTATGACATGAGATTGGTATCTTACTGCATATGACATAAACAATTATTACATGTTTATGAAACATTTACTACCTATGTAAGTAGATAGAACATTTTCTACAATACATACTTTACTATCTTCAAATTAACATAGAAACTAGTATGGGTTGGTGCACTCCCACTGAACTTGCCAAAGGTCTCCTCTCCATCATGGTCCATCATCATGTCGACCGCCAAATCTTGTCGACGAGTGATGTCGAGAAATGTGTAACAGGGGGGGAGGGGGTCTCGAGGGCATCAATTCTCTGGATGTACCTCATGTTGTCAAGATAGTAATGTGTGACATACATTTTATTTAGTGTCAGGTTAGAAATTTGTGACATACATTTTATTGAGTGTTAAATCAAAAAATTACTGCTGATAAACTTCAATATTACTGTAAAAAATCCATATGCTGGGGAAAAACATGTGGTTGTTTACAAGGAGGAATGCGGCACATCCGCAGATGGATTTCATATCCTTGTTCTTCTTCCAGGAGCGCGCAGCCTCCCTCAGGTCATCGACGACAGCCTTGCACCAGTTGACACTACCAAAATTGATGACATCCTTCATCAGCAATGCGTCCTTCCCAGTTATGTTGTTGCTAGTCACTAGGAAGAGGAGCTTGCTGAAGGTGACCAAAAAGAAGCACCTGATCATGAGGATATCAGTGCCCTTGGCCTAAATCCTCTCCAGCAGAACGTCGACCTTGATTTCATCATTCTATGGTACATTGAGCGAGAGCTTCAGCTCGACAAGCTCAGCATTGGCTGTGGCATACGAAATCAAAGGGCCATCCCTACCACCGCAAGGGAGGTCGAGCACGCAGCTAATGGCATGCAGTGTGATAGGGAGGCCCCTGCCCCCGTCGACACTCAGCACCATGTCAGTGGGGTCCATGAGGAAGCAAAGGAGGTCCCTGCTCTCTAGGCCCTCTAGGTTAAACTTTAGGAGGCTACTGAATCTAAGATTGGAGACCTCGGTGCTCTGCTCAAGTGTGAGCATGCATCTAGATAGAAAGGAGAACTCAAAATCAAAATAACTTTTTATTCCCTGCTATAGTCTGCGTAGAAAGGGGCCCTGCACGAAGATGGCAGGGGTGCATCGGATGGTAGTCGCGTACTGTCCCTTCTTATTCCCCGTTGTAGTCTGCATAGAAAGGAGAACTCAAAATCAAAATAACTTTTTCATTGATTATATGTTTAACCTTTAATGCCCAACAAGTATAGTTTTATCATGTCCTTGCATATACACACTATGAAACTTTTTACAGCATCAGTGTATCGAATTTACCACATGTACCATGATATTTTACTATGCCATGAAAAAATGTTACTGTTTTATGGATACAGCTTTACTATCATACAACATAACTTTTACTGTCAACTATGTTTCCTCAACGAGGTCATCTATGGTATTTCCCTCGTTTCCCGTGGGTTTCTTATGAGCAACTTTAGCGGGCACAGATGCTTATTGTTTGGAGGGTTGGTTCTAGCTCGAGTGAAAAACAATTGTCACATCCCTTATCCTAGGGCATGCAAAAATGAGAAAAATTTTAAACCTTTTTAATGCATTTTGTTTCCTTAGCTCTTTATTGGAGTTTCTTTGAAAAGTTTGAATTTCGAAAACAAAAGTCTTAGAATGCAATTCAAATCAAAACTCAAAAATCATACAAAAAAAAGAGGATCAAAAGTTGGCATAAGAAAATGTATGGTGGAAACTATCCTAAAAGCCGATGAGTATAATTTTGATACAAAAAATAAATATTAAAGCAAGTTCCAAAATTATTTAAATCAAATAAGTATATTTAAATTCAAACAGATGCATTCTTAGATTTCTCTAGAAAAATCAAGAGAAGATGAGGCTCTGAAAAAAGTTACACAATCATCCACAATATGTCAGGAGCTTCCACAAAAATTTTATAATTTTTTGAGCTCATCTGATGTGTCCTACAATTGCCCAAACTTCTCAGCTCACCTCACCCTTTCTCTCTTCCACACCTCACATTCCACGGTGAGAAATCGAGCATGATATTCGGTTGCGCTCACGAGAACTCATGCTCTACCCTTAGCCGTTCGTACCTATAAAACCCCCCATCTGCGCCTTTCCTCTTCAGCTCGCCCCTTTAGTCTCTTGCATGTTTTCCTAAGCACCTTGCTCACTGGAACACCAAGAAACCAAACTCGTTCGTGAAGCTGGCGAGCACGCCACCTTGCTCTAGCTACTCCAGTGAGCTTATCTCCTCTTCAACTCCGTCACAACGCTCCTTCCCTCTTCCTTAAGCACACTACTTATTTGATTAACCTTTCGTGCAGTGGATCACTCGAGCTAGGCTTCCTTCCTCATCTCCAACCAGGGCACTGCCATACGCCTTCCTCTCTCCGGTGAGCCGTACCTCAATTCCTTTCGCCTATACCTCCACATGCATGCAAGCAAACTCATGTGCACCATTTTGTAGCTTCTCTATTGCTGAAATTTACTATCATCATGGGCCTCCTCTTCATCGTCGATAGGGTCTTCGACGCCAGCTTCCTCCACTCCTTCCGGAGTACCGTCATCGCCTTTGGTGAGTTCCTCCTCCGCCATGGAAGCTCACGCACCAAATCGAGCCTTAGCAGCTCATAGCCCCGTAGTACCATTTCCCTACCTCACCACCATAGGACCATGTCGCTGACCTATTGAGGACATCCTTTCCATAGATACAACTGTGCTAACTCTATAACAAACTCAACAAACTGAAACTATGATACAAGGACCAATGACTCGAGCGCGAGCATGTCAACTTAACCATCAGGTGAATGCGTTCCTAAGTTTGCATACAAATATTTCAAAGAATGGCATACTACTTAATTCTTGTGATGATTCACACGAGCTCAAGTGTAGAAGTGGAACCATCAAGTGCAATCCAAGTCCTGTTCGCGAGTTCGACTCAGATTCGGCCTTTGTAACAGCGTCTACTTCAAACAGCCATAACTTTTGATCCAGAAGGCTTCTCGGGGCCCGTGAGTACTTGTTGGAAAGCTCTTAGAGTCTACTTTCAGATGGATCTAGTCTCACCTCTAAACTCCATCCGAGCAGATCAAAAACTATTAAACAAGTCATGATACTTTTCCAGTCCGAGTCAAAGTGGGCCGAGGGTCTTGTATCACCACTTAGGCTATTTGGGCTGGTACTGTTCATGCCATACTATTTATGTGAATAGTAACCATGAATAGTACAACACCCCTTTTCATTAGATAAGTGCGGCTTCCCCTTCCCTATTTAAGGAGGTTGCACCCCTTTAGTTTTTCTTGGGTTTTTCTTAAGAGATTATTCTACTTAACAGTTTCATCGCATGTTCAGTTGAGGAACCCCAACTTGTGAACTTAATCTTTATTCACAATACAATTTCAGATTGCATGTTGAACTCTCTTGTATGTGTTCTTGATTCGCTTGCAGGAGATAGCCTTCTTGGCGATGTCAACCGTATTCGCCACGGTTGATAACCAACGGAGCAGTGGTGTAGTGATTGCAAGGGGTTCGATCTGTTTTGGTCGGAGCCTTTGGATTATCAACGTCGAGTTCTCCACAATCGACTTATTAGTACCTTTCGGAAGATCGGGCCATCGTCACATTATGACCGCCCTACCCTCCAAGTTTGGCCATGATTCTTTGCCTAGGCATGCGAGCCAAGGTCCCAGCTCCATTCTAGCTCACGCCCGTCCGCTGAGGAGTCCTTTGTCGGTGATGAGCCATGGCTCTCTCAAGA
The DNA here is from genome assembly GCA_017311315.1 of Dendrocalamus latiflorus. NCBI lineage: Eukaryota > Viridiplantae > Streptophyta > Magnoliopsida > Poales > Poaceae > Dendrocalamus > Dendrocalamus latiflorus. The sequence goes on from CM029663.1 coordinate 32,104,583, forward strand.
GATAGGAATATCGTAGTGGTCAGAGTGAATAAAAGAACTGAGGCAATCGAAGTCAAAAAGAAAACTAAAGTAGTCAAACTCAAAAAGGAAACCATAGTAGTCGAAGTTGAGAAGAGAACCGTAGTAGTTGATGTCGAAATCTAGCATCAGTGTCGAGATCTTTGACTACTGCCGAAGTCAAAATCTTTGACTGTAGCTGGAGTCGAAATCTTCAACCACTGCCGGTGTCAAAATCTTCGACCGCTGCCGGTGTCGAAATCTTCGACCACAATTGGAGTCAAAATCTTTGACCGCAACCAATGTCAAAATCTTCGACCGTTGTCAGTGTCGAGACCTTCGACTGCTGCCAAAGTTGAGACCTTCTAAGTCAAGACCTTCGACCACTGCCGAAGTCGAGACCTTCGACCACTGCCGAAGTCGAGACCTTCGACCATTGCCGTGGTCGTAATCTTTGACTAAAGTAGTCATGATCTTCAACTGCAGTAGTTGTAACCTTCGACTGTGGTAGTTGTAACCTTCGACTGCAGTAGTCGTGATTTTTTTGACTTCTGACAATAGTCGTAATCTTCGACTGCTACAATTGCCATAATCCACGAATGCTACTTAGTGAACGGTAACAACAATGTGAAAACAACTAAGAGATAGAACAAACTTTGCTATGAAATTATAATGAAGTTTACACCAATAGAGGATACTAGATATTTAATCTTATTTAATGTCAACCATGAAGTAAGCAAGATAATTCTTATTGGAATAATTAGTACAAGGTTAAGCCATGATTTAATAATAGACATTATTTAAGCATCTTGAAAATCATGAGACCCTTTTTAAATAATGAATAGTGATTAAGAAAGATGATATGATTAATAAATTACTAACCCTTAAAAGTAAACATTGAGTTTTTACCTTGCTCATGAATAAGACGTCTTCCAGAAATAATATGTATACACAACTATCTTTTTCTTAAACCCAAACATTGCTAAAAGCCCCACAAAGTGATGTCATTTCATGTCAATAACATTTTTAATAAAAGAACCATGATAAATATACAATCTTGCCTGAAACAACAAAAAAAGTTATTAAATTAAAAATCAAGCCGAGGTACTATGTGATCGCCTATTCCTAGCCTTCTTTGAATTAAGAAGCGAAATATTCCTTTGAATATCCCTTTACCGTTGATCTATCCTTGTTTTCCTTCCCAGCAAAGCTTCCCCGCCATCCCCTCATTCACTCAAACTCCATTGAACTATGTCAAACATCCCTCACCCTCTAAACCTTCTCTTATATCACCGAACTCAATCCTAATAAAACTTAATGAAGTTCTCTTTGGATTTATATGGATTTTTGTAGTCCATTGGATTTTTTGGTTTTTCAATCACTTATCGTGTAATTAGAAGTCGAAGTCCCGAATGAGCACCAACTCGAGTAGGATCGAGTTTCAGATAAAAACGAAGACCAATAGCTTCAAGATCATTGACTGAGAAGGTTTTGAGTAATATCAAGGCCATGGTAATTTAAGCAAGGTAAGCACCCCCTTTAACCATATTGATCCCAGTATTTCAATTATTGTATTTTTTTGCAAAATCTATAATGCATGCATGTATGTTTCATTAAAATTGATATATTGTGGGTAATATTAGTTACAACCACTCGCATGCATTAAACCTCCCTTACATATTTGATATCCTCACTATTGTAACCTTAATACATGGTTAAACTTAGCTAATATCAAAATTTTGGGTATACTACATTGAGTACAAATTCTAGATGCTTAGCCACACACTAGTTTTTTCTAAGTTTGAACTTTTGAACAAATTTGTGCGTGGACATGGTGATTTCGAAATGCTGGACAAGAGGAGGAACCTCTGTTAGTTTGGTATAAAACAATATGAAGAACCTAGTTTTTGGATAAGGGTGAGTTATATGATAAACTGTCAAATGTGAGGAGGAACCTCACATGTAGATGGAGGGATATTCTCGCCCTGGTCAATTAAGGACCGAACGCTGTTACCACACATCTAAGTCATACCGTACAACCACATGTGTTATATGGGCTCTAGCTTTAGCTGATTAAAGTTATCTAGGTCTAGCCTTGCATTGTGGTAGGCGCGGAAGTAGTAAGAGCATTCTGAGTGAAGGTCAACTCATAGGGGCTCTCTTCACCAAGGTGTTGGGGCCAAATCTTGCTAATACAATGGTGAATGCCCACTTAGGAGACTATCATATCCTAGGGCAATAACTCTGAAATCCTCTATATAAATTGTACTAGTCCAAGAAAAGCTAGTGCACACAGAGTTAACAGGGATACATATCATACATAACAACCACACTTTATTATAAAGCAAAAGTACGGGCCTGATGGCCAAGTTTACAATAACATAGCTCAAAAACCAAACATAAAGATAAATCAGCGGAAGATAATATAGGAGCAGCCCATCCTACCTACCTACTGGCGAATTACTGTAAGACGTGGCCTATTCGTCGCAATCCTCATCGTAGTCATTGAAATCGTCCTCTGTGAACAGATTTAAGCAAGTTGAGCACATACAGTACTCCACAAGTTACACCAGGTGGTTTAACAGAGTTGATGCATGCATAGGATTGACAATGGAAGGCATATTATGGTTATTTATGCGAAAAGCAATATTGAAGTAAATATCGTAAAGTAGGTGCAAAAGCTTAACTTAATACAATAAATAGAAACAACATTTTAATTGAAATAATATCATTAGTGTAGGCTCCAACCTAACACAAACCTAACTACGGGTATCCCACCTAGACCATTTTAAAAGATTCCACAATTTTTCATAAACCAGATTTTATAAAACTAAAGTCTAATCTGTAAAAAAACCATACTCAACATGTCCTTGACCATGGACATGGCTATCTAGGATAGTTTGTTACTCTGCAGAGATGTACAAATTTATCCATAAGACATGTCCTCTCATTTTGCCACACGATTAACACACTGCCTTAGATGTGCGGCTGAGAGTTCATGACAAAGTTGTTACAATGTTCCGTTACTAAATTAGGTATGCCGCCACTAAGGTTTCACCTCAACATGAATCCACAAGTTGGGGCCCCTTCTTGTGTCATGTAAGACTTCTCGCAACCTACGCCACGCTCACATTCAACCTATAGCATATCCAAGTTGGAATTTCACAACTTACTTAGCCAGGTCTGTCCCATATTAGACTTGTGGTAGTATGATGTGACTTTGTAAAAGTAACTCACAAACCAGACCTTAATTTGACTTATGCACTACCCACATACCCCTTGTACCTGGTATCATCATTGAGTCCCTGAACAATAATGAGAACCAGCAAGCACCCACCACCATACCAATGCCTAAGTCTAAACCAGCTTTTATAATTTTGTTTTATTAAAGTTTCATAGACTTTCTTCGCTCACTAGAGTCAAGAATAGTTTTTAGAAATCATTATTTCATGTGAAACAATTATTCCCACCTAAATCATTCTAAGCATGGCCAAGCAATTCCATAAAATTTCTAGTTAAATACTATTGAACTGACAAGATATGTGGATGTTCAATAACAAATTTTGGCCATATACAAAGGACATGGTATAACTAGAATTTAAATCAATTATAAACTAAGTTTGAATAAAAGTACGCATGCATAATGATTTAAATTACTGGGAGCAATATGATCAAAGGCGTGACTTGCCTTGCTCTGAAGCTTGTTGCTATGAATCGTCGAAATCATACTCTTTGGAGTTGTCGTAGTCTATACGGGAAGAACCAAGGCAAATAAATTCAAACAAAATTCAAATAACTCAAAAATTCAAAAAGAGTCCAGAAGGGGTGATTAAGCATTTTATAAGAATTTAGAAATTTGAACGGGTTCAAACGGATTTAGGATGAAGAAAAACAAGCTTCTGGAAATATTTTTTGCCGTGGCCGGAAATGGCAGTAGTCAGAAGCAAGAGTGGTTGAAGGTTACTGAGTGGTCAGATGCTTAGAGGTCGAAGGATATATGTGGTCGAGAGCTTACAGTAGTCGGAAAAGCAATAGTGATCAGAAAAGTTTTAGTGGTTGGAGAAGCTTTAGAGTGGTCGGACGATTCGAAAGTTCTTCTAAGTGGTCGGTGGTCGAAAGCTCTATAGAGTGGTCGGTGGCTGAAGTAGTCGAACAACCATGATCGGATGGCTGATCGTGGTTGGAATTCTATATGTGGTCGGAAAAGAATTGAAGTGGCTGAATATCTACCATGGTCGAAAACAACTGTGATCGAAAACAATGATGGTCAAAAACAGCTGTGGTCGAAAAGCTTATAGAGTCTAAAGAGTGGTCTGAGTGGTCGAAACCTCAATGGTGTTAGACTACCAGAAGCGGTCATGCTTCATGCTGAAAATAACTTAGTATAGAGCATCACCCTTTGATAGCCTTGCATATATGTATAATTTTGTGATATACTATAATTATTACTCAGTACACAATGTACTCAACCTTGCTTAAATTATTGTTAATCAGATAATGAAGAAAGATACGTGCAGACGACGTGTACTTCGCCCCCGTCACTAAGGAATATGATGATAGGTTTTTCTAGGGCCTAATTCCCAGTCGGTTGCTTGTGGACTATGGTAGCATACCACTAGATACTTCTACTTATTTTTTTGTCTTTCACTATAATTTACTCTTGACACTGGTATTTGCTTGGCCAGTTGGCCATATGCTGCAAACCCTATTATGCATCGCTTATGTATTCATCTCTTTGTCATAAATTAAATATACGTGATGTGTATGGATCTGATCACAATGTTATAAATATGTGTACTAGCTACTGATCATGGGACTAGTGCATAACACATACAATAACTACAGGTGTTCGCGTGCTTGGTCCCCACAACAATCTCCAGGGCTGACTGACTACTAGCAATGGTGACCCTCTTCACTTTCGAAGGGGTCTTTTTGGAAGTCCTTATTTTACTACAAATATAAAAAAATTACTATAAGGCTGATATAAAATTGTTGGCAAGAAAAGCTTTTTTCTCGCGCATGTGGGGGAAGGATGCGTAAACCTTCAATAGTGTAGACATCGCTAGGAATAGTGCGGTTGAGATCAATGGGGAGCAAACAATTTGCCATGGGTGGTTTTAGATTTGGACGGGCACAGAAGAGAAACTTAGAGAGGGGAATAAAAAAGGCAGTAGTAGAAAGAGAGTGAGAAACCCAAACATCGCGGCCCATCTTAGTAAATAAGGCAACTTACTCCCCAACTATCGGTTTCATAAAAATTCAAAAAAATTGAACCACACACTTATTATGGCCGTAAAAATATGTGTAACACTTCTACGGTTAGATAGGTTCCAATTTGCAGGAAAATTTAATTTCTTCAATGCACTACTAAATTTACTACATTCATATAACAAATTTACTAACTCTTTCGATGAAGATTGATATAACCAAAATGTAAATACCACTGCTAACTGAAAATTACTATATGTGCCTTGTGAATTTGTTGCAGCAATGTTTGTGTTTTACTACGTTAACTGTGATACACAATTATGTGGTCACATATAAATTACTATCCGCAAGGCAAAAATTTACTGAACAAGTGCTTCAAGCCCACTAAATTGACATAGAGACTCAAAATGCCTGGAGAGGCAAAAAGACAATTAGAGATAAATAAATTGAAGATGTAATAACTCAATGTGAGAAAAAAGAGTTCCTAGTCCTTAACAGTAATCTTCATCATAAGAGCCAAGTAAAAACTCAATGTGAGATAATCTTGGCAAAGAAAAAAGAGTAAAACCTACCACTCTACTTACATCAGTGTTCTAAGTGTCATTGTCTAGAAAAGATTATCGAATGACTCTGTCAACTTCGTATTTTTGATGGTGTGTTGCTGTCGCATGTCAGCCTATTCCCAGTCCTTCACAGTAAGAAATAATTCAATCATTTTGCTTGTAAGACTTGTTCTTCTCTTCTCTAGTATTCTCCCAAAAAGGCTAAAGGCAGACTCTGAAGAAACCGTAGAGACTAGAATAGTTAATACATCTCGAGCTAGTATGGATTGCACTGAATATATCATCCTGTGGTCCTACCACACTTTAAAATGTTGACATCCTTCTTGCACAACATGGGATCACTGTCCAGATAGGTGGATAGCTCTCCGATGCAATGGTCGCTTTGTCTTCATTTAGTGCTTGATGTCGTAGAACCTGAACCTACAAAAGAAGAACTGATAACCTAGATCTTGCTCCCCACACACATTTTTATTTTTACCTATGGTGAGTGGTGGTGAAGATCGTTGCAAGCAAACTCCCTGAAACTTTTGCTCATACTTGCAATAAACATTGGTTAGTTGAGTCATACATGTGAGTAATAGCTATAATAATATATCTCATTTGCTTGACCTTGAACTTGCAGAGCTTTAGCAAATCCTGTTAGCTTAGCTCAAGGATCTAAAATAATTGCAAAAGCATATAAAATAGGAATTTCCTTCCAGTATTTCAAAATTTCAATTTCATGGCAAATATAGCCTCTTGTAAGACTATATTACTTTTGTTAGCCCGAAAGTAAGTAGCAATTTTAAGAATATGATGCACACTTACGGGATATGTTGGGAAATAATCTGCAGATAAAGCAACAGTGGAATCATAAAAAAGTTTAAGAAAAGAGAGTAACCTCTCAGCAACAAACCAATACTGCTCAATAAATAGAGGCCCGTTGACGCTGCCATTAGTACTTTGGTGGTGCATGTGGATGAATACAGAGGATGTGCTCTTGTAAGGCAAAAGACTCTTTAGCATCTTGTATGTAGAGTTCCATCTTATCAGCATATCCAACCAAACTTTCTTTGACATATGCCCATTACAATGCAATAGTTCCTGTATGCAGCTATTCGTGAGTTAGAAGCATTTATAAAAGATATTGCATCACGGAAAGGTATAATATAGGCATCCAACGTCTTCAAACCAGATTTAACTACCAAATTAATAATGTGAGATGCGCATCGCTGATCCAGTAAGAAGGTTCAGCATAAGTGCTAAACAATGGTGTGAGAATATCTATTGCCTTAGAGTTCGTGGCAACATTGTCTAAAGTTATTGAAAAAATTTTATCGGTCGGACTAAAATTTTCTTCAACTTTGACAATACACTCCGCAATATTCTTACCGGTATGAGCAACATCAATTAATTTAAACTCTATAATTCTTTTTCTAATTCCCAGTCTGCATTGACATAATGAGCTACTATACTAAGATACTTTTACCTAGCCCAACCACTCCATATGTCTGAGGTCAAGGCAACATAAAATGTGCATGTAGCAAACATTTCATTTAGTTTATTATGGCCGCTATTGTAATAACTAATAAGATCTCTAATAGCTATTTGTCTAGACATTGTAGTAAATCTAGGATTACAAGCAGTCATAATATACTTTTGAAATACAGGGGACTCCCCAAAACCTAAAGGTAAATATTGTGTAGCAATTAATCCACAAAGAGATTCTCAAGCTACCTTGAGACCATAGTCCCAATTATGTACCGTACCATCAGGGTTGTATCGGAGCTGGGTCTGTCTTATCGACGCTCCTTGTTTGGCCAAACATCTGCTCGTATATCTTTGCAAGTGGCTTGTTCCACTTGAAGACCTTGCAATTAATTCATTACAACAAATTTTACAAACAGAATACTTCACCTCCTCTCCTTGTGCATCTTCCTTGTATGTGTGTATCAAAGTATTCCCACACATTGGAAGTGCATGACCTGGACCTATTTGCCATAGTGCTTGCCAAGATAAAGGCACTCATGGAGCCAGAGGAAGATACTGCCAGAGGTGCCTTAACCTCATGCTCTAGTTGAGGTGCAGACAAAGGGTGCAAGGTCCTCCAACATAAGGCTGTAATCACCAAGATCAAAGTGAACCATCGAGAAAGTTACGATTCAAAAATTACAATATTATTAACTACATCTTAGTCCAAAAAGTACCAAAGTGACATCAATACTCAATAAAAATTTTAGTATGGTTACCTCTCTTATAAAAATCCCTCAGATTTCAAAATTACAATTATTTTTTGAATTTAGCCAATTTTTCACACATTGTATCTCAATTTTCACAATATAAACAAGAGAAGAGATTGAGGGAGGAGTTATGGCTGGATGAGGGAGGGGGTGCGTGCCTATTTATAGAAAAAAATTTCAAGATTTTTGGAGATTATTTGATATATTTCTTTTGAATTTTTAAGCCTCTAGCGACTAAAAAGGTTAAAAATTTTGAAATTTCTTGCCCAACCATGTCTTAACGAGCCTAATGGCTATATTCGGGTCATGCCATGCCATGCTAAATGGGCCTAACAACACTATTGGTGCTGCTTCTGCACGGCATACGGCAATGTGCTAGTGGCAGGGTCACAGTGGCTAGGGGGTAGGTCCATTGGGGGGCCAAGTGGGCCACTAGCACTAAGTTTACTGCCAGTCGCAAGTAAGTTTACTGTCAATCACAAGTAATTTTACTATTGATTGCAAATAAGTTTGCTACTAGTCACAAGTAATTGTACTATCGATTGTAAGTAAGTTTACTACCAATCGCAAGTAATTTTATTGCCAGTCACAAATAATTTTATTGCCAGCCACAAGTATTTTTACTGCCAAGCCACTTATTTGCACTCAGAAGAGTGCAGTAACCCTAACACAAGTAATTTTATTGCAATACCACAGAAGAATTACTAGACTCTTCTGAGCAAACCTGCCCTCCTAGGAGGGTTGAGGGTAGGGGTGGGAAATTGATACAAATTGTCCGTATTATTCGGTTACCGTATTCGATATGATATGAGTATAGTATATTTTTTTCATCCGATTAATAATTTCTTTCTTATTCGCATTCGAATTCGCATAAAAAAAATATAGATATGAATATGGTATGAACTTTTATAATCCAAAATATTATTTTATTTGGACTATTCGTATTCGACGAAGCAATATACAATTTTATTGCAATACGACTAATTAGTTGGACATTTCTTTTAATTCAGTGTGAATTCGTGTTTCTTTAGGTGAGTTAAATGAATTAGAATGATTAAGCGTGACTGTACGAGGATAAAATATCATTAATATCTTTATACTACATAAGTTATGAGGATATCCAGATATGATAGAATTGAGTAGATATTTGATTCGAATTCGTATTCGTTACAATATTCGATTCGTATTTGAGAATATTTGAATTTGTATCTGTACTCGTTTATAAAATATGAATACGAATGTGATAAAGACACTATTTAATACGCATCGATCCGTTTTCATCTCTAATTGGGAGGAATGGCATGTGGTGTTGTGCTTGGCCGAGCTATACCTCGGTACGATACTGTACATGGTGTGCCGAGATGCCTCCTCAAACACCGCACACCCAATCAAATCGAGATGCCTCCTCAAACACCGCACACCCAATCAAATCAAACCAATACAGTCCATTTATTGTTCGTATTATACCATACCTAACCCAACTCAACAGTACTATGCCTCGATTTGACACGATTGACCTAGCCAGCATGGCCGGGTCTGTGGGGAGGCATCTCGTCTAGATCTGAGCTTTGCAATCACGATCCAACGCCCCAGATCGTAAATCTTCATGAATTGCCCATTGTCAGGAGTTTAGGGTACGCGTTGTGTGTGACAGTAATTAATGAGCTGTGATCTCGATTAAATTTGCAAGCCCTACCTTGAGGCCTTTAATCGTTGCATGGTGTCGCAACAACCGTAATTAATCACCGCATCAATACTGCTAAGATCTGGATGCTTCCTATAGTGCCTTTTCTTTTTAATCCTGTCCGTGCATTTGTAAAGGGCTTTTCCTCCGCCTGGCAGTAAGTACCCTGCACGACTGCCGCTCAACCACCATCCGATCGCGAAAGAAAGCTAGTTCACCGTAAAAAGGAAGCGCTCAGTTTTTGGCTTTTTTATACTATAGTGATTAAAAATATACTATAAATGCCATTAATTTTTCTTCGTAAATACATTTAAAAAAGAAAAAATCATATCATAACGGACAATATAAAAGAATAAAAAAAGTAAAAGTAAAAAAAGCTTAAAAATAAAATTAATAAAATTAAAAGCTGAAACTATATGGAGTAGGCCTTTCGGGCCTAAAAAAGACGAAATCTTGCCTCCTGACTCATCTCCATTCCTTCAGGGTTAAGAAATCACAGTATTACTAAATTCGAGCATGTCCAATTAAAAAAAGAGAGAAAGCTGCTTAGAGGCTAGGGAGTACCCATTTAGGAACCCGACGCTCCAATGCAGGCACCTCAGCTCGTTACATGCTCTCATAGAATCACATGCAACATGACATGCTTAATTAAGCAGTGACGCTAAAATGTTGAACACCACCTCTCTCGCAGGGATGAAAAAGTTTTTCGGCCGGACGTCCAAAGCCGACGAAAACCGGATTTGTTTTAGGGGGTGGGACCACATTTAAATTGGAACTTTGAAATATCAACTCTTTTGTATCTGTTATTTCAATATCTAATTTATGTCCATTGTTTTTCATATTTGAGTTAAAAAAATTTCGGAGAACCGGCCGAGTGCCGAGATTTGATCGCTGAAACAATATTTGAATCCCTACTCCAATGTGGCAAGAAAAGTACTTGTAAGCACTTCCACCTTTGGGCACTGGAGATGCCCAGCTACGTACTTAATTACTGTGTGTCTGTCAATTCTGAAACGATTCTAAAAGTCTTCATAAAAAAATTAAGGAGACTCTGTCAATGGTTAAGAAAGTACATATATGCTTGTCGCCATGAAAATCTGCGATGATTTGAGGCTCTCTAGCTAGGGCCTAAGGCAACTGCATTATTGGGCAAACTAAAACCAGTAAGAATAAAATGGTCTTGAACGACAAGTTATGGGCAAAGCTAATTAATGTACTTTCAACTTTGCCCCGGATTGCAAACCTTGCAATGTATAAACGCGTTTAATTAGCAGCTAAAGCCAAAAAAGAAAAGGCGATGGGAAAGGGTTGAGAACGCGATCGAGATATTCCTAGCATTTGCAATGAGGTTTCCACTCGATGTGTTCGACCTAATTTTCTCCAACAGAGCCAATAACTTTGTTCTTGCTTCAGCAGGTGCAGCTTGCCTAAATCATTGCATGGGCTTGTGGGGAAACGCTTCGTTTCAAAGATAAATTAAGCCAGGTTGCGTGTGGAAAGGAAGGCAACTACGAAATTCGACAGTTCAACAGATGATGATGATGAGCAAATCCAATATCTATATGGCTGCTTGATCTGATTCGATATCCTGTTGCTGCTTCAACTTTCAACCCTTCGCATTAATTGGGAAAAAATAAATTGAACTCAAAGGAGAGGTAGCGATGGAGCAGGCAGTAGGCACTAGTGCTGCATTCTTAGTTTTACCTAGCTGAATTATGGACATAATAATCTCAAAAAAGCTAAGTATGGACATGCCTGGTTGCTATCTTCAGTGAAGCAACTCGAGCAAGGAAAGAACCCTTTAATTCTCAGGTGCCATCACTCGCTGACAAATCTTTACAGTTTGTGAATGTGTCTTTTTTTTTTTTGCGAGTGTGAATGATATATGCTGGTGCGGTCAATCATGCATGCATCTTTCACAATGGGAGGGTGTTGGCCGGCCTGAAACTAAGTGGAAAAGAATTTGAAGTGCATGCCGACATGTTTTCGTTCAGTGGTGCCCATCCAATGCAAAAGTACCTGGACAACAATTTCCATAGCTAGTTGGTGTCCTATTTTCGGCGCTGATAAGTATTCATCCCCATACATAATTGGTTCCATGCATAGAGCGAGACTGGTTGCATTATTGGAGCTAGCAACGCATATGCCTTGACAATGCTGGAAAAGTAGTTGCTTTGCTAGAACTAGCTAGCTAGAATTTAGCAGAGGAACTGCCTCAACAGACAACACGTACAATAATACTCGCACAAGACAGCATGGTCTGACCGTACAAGCTGATAGAAAACTATTAGAGGTATGTTCTTTTTAACTTTTAAAAGTTGTTTTTAGATTTTTTTATAGCAACTATCTTTTAAACAAAATATCTTTTTGAGATATAGTCTACTATTTAATTGTAGTACATACTATACCGACTTCATTTATATCGGCAAAAAGCGCATATGGATTTCTATTACTCTATAATCTCTCACACAAACAGCCCAAAAACTATAAGTCACAGCCAAAAACTATAAAATTCAGATTGGCCAGTCCGGTTTCAGATTGGCCCCACGCCTATCAGGATTCAGGACTAACAAGCGAGGCTGTCGCCGAGTTGCTTCGGCCGGCGGCCGATGATATCTGGCTACTTAGGTTAAGAGATTAACACGGGCTTGGTGGTGATCGACGGCTCGGATCAAGGGATCAGTAGAATCTAACGGCACGCGCGCGCGCGAACGCATGTTCGCATCAGGATCCGGAGCCTCGTGCCTGGCCGCTGTCTTTTTGCACGTCTCAGAATTAGGGGTGGTGCAGACGTGCAGTACGGCGTGCCACTCGTACAGCGACAGCATATTCGTCTTGTGCTGATCCTTAGCCATATCCGACGGCAATTTTCTTGGACCTGTTCACACACGATTCTCGCATCAAATCGACGTCCCCAGATTGCGACCTCAGAGCTTTCTCTTCTGTTGGAAAGGCTGGCGATGCGCGAGGAATTGGACTCATGAGCTAAGATTTCGCTTTCCCCGTTTATTAACGCCCAGCCAGTCCCTTTCCCTCCTTACAACTAGCATATGAGGATGTGAGGTTCTCCGCTCCCTCCTGTCGCAAATATAACCCGTCGTTTTAACGACTAGTTACTTATATACTCTCAAGGGTAAATTTGTGCTTGAAGTGGCTGATTAGGCTGTGACTTGGTAAATCTCAAAAGAAATTACAGATTCGTCCAAATGTAGAGGCAAACTAAACGATGGTAATCCTGTATTATCATTCATTGAGGGGGTACGAAGAAGATGTAAGGGAAGGGATTCATTGCTTACATGAGACAGACGGTTGCGTCTCTAAACTATCCTTTTCTCACGCAAGAGCATGCTTCATTTCTACACGTCATTAGAGCTTCTTCTTCTTCTTCTTCTTCTTCTTCTTCTTCTTCCTCCTCCTCCTCCTCCTCCTCCTCCTCCTCCTCCTCCTCCTCCTCCTCCTCTTAATTAGTGAATAGTGATTACTATTGTCGCGAGAGCAACGTACTACCAACTAATCTCTTGTCTTTTGTCTCTAGTAGTAATATCGTACTAGTACGTAGCATGCCCGGCTTTATGGGCGTACAGCAGATCGAGGGCAAGTGAACCACCGTAGCATGCAACATGCATGTCAAATGTCAACAGTCAACTTGAATTAATAACAACGTAGGACAGAATCATAGAAACCAAATCTCTACGTACGAGAGGAGGAACTTGGTTTTTCAAGAGGAAGGAAACATTGTCTCAGAAAAAAGAAAGAAAAGAAAGGCAACGGCCAACACACACGGACGGTAGTCGTTGTTGAGCTAGCTAGAAATAGGATATTATATGTGTAGCAGGTGATGGCTGGGCACATTATATATTGGGTCGTCGTCGAAGTTAGCCTTCGTAAAGAATGCTGACCAGTGAGACACAGACAACGAAAAACATTATGGTAATGTTATTTTTGGTTTTTGACACTACAAAAAAATCATATATAGAGATATTTTTGATCTATTAAATGATATAATACAACTACTCACTCATTTTTCAGTATTAAATTAGAGATATATAGTGAAAATATTATAATAACTAAATTTTTGATCTTTACAATGAACTTATATTATTGGGGATATGTTTTCCAAAAATAAAAATTATATTATAGAATGAAGAAAGTAGACTAATATGTTGTAGCAAAAAAACTATAAACCACATTAAAAAAAAGCACTGTGATAGCAGGAAAGAACATGCGGCTGGTCAATGCTGCATGGACGATAGACCTTCAAAAGAGAAAAAAAATGCTGCATGCATGGGGCCCAAATACAAGGCCAGCCAATCGTCATCCTCCCTAAAGCTGCTTCAGCTTGCCTCATATTCCTATCAGCTCATCAATGGCGATCGGAAAGGTAGCGATCCCCTCCCTCTGTCTCTCTGTGTTCCTGTTTATTGTACGTGCCGTGCCAGGCACCCATGGGTGATGACTGATGAGTCTAATAATAATATTGTCGGGCATGTGAATAGGTAGATAGACATCGATCATGCTTAATTCCGCTAGGTCGCTTGATGCGTCACTTCCCTTGGTGATGAGTTGGAGATCGAATCTGTCTTATTGTGCCGTCCTATATATTTGTCCATCCAGCATCATGGGCAAAGATACATGTGGCAGTAATAGTAAGTGTGTAACGGTGTCACTACTACAGAAAAGACCATCACAGACGGTTCAAAAACGTCATCACAGACGGTTTTGTGAACCGTTTGAATTTATGGGTCAGTGATAATACGAGGTCATCACAGACGGTTTTCGAACCGTCTGTGATTTTAATATCACAGACGGTTTTTAACTAAAAACCGTCTGTGATATTAAATATCACAAACGGTTCTTAACTAAAAACCGTCTGTGATATTTATAAATCACAGACGGTTTTTAACTAAAAACCGTCTGTGATATTTATAAATCACAGACGGTTTTTATTATAAAACCGTCTGTGATATTCTCTTCTACTCCTAAACCTATTTCTGTTTATTGGCTAGCCTCAGGAAATGCTAGTCATGCCCTCTGAAACAAGCAGATCAACATGTATATGTATACATATCCAATTCACATCTCAATTCATTTCACAAACATAAAACATCCATTTTTATTAAGATTAGAGCCTACCATTACAATATCCCAAAACAACGAGAAGGTTACACAACAAGAACAGCAGGTTACACAACAAGAACAGAGAAAAAGATTACAATATCCCAAAACAACAAGCAGGTTACACAACAAGAACAGAGAAAAAGCAAAGATCTTCTATGTCTTCTCGACCCTGATGCAACGCATGAGCTGGATGCCTTCTCGCCCCTGCGGTGTCTTGTCTCCCGTAGACTTGTGCGTCGTCTGCAAGGAGGAGGAGAATAACAAGGAGGAGGAGAATAGCAAGCAGGAGGACAGCAAGGAGGAGGACAGCAAGGAGGAGGATAGCAAGGAAGAGGATAGCAAGGAAGAGGAGACAGGCTGGGTTTGGTTATATTTATAGGGGAGGGAGAGGGAGGGAGAGGCGGGAGTTCGAAATTTTTGGCGCGGGAACGGAGATTGGGTTGAAGAGGATCGACGGGCCCAGCGGTCAGATTATCACAGACGGTTCTATTGGCTAGAACCGTCTGTGATGAATGCATATCACAGACGGTTCTATATATAGAACCGTCTGTGAATTAGAGCACAGAATTTTATATACCGATGCAATATAAACAACTAGTCTGAAAAGATAAAATAGCAACGTTTTATATAACTTATATATACTCATTTAAAAGGTTTCAACGAGATCTACAACTTTGTAGTTGAAGCAAAATCCAAATTCCGAAAGGAAGACCAAGAAAAAGGGCAAAAACAGACACCAAAAACTTGCGACGCAGGTTTAGGTCCAAAGATGGCCGATTTTCGGGGTCTTGGAGGGCGACTGGCGCAAGCAGGTCGTTTTTTTTGGATCGGGCTCGTCGTTAGCTTTCCAACGAGTACAAGAACGTCGAAAACGGACACCGTATGCAAAAGTTATGCCCGTTTTACTGAAGGTGTCTCAAAACTGAATCATACTCGGACTTAAGCGGGAATATTTGAAATTTTGAGGGATTGCAAGGCGGGAAACGTATCACAGACGGTTTTTAATAAAAAACCGTCTGTGATAATCTGGTTTCACAGACGGTTTTTAATAAAAAACCGTCTGTGATATTCCAGTATCACAGACGGTTTTATAATAAAAACCGTCTGTGATAATCTGAAATATCACAGACGGTTTTTATTATAAAACCGTCTGTGATATTGGAATATCACAGACTGTTCAGCGGTAAGAACCGTCTGTGATACTACTTTTTCCCGCCATAAATACCACAGACGGCCTCCAAATTAAAACCGTCTGTAATAGTGTACATCACAGACGGTTTCACAAAACCGTCTGTGATTTAGCGTCTACTATTAGGCTTTCTGTAGTAGTGTGTCATACATGTAGCTGTGCTAATCAGACCTTGCTGCAGTCTTCAGATAAGGGATGCCCATCAGCAAACTATCCGGATGCCATCTGTGTGGCAAATTGACATTGGGGTGAGTATATATAGCCACGTAGGCTAGCTGGCGTGGCAAGGATATCCCAAATCAAATTTTCAGTCGGTTTGGCCCCGCTCAACGTGGCTTCTTGCTTATAACTAAAAACACACTGTACCAGCTGAAAAAGTACTATAACAACTGAAATGACACTAAGTGGCTTAAAAAACTGAAACAAACTGATTGCTGACATAAGGGTATAGGCTAGTTACAAGCATCGTGTACGCGATGAGTAGATGTACAAATTACATATGGGCATATTTCCCGTTGGGAATGGCGAATCTAGGTCGATGCCAGTAACGACACTGCTATCCAATCGCGTGTCATATCCATTAGAATGGTGTCGGAGGCTTGCGAAAGGCCGGGTGGCTCGGCCGAAGGTCTCCTGTGCTAGCCCAGTGGGTTCGCGGGCACCACCTAGCCAACTCGGTGTCGAGGATGAAGTTGTGCAATATCATTGTTGCTACAATGACCATCTTTTGTCTGCAACTCTTGTAGCTAGGAACCTTATCAAGTATGTGTCATTTCCCTTTGCACATACCAAATGCACGGTCAACAGCGTTCCATAGGGAGGAGTGCAGAAAGTTGAAAAGCTCCTACATCCCAGACGGCTGCGTACCATTCTCGAACTCCGAAAGGTGGTACCTTTGGTTGCGATACGGGACTAGATATCCTAAACTATTAGTTACCTGAAGTCGACGAGGTAGTACATGCCGACAAGGGGGACAAACGTGAACGAAAAATATCGGTTAATATTCCATATGCAATGCATGGTGTAATTGAAATTTGTTCAGACATATTATCTTCCGGTGGATGCGGGAAGTAGTCACCGTACTTCGCCATTGTCTCGTGTAGGATACGAGTGTCGTGGACCAAGCGGGCCATCCTGCACATACAAAGGTGAACCTATAGCCAAAGTCACATATGGTGAGCACGTTCTGATTAGTGTACCCATGCCTATTGAAATGACGTGCTCTCTCGGCATTTGGAAATATGACTCTAACGTGTGTGCCATCAATGGCCCCTAGTAGTTGACGAAGTGGGAATAAAATCTCTGTTGCCAGAGTCTTGAATGAACAATCTGATACAAAGGATCAAGTGGTGCAATGACGTCTGCTGCAAGTTCGTACACGCACTCCAACACCTCATTGAACTTCCTGCAAATCGTACCCGCCGAATGCTCAAATCAGTTCATTTCATGCCTTTGCAATTGTGGCGCGCCACACGTCCACAAAAACAAGGTGAGTGCTTCTTTGGAACAAACTTCTGGAGATGACCACATACCATAGTTGGGCACTAGAGTGTCATGAAGCCCCTCGAACACACCCGACCACATCCTGAACATGTTTCGGCAACGCTAATCATCAGCAAGTTGCAATGAAACCCATTGACATCCAGTCATTATCGAAACTCTTGGAGGTGGGAAAGAGCTGATTTCCTCTGCGCTGTCAAACACGGCAAAGGCCTGGAAGGCGATGGAGTTTCCTGACCCATCCTCGGACTCATTTGGGCTCACAGTCATCACTGCACACAACCAAAGAAAACACAGATAAGAGAGCAAATAATATAGATCACAGAGTAAGGTGCACAAATCAGAGAGCAAAATATCATAGATCACAGAGCAAGGTGCATAGATCAGAGATTAGGTGTATTGTTGAAGCGTAGCGATTTGACTCCTGATTCTGGATTAATTAAGTGAGCGAGGGTGAGCACAAACCACCATGCTCCGTGAGCCAATACACAAGATGCAAATAGATAACATGCATGGCTTATCAAGGGAAGACTCGAGTTATTTTATTTGCCATAAATTGCTTTTAAAATACGATACATATAAATTTCTTGAGACCTAGCAGTTTTAATAAAAACAGAGTTTATCAATGTTTGAAAGAATGCAATAATAATAGCGATCCCGATTCCATCCACCGTTACATGGTTTCTGCACCATATGCTAACCTTTCAATGTTACAACCGCTTACCTTATCACTGGGGCGACACTCAGGGCAACACAAATCAGGGCTTTTCACTACCAACCACTTTTCTAATTCCACCTATAAAATTTTTGAAATAGAACTATATCTAGTTAAGTTCCCATGTCTGCCCATGACCGTGGGCACAGCTATTCGAATAGTTTTCACTCTGCAGAGGTTGTACACTTTACCCACAAAATATGATTATCTCACAATGTTGGCTACGCTTCCTTAAGCGTGCGACTGAGTTAATCATAACAAGGCTGTTACAATGCATCTTTCCAGCAGAGCCACGTCCCCTAAGGTTTCACTCGCTTAGGGGTACGACCACCCTTCCAGAAGTCCCCTCTTGCGCCGTCACATCAGAGGATGTGGCCATCCCCTGCCTGCCCGTGGTCACACCAACATAACTCACACTGGGACATTGAAAATTAGTTAGCCCTGCTTACAATTTGCCAGCTTGTGGTTGTACTGTTATACATTGGGAGGTCATCACAAGATTCGGCCCTTAGGGTTATCTGAGCGGTTCTACCACTAACCACACTCTCGTGCACCACTACACCACACCCCCGAACCATCCACCCAGACAGTTAAGCAATTTGAGATTTTTGAGAGCATAAAATAATCATGTCAAAATATACCAGTCATTTCCACCCATGACTTCCCAAATCAGTTTCTGATAACTGAAAGTGATGCTTGGGGCATTTTGGTGCCCCCGAGTATCTAAGCAGTACTAAGCATGGCACATAATTGTAGACTTATTTTTGAAAGGTTACCATTATAATTTCTCTAGGGTGACAGGGCTCAGATGTTCAAATATTCCAAAAGAGGTGTAATACTAATGTTGTGGTTACAGACCAAACAGAGAGAGAGATGGTAGTGGAGAGTGAGAGAGATGAGTAATGGCCTCTCCCTCCCCATGGCATGTATTCCATATATATATACATGGGGAGTGCTTTTACAATTATACCCATACATCTGAGTATCCCCCTCAGGGGTATTTATGTCATTATACATGGCCTATTCTGGGCCTTACAATCTTCTACCAGGCCTGCTGGGATTAGGTGGGGGCCACCCCTACAACAGGAGCCTCTCATGGTAAAGGGCTTCACAGGGCCGAAGCCATGTTGCCGAGTCCTTTGGCCCCCTCCGTCCCTGCGGCCTGTGAATCTCTCCGAACTTGTGGAGCTTCGATGTGCAGTGTGTCCCGGGGCTGAGGCCGTAGCCGAAACCGATGGCCGGATTGCGACCGAAGTAGACGCACGCCTCTGCCCAGGTCAGACTTGGCTCCGAGGTCGATATTGGGGACCGAGTCGGGGTCGCGGCTGACGCTGTAGTGAGAATGGGCCTTGCGCCGCTGATGTCGCTGCACTTCGGGGCGATTGTGCCCCGCAGTTGGGTAGTGTGCTTTTAATGGCGGCTGGAATCGTGCCGACGCCTGGCCTGTCAGAGGGAAGGCTGTCGCGTCTCGCAGTCTGCCCTCCGTGGGTGGGGTACGCGGCGGTTTATGCCTGGTGAGTCATGGGATGTGAGCGGTTGCGTGAGGGCGGCCGTTCACCTCTTCCCTAGGCAGGCAGGACGCGTGTCGGTCCCGCGCTGGCGTTGTGCGCTGCTTGGCCACCTACCGGGCACGCTCCTCCAGATGCCGGCGGTTCTTTCCAGTCGTGGGTAGTCGAACCGCTGGGTGTTTTTAATCTGGCTGTGCTTCTGGTCGCAGAGGGGGCGAACGGGCTTTATAAAGCGCCATGGCTGTGGTGGGGGCACTCTATCTCGCCTGTCGCCTAGCTCCGCTTATTTCGCGTTGATCGCCCTTCTGCCCTAATCTTGAGAACAATGGCCGGTATGGATGGTGCCTCCCGCCAGCCTGGCGGTGGCTCCCCGTCTAGCTGGGACGAGTTGTCGTTCCCTTCCGAAGATTACGAGCTGGTGCTGCGGGGGCGTTCGCATGGCGACAAGCGGTGGGATGCCATGGAACACTCGGGGGGTCGCTGCTCCCGTGTGCTGGGGAGGAGCCGTGTGACTGAAGAGATGCTGTAGCGGCTTGTACAGGAAGGGAAGATCGAGGAGCGCGATGGGGCTCGCCTACCCCGTCGTGAAGAGACGGAGCCGAAGCCCCAGGAAACGGAGGCGATCGTCTTCGTCGCGTTCTTCGACGCCGGCCTTCTAATGCCCTCAACGACGTTTGTGGGCGAAGTTCTTCGGACCTACGGGTTGGAGCTAGCGCAGCTGACGCCCAACGCCATAAGCCGCCTAGCTGTCTTCACATGGGCTACGCGAACGGAAGGCCGACGTCCTAGCGCGAGCCTGTTCGCCATCCTGCACGACGCGCACTGTCGACCCAAGAAGGTTGAGGGGGCTGTATCCAACTTTGGTTGCGTGGATTTCATGCTACGAGCGTCCTGTACGACGCTGTTTCCTGCGCCGGCCAATCTGGAGAGGTGGGAATCCGGCTGGACGCGGCGGTGGTTTTACTATGTCATGACGAGCACGAGTGGCCTGCTATGCCGAGGTGGGCCGATCTCGTTCAACAGCTCGCCAAGTGTGCAGCTGGAGGCCGATGACGCCCGGAGGCTATGGAGGCTTGCCGGCGTTGCACGCCGGCTGAGTATGTGCGACGTGGCGGAAGAATTTACAATGTACGGGGTGGCGCCACTCTCCGCCCGGTGGAGGTACGGGCAACGGGGCAATGACTGAGAAGACGGGGTGCGCCCGTCAGTGTCTTGCCTGCTTCCGCCCTCCGCTCCTTGTAAGTTGTTTAGCGTGCAGTAGGCACTTCTTGACGCATCCGCACTTGCTCTCACGTGACCGCTCCGCCGTCTTTTGTGCAGTGGCCCGGCTAGAAGATGCGGAGCGCGCGGCTGAGGCGTTCCTCGGCCCATACACACTCGAGGAGCACAAGCTACGCGAGGCCGCGACCCAAACGGCGAAGCAAGGGCGGGTGAACCGCACATGCGAGGTTTTGGGTATTGCTGTGCCGGAACGCCCAGTACCAGCAGAGATTCCTGCGGGGACTCCGTGCCATCATGGTGGTGGCGGCCGTGCAGACGCCTCGTCTTCGCGGCGCCGGGTTCGCTCCGAGGCTGCCGTACCCAGCCTGCTAGCCACCTCGGCAGCTGGCGCCGCTGGGGCAGGACGCTCGACTGATGATGTGCCCGGCCGGGCCAGCTCGGCGGGGCGCGCCGCCTCGATTCCTCCTGCCGCCCCATCCGCGGATGCTGCTGAGCGTACGGGCACGGCCTTTACTAGGCCGGAGCCCGCCAGCCCGGAAAGGAACGTTACGCCTAGGATGATGCTGCTGTTGCCAGGGACACGTCCGGCGCGGCGGAGACCGAAGGTGTGGTAGGAGCTGCGGCCGCTAACGTTACGGAGGAATCGCCCTCGGCTCCTCAGCCGAAACGTCCTCGGATGCAGTCTCCCCCGCCTCCGAAAGGTCGCTACAACGTTGCGGGCCCCATGCTTGGAATCGTGGCGCCCCGATGCTGCCGAGGGGCCTCCCCCCGACCACCGAGGCGCTGACGCCCCGGTTGGTGGCCGAACAGACACCACCTCCTATTGCGGTGAGGGGTGCAGAAGGTAAGCGTGGCTCCTTCTCTCCGCTCGACTTCGCGAAACTCTCTCCGATCTGCTCGCTCATTCCGTCGGCATCAGGCGAGACGAAGTCTCCCGGGCGTGGTGAAGGATCGAGCAACGGGGGTGTGCGCGAAGTCCAAAACCTCGTGCAGGGTGTCGCGCCGGCATCTGACGCTGTCGAAGCGGCCGAAGCCTCCGCAGCACTTGACGCGGTGGGGCCAGAACCCGTCTTGTCCGATTACCTCCCGCGTCTGGAGATACTCCGTGCTCTCACCATGGCCGCAGAACGCGCCAGCGGAAGCCTTGACCGGCGGATGCTGTCGTCGTGCGAGGGAGACCACCTAGCGCTGGCGCTGCGGGCCTCGGAAATAAGGGTGAGTACGCGTGCCACACGTTTTGTATGGTGCTACCGGGCACCTGGTGACTTTCAGTGCTGTTTTCAGACGCTTGTCATTAGCGACGCGCTAGACGAGGCCCGTATCTGGGAGCGGAGGGCCCTAGAAGCCAGCCTTCGTGAAGCGGATGACGCTCACGCGACAAAGGACGAAGAGCTCCGTGCGCTGGAGGGTGCCTTATCATCCATACAAGTCGAGGCCGAGGAAGTCAAGTGCGCCGCGGCAGAGGAACGTGCCTCGTTCCTGCAGCAGATTGCCGCCTTGGAGGAGGAGAAGACCATGCTGGCCGAGGCTCTTGCAGGGAAAACCCGCGCCTTGGATGATGCGTCCACGTCGGCCTGGGGGGCAATGGAGTCTCTGAACCGGGCCCTCCGTGATCTGTGTGTTGACGTGCCCGACGCCACTCACGGGCCGGAGGACCTGATGGAGATGCTTGGGCTGATCGAGGAGGGGGCGGGCGTCGCGCTCCGCAGCGCCAAGACTTTCGGGGAGCACTGCGGCTATCTTGGCGCGTCCCTTGCCCTCGGCATGCTGCACACCCGTGGGTGTAGGCACATGCAGGAGCTGGCGAACCCTCACTTGGATCTTCCTGGCAGGCCGGAGGCACTGCCGGACGCTATTCGCTCCATCGAGCCTGGCTTCCGGAACTTCCACCGGCGGATCTGGGGTCGTGTCGGGGAGGATGCGGCGAGGGTTGCAGTACAGCAAACGCTGCGCGGGGGAGGGGACTTCCTCCGTTGGCTCGAAGGAGTTTCCCGAGGCCATGGCAGCGGCACGGGCCCCTCGGCACCGCGCGAAGGCTGAGGTGCTGATCAGATCAGGCGGAGGGAGGGGGGCTCGCACTTGCGCGCCCATACCTGTAATCATTTAACCTCATATTTTTGCAATGGGACGATGCACCATTTATTCTTACTGTCGCGTACGGAGGCAAACCTCGACGCTACATCTTGTTTAGAGTCCGTACACTGGCGCGTGCGGAGGCGGTCCTCAACGCTACGACTTGATTTATAGTCCGCGGACTCTCGCGTGCGGAGGCGGACCTCGACACTACGACTTTATTTAAAGTCCGTAGACTGATGCATGCGGAGGCGGGCCTTGACGCTACGACTTTATTTAAAGTCCGTAGACTGGTGCGTGCGGAGGCGGACCTCAACGCTACGACTTTATTTAAAGTCCGTAGACTGATGCGTGCGGAGGCAGACCTCGACGCTACGACTTTATTTAAAGTCCGTAGACTGGTGCGTGTGGAGGCGGACCTCGACGCTACGACTTTATTTAAAGTCCGTAGACTGGTGCGTGCGGAGGCGGGCCTCGACGCTACGACTTTATTTAAAGTCCGTAGACTGGTGCGTGCGGAGGCGGGCCTCGACGCTACGACTTTATTTAAAGTCCGTAGACTGGTGCGTGCGGAGGCGGACCTCGACGCTACGACTTTATTTAAAGTCCGTAGACTGGTGCGTGCGGAGGTAGGCCTCGACGCTATGACTGAGTGCGGAGGCGGACCTCGACGCTACGACTTTAGTTAAAGTCCGTAGACTGGTGCGTGCGGAGGCGGACCTCGATGCTACGACTTCATTTATAGTCCGTGGACTCTCGCGTGCGGAGGCAGACCTCGCCGCTACGTCTTATTTAGAGTCCGTAGACTGGTGCGTGCGGAGGCGGACCTCGACGCTACGACTTTATTTAAAGTCCGTAGACTGGTGCGTGCGGAGGCGGACCTCGACGCTACGACTTCATTTATAGTCCGTGGACTCTCGCGTGCGGAGGCGGACCTCGCCGCTACGTCTTATTTAGAGTCCGTAGACTGGTGCGTGCGGAGGCGGACCTCGACGCTACGACTTTATTTAAAGTCCGTAGACTGGTGCGTGCGGAGGCGGACCTCGACGCTACGACTTCATTTATAGTCCGTGGACTCTCGCGTGCGGAGGCGGACCTCGACGCTACGTCTTATTTAGAGTCCGTAGACTGGTGTACCTGCGCGCGGGGGTGATCCCTGACTCATTGCGGCTGGACAATGTTATTTGTGGAAAGCAGCGAGCTTTATTGAACTCCCGTTTGCGCGGGCAAGCATCGTACAAGGGGGGGGGGGCGATGCCATTATAATTTGCATCCTGCTTCAGGCATAATATCGCCGCAATTTGTCCGCGTTCCATGTGTGGCGGAGAGTTTGTCCTTCGAGTGTGGCGAGGCGGTACGTTCCCTTCTGGAGTGCTTCAGCCACAATGTACGGACCTTCCCACTTGGACTCCAGCTTGCCAACGGTCTCCACGTGGAGTGCCCTTCTGAGGACAAGATCCCCGGCCTGGAACCTTCGCGGATATACGGACCGGTCTCGAGTACGCACTGTTTGCCGTGCGTACTTGTCGACATGTTGGGCTGCGCTCGCTCGCGCCCTGTCGAGGAGGTCCAAGGACACGCGACGCTCTTCGTCGGGCGCTTGGACGAGGACCCGTCGCGATCCAGCCCTGATTTCTTCAGGCGTCACTGCCTCATCACCAAAAAGAAGCTTGAAGGGCGTGAACCCCGTCGGGCGTGTTACCGTTGTGCGAAGGGACTAGAGGACGCTGTGAAGCTCGCTCGGCCACCTGCCCTTCGGCAGCCCGACTAGGCGTTTTTTGATGGCGATAGAGATGGCACCGTTCGCCCTTTCGACCGCTCCATTGGATTGGGGGTGCCCAACCGAGGCGAACCGAATCGTGATGCCCATGTCTCCACAGAATTCCTTGAACGGGGCGGCATCAAACTGCAGCCCGTTATCGACGGTGAGTTCCCTGGGCACGCCGAAGCGACATATGATGTTCTGCCAGAGGAAGCGCTGCACGGCCGCCGAGGTTATCTTGGCTAGGGCTACCGCCTCCGGCCATCTGAAAAAGTATTCCAGCGCGACCAAGACGAACCGCAGGTCCCCTGGGGCTCGGGGGAGCGGTCCCACTATGTCGACACCCCAGTGTGCCAACGGCCACACCGGGGGAATAGGGTTGAGGTTCGTCGGGGGCCTGCGGATGATGCGCCCCATCCACTGGCACCCCTGGCACCGACGCACGAGGTCCTGGGCGTCAGTGATGGCAGTCGGCCAATAAAAGCCCTGCCTGAATGCTTTGCCGACCAACGACCTCGGCGCAAGGTGAGACCCGCATGCCCCCTCGTGGATATCCGTGAGGAGCTTCTTCCCTTCTTCGCGGGAGAGGCAGCGCAGGAGCGGTGCACAGACTCCCTGCTTGTAGAGCGTCCCTTCAAACACCTGGAAGGATCTGGCACGGTGTTGCAGGCGCCGGAGCTCGCCGTGGTCCTCTGGCTCGGCGATGCCCTGCAGGAAATTGAAGATGGGCTCTCGCCAGTCGCCCTGCAGGACGACATGGTGAACGAGGGCCGCGTCGCGGTTGTCCTGCGCGATGGCCGCCTGCGGCAAGACTTCGTAAAACGCCCCGTCAGGAGGCGGCAGCTGCTGGCTGGCCGCCTTCGCGAGAGCGTCGGCCTGCTCGTTTTTCGCGCGAGGGATGGCCTTGACCGTGACGCCCAAGAAATGCCTTTCCCTTGCTCTCACAGCGGCGAGGTATTTAGCCAGCTCAGGATCCTTGGCTTGATATGACTTGTCTACGTGGCCGGCCACCAAACGCGAATCCGTGCGGACGAGCACCCGCCGCGCACCAACTGCCTTAAGTTTGGTCAGGCCAAAGAGTAGCGCTTCATACTCAGCCGTGTTGTTGGTGGCCGGAAACACGAGGCGCGCCGAGTACAATAAGCGCTGCCCCTCGGGTGTGATAACGACTGCGCCTACACCCGCGCTCGCGACGTTGTAGGCCCCATCTATGGTGAGAGTCCAGACCGGGTCGTCGTGCTTCTGAGCAGGCTGAGCCGGCGGAGTCCACTCCGCAAGGAAGTCGGCGAGAACTTGAGACTTGATTGCCGTCCTTGAGGCGTATGTCAGGGAGAACGGGGCGAGCTCGGCAGCCCACTTGCCGATGCGCCCTGTGGATTCCTTGTTGTGCAGCATCTCCGCCAATGGGAATGAGGAAGGCACTGTGATTGGATGGGCCAAACAATAATGCCGGAGCTTCCTGGAGGCCATGACCAACGCGTAAGCAAGCTTTTCAAGCTCTGTATATCTCGTCTTGGCGCCTTGGAGGGCTTCGGAGACGAAGTATACAGGCCGTTGTACGGCGCCTTCCTATAGGACGAGGACGGCACTGACCGCTGTAGCTGACGCGTCTAGATAGAGCAATAGGGGAGCCTCTGGTGCTGGGGCGACCAGAGTGGGGAGACTCGCCAGGTGTTTTTTGAGCTTGTTGAAGGCCTCCGCACAGTCGCCATCCCAACGAAATCCGTCGCACCCGCGGAGTGTCTTAAAAAATGGCAAACCTCGCTCCGCCGCCCTGGATAGGAAGCAGCTCAAGGCTGCCATGCGGCCCGCCAGCCTCTGGACTTCCCTCGTCGTCTTGGGCGGCTCCATACCCAAGATAGCGTCGACCTTATCGGGGTTCGCCTGGATGCCCCGCCCGGACACGAGGAAGCCCAGAAGTTTGCCCGCCTGCACGACGAAGACGCACTTGTCAGGGTTGAGCTAGCTTGATGCCAGCTTTCCTGAGGTTGTCGAAGGTCTCCTGGAGGTCCTGGCCATGCAAAGTGAGCTGCCGGGTTTTGACTACCACGTCGTCGACGTAGGCCTCGACATTCCTCCCGAGCTGGGTGGCCAGGGCAATGGCGACGAGGCGGGTAAAGGTAGCGCCTGCGTTCTTCAAACCAAAGGGCATCCTGATGAAGCAGAAGGTGCCGATTGGTGTGATGAAGCTAGTCTTGCTCTCGTCATCTTCCGCCATGTATATCTGATGGAAGCCGGAGTAGGCATCTAAGAAACTCATTAGCTTGCACCCCGCGGTAGCGTCGACCAACTGATCGATGCGCGGCAAAGGGTAATTGTCCTTGGGGCACACCTTGTTGAGTGCCGTAAAGTCGATGCACATACGCCAGGCCCCACTAGCCTTCTTGACCAATACTGGGTTGGCGAGCCACTCTGGGTGGTGGACCTCACGGATGACGCCAGCCCGAAGGAGCTTTGCCACCTCCACCTTGGCCGCCTGCTGCCGATCCATGGAAATGCGGCGAAGCTTTTGCTTGAACGGCTTGGCGTCGGGGCGGACCGCCAAGCGGTGCTCGATTACTGCGTGGTCTACGCCCTTGATATCCTCCGGTGACCATGCAAAGATGTCGGTGTTGTTTTGAAGCACTTTGAGTAAATCTTGCTCGACCTCCGGGGGGAGCCCCTCACCAATAGACACAAACTGCCCCTCCGCCTGGAGCGGCACCCTTTTGACTCCGCCTTCGGGCCGAGGCTTAGGCGTCCATCCCGGGGCGGAGGGCGCTTCGCCAAGCACGTCCGGTAGGGTGTGCACCGGGCGATGCAGATCCTGGCTGCCGACTTCGATGCGCCTGGCAAGGTCTTGGTCACCGAAGACGGTGATGACACCCTCCGGGCCCGGGAGCTTCATACATAAGAAGGCGTGGTGTGGGACCGCCTCGAAGGAGCTGATGGCGGGGCGCCCCAATATGACGTTGTAGGGGTGTGCGATGTCCACAACGTCGAAGACGACATGCTAGGTCCGGATGTTACTCCCCTGGTGGAGCGTAACGGGGAAGGACACTTGCCCTATAGCCTGCAGCGGTTGACCTCCGATGCCCTGAAGCGGAGCTCCTGCCTGCTCCAGACGACTTCGGTGGGTTCCCATACGATCAAGGGCCCCTGTGAACAGGATGTTCGCAGAGCTCCCCCCGTCGACAAGGATGCGCCTGACGTCGCAACCCGTGATGTGGGCCCGGATGACCAAAGGGTCTTGATGAGGGAACTCCACGCCCTTAGCGTCATTCACGGTGAAGGTGATGTTGCAGGGCGGCAGCCACGATTGTGGCTGCTCCAAGGGGGCCCCTGATAAGGAACCTCCGGTGATGACGTTGACGGCGCGGCACCGTGCGTCTCCCCTGGCTGAAGCTTGCGAGGGGCTGCCCCTCGAATGCCGCTCCTGGGCTTCGGCGGGGAGCCGAAGGGGCGAGTCCCGAGATGCGGCCATCACCCATCGCAACTCCACGACCGCGGTGCACGTCTTCGTACAGTGATTACCATAACCGTGCACCTCGCACCATTTGCCGTAATCTAGTTGCTCTTGCTCCGCTCGAGGTGGTTCATCGCGGCCGAGTTCGCCTTCGCGTCCCTGAAGGGCCTTCTCGACGACGAAGGTATGGCGGGCCTTTTGTGGTCTGCGCTGGTGACGCCGGGGCTTGCGTCTGCTCCTTGGGGAGCCTTCCTGCTCCCTGGTGCTGTTGCTCCCAGGGGGGGTCCTCTCGGGGCTGTCGGCCGCGGGCCTGCTTCGGGGAGTTATCGCCCACCCCTTCGTCGTATGTCGAGCGCGTCGCTTGAGCAAGATCGAGGGTGGAAGCGTTGCGTCTCCGCGCATCTTCCTCAGCCCGCGCATACCCCTCCATCTTGTTGAAGAGCTCGGCGACTGTCTTGATAGGCTTCCGTGCGTTGTATTCGGCCAAGGGGCCCGGACGAAGGCCCTGTATGGCCGCGTTAATGACGGTTGTCTCATTAACGTCCTTGATCTGGCAGCGTATCTTCGCGAAACGTTTGAAGTAGTCCCGGAGCTTTTCCGAGGGCTTCTGCCTCAAGGCGAAGAGCTGGCCCGCATCGGCTCGCTCGACGTAGTTTCCTTGGAAGTTGTTGTGAAGGCGATGGCGGAGCTGCTCCCACGCATAGATGGAGTTCGGCCCTATGGTAAAAAACCAGGAGAGCGCCACTCCCTGCAACGCGAGGGGGAGCCCCTTCGCCTTTGTGGTGTCATCTCCGCCCGCGGCCTCGATTGCGGTTTCGTACACGCGCACGAACTCGCGGGGGTCCGTGTCGCCTTTGTAGGGCTCGATGACACTGGGGAATTTGAAGTCTTCGGGCCACGCCGCCTGCTGTAGTCCTGCCGAAAGCGGGGACTCTTGATCGACGCGCCGCAGCGGGCCACGGCTGGATGTGGGGGGGTCGCGGCTGTCCGCCCTTTCCGGCGTGGGCTCCGGCGCGACCACCGGTGCGACCGGCTGGCTCCGAGCCTCTTGTATGTCTCGGACAGCCCCGCGAAGATCCCCTAGCTCCTGCTGGAATGCTTTAAGGGCCGCCAGTAGCGCGCCTTCTACTGCCGGCGCAGGTGGGGCCGCCGATGCGTCCGGCGAGCGGGTCGCCGTCGCGGCACCGATGGCGGGGTCGGTCGTCGCGATGCCGATGGCGGGGCCGGTTGTTGCAGCGCGAGCGCCGACGTCCTCGACCGCCGCGCCCACGTCGTCACCCGTGCCCGCGACAGCCGGCGCCGAAGCCCTGGAGCTCACGCGACGCTCCGCCCCCGCCGTCTTCTTTCCCTTTGCCGTCGTCGACGAAGCCTTTTCCGGTGCCATCCTCCTTCGAACTTCAGGCTTACTCTTGTCCTCCCCACGGACGGCGCCAACTGTTGTGGTTACAGACCAAACAGAGAGAGAGATGGTAGTGGAGAGTGAGAGAGATGAGTAATGGCCTCTCCCTCCCCATGGCCTGTATTCCATATATATACATGGGGAGTGCTTTTACAATTATACCCTTACATCTGAGTATCCCCCTCAGGGGTATTTATGTCATTATACATGGCCTATTCTGGGCCTTACAATCTTCTACCAGGCTTGCTGGGATTAGGTGGGGGCCACCCCTACAACAACTAACAAGTTAATTAATGGGCATATAACAAGAATATTAAAACAAACATATATTTGCATATGAAATAACAGCATGCCATGTGATAATTTATACCGAAAATAATTTGCAGAAAATGTAGGTTCAATATGATCAAAGTATTGACTCGTCTGGCGTGGTTTACCGCGGTCTTGAGCTCACTCAAAGCTTTTGCATTCGATGGCTTGAGTTGCTGGTCTTCATCTTTGTCTGGATCTTGGTCTTGCTTGATCCATTTAATCTTCAATACTCTAATTCTAATTACACGCTAAACAACTGAATCCAAATAAATGCAAGTTACTCAAAAGGTCTAAATAAATCTAATTGAACTTGATTAATTTTTATTATGATTAAATGGGTGATTTGAGGTAGAGTTGATTGGGCACGGAGTATTGACGGAGTCAAACGGGGTTGGAGCGAAGCGATGATTAGTAGAAGAAAATTTGCTGGGGTGGATGCCAAGGAGAGTTCATGATAAAGGAATATTCATGAGAATATTTCGCTTAGAACTTAGAGATGGCTTGGCATAGGTAATGATAGAATGCCATATCTCGATCTTTTAATTTAAAAACTTCTTTTGAGTATTTTTATATTTATTAAGAAGTTCCATGAGTCGAGCTGGGCATATGGACAGGTGTATGAATTTAGTTGGGTATTAATTATTGTATTGGTCAAGTGTTGCCATTTATGAATTTAAGGCAGGGGGTTTCATAGACGATGTATACGGCTTTTAGCTTATCGAATTAATTCATATTGCTAGTAATTTGATATGTAGCATTTTATGTAGTCCTAATTATCAAATAATCGTATAATTGGTTAAATGTGTACTTCATAATATGTATTGGTGAAATTATTTCAATGTCTGATAACCTAGGGCTAATATATTTTAGTACCTATACATTAATATGACCTTTAAATTTGGAGGCGCTCTAGAAATAAACTCATATTGATATTTTATCCCTTTACTTAACATCTAACATAATTTCATCTTAATTTATTTATGACTGATCGAGCCTGCTACACATGATTATATTTCGTTATCATTACTAATTTAAAGCTATCGTTTAAGATTTTATGATCGGCGATATGTTAATGATAGGGTTTATATTTTTAATAGGGTCTATGGCGAATACAAAAAAATACTAAAATATTTACTAGTGGGCGGCATACATATCATTCACATTTTTGTAACTATTTTATTTATTTTTTAGAAAAGTGTCTAATTTGGATGGACACTCTATTTCAAATACTTTTAATATTTTGTTTAATTCATGCTTCTTGATTGGATATTATTCACCTTAGGAACCTTTGATTATTATTTATATCTACAAGGGTACATTTTTACCATCCCCACAAATTTTAATTTTGTATTTTAATTTGAGTTACATAAACATGTTGGCTAATTACCTTGATCTGAACTCAATTGTTATTTTAATTAAGGTTCTTATGATGCTTGGACATTTATACCAATTTATACGCTAGAAGCGTGTTTATTACTATTTGAATTGAATATGAATATTAATGGTACACTAATTATTTTTTAGGTTTATTTAATTGTATACAGGAAACCTTTGATTTAAATTTCAACTGTTAAATATTAGTGAGCTAGTACTAAACTATTTCCCTTAATGACTTAATTGTTCATATGCACATAATTCTATATCCTGATGTATATATAAATTTTATTTGAACCCAAATCAATTATCTTAGCTTCCTTGATTTATTTCCTAAATATTTCCTAATTGAAATGGGCGAATAAAAATAAAAAACAAAATAGGCGAAAAAGGGATTCGAACCCGAGATATGTGCATTCACCACTCGCTCGGCTAACCATCTGGGCGTTGCCTTTTTGGTGATGTACTGGAGGAAGGTAAACAGTAGAGATGAGGAAGTGGCTGGGACCCAAAACAGAGGAGGCAACGCAGTGTTTCCTGCGTCAGTAGGGCAGGGCCGGGGACTCGGTTGCGATAGGTGAAATGGAATGCCGAGGCACAGGGAAGCTAGGGGTAGCCACACTTCGGCTTGGGCGACAACGCAGTGTGGGCTGAGATGGCTCACGGCGACCGCCCATGGAGGGGAAGGGGGAAGCAGCGGCATATCGGTGTGGGAGGGGAAGAACTGAGGTGAGCACGAGCTACAAGGGGTCAAGAGAAAGCTTACCATGGGGTTGGCCGAGCGGGAGAGGGGCCGTGGTGGACTGGTGGCGTAGGTGGACCACCGTGGACCGCGAACTGGGGTGGGAGGTAGCTCCGGCGGGTGGTGGGGGTGAGTTTGCGAAGCCACGATGAAGCTTCAGTGCCGCGGAATTGGCTGGGGACAGCTCCAATCGGCCAGTCTCCAGATAGCTGGAGACGAAGAAGGGGGCTGCTGGCACGCTACAAGGCAGGGAGGCCAATTGTGCTGCAGTGGGAGGGAGACGAAGTTGTGGTGAGGCCTTCAGGAGGGTGCGCGCATACTTATAGGGGCGAGCCGATCAAGCGACGTGGGAGCTCCCAACAGGGCATGGCGGCAATTGCCTTGGGCGCTGCTCGGTGTGGGTGACGACATGGCCGGTGGCATAGCAGGGCATGGACGTCACGCGGTGATGGCGAGGTGACTCGACGGGGGCAGGGCAGGGCAAGTTGACTTGACTAGAGCAGGCGCGTGACGGAGGCACTGTGGATGACGCACGGAGGGTGACGCGGCGAGAAGCACAGGGCGGGATGACGCCAGAACAGGGGAGGTAGGGCCGACTGACGAAGCGCCAATGTGGGAGCAGGCGCGGCGACGTGGGGGTGACGGATGAACAAGGGGAGAGGGGCCGGCTGGGCTGGCGCTGAAGCCAGCAAAGAGGAAAAGTTGGGAGAAGAAGAAAGAGGGGAGGAGGAAGGAGAGAGAAGGAAGAATGGGGAGAGAACGGGCCCATCGGCAGGGAGAGAGAAAAAGAGAGGGGGAGAGGAGAGTGGAAAAAAGAAGAAGAAAGGCTTAAGTATTTTGAAATTTGGATATTAAATTTCAATTTACATTAGAATTTACTGATTTCAAGTTTTGCATGATATTCAAAATTTGAATTCTCGATTCAATTATTTAGATGCGAGATTTTAATATTCCTTTAGCCATTGCTTTTCTTTACCTAGTTAAATTGAATTTCAAACTTTTATCTAATACTTGAATTTTAGTTTGTGTGTAGATCCTCATATTTTTCATTTCTTTTATTAACACCATTATTGTTTTTTACTTGGATATTATTTCTCAATATATTTATCTGCATGTCACAAAACTTAAAAGATTTCAAATAAATATTTAGAAGAAATTTGAATGCCAGCAAAATGCAAGAAAAAGTTTTAAGAATTCCATATTTTTGAACATCTGAATTATGGGATATTACACATCAGTGCCTTCGAAGCATTTTCTGTAAGCTGAAGCTGGAAGCTCCTCTGTTCGAACCAGCTTCTGGCTTCTCGTAGCTAGAAGCAAAGCTAATTAGAGTGATACCTTAATTGTTCTAGTACAATTGCATGAGTTGATCGAGTTATTAACGAGCTCTAGTGTAACATCCTGATTTTCAGAGCCTTTTTGAAGCTTTCGAAAAAAAATTCACCATTTGAATTTTTCTGGAATTAATTAAAGCTTAAATGAAATTTTTATGAATTAAAAGGATTTAATATGATTAAGTTAAACATTAAATTGTGCCAAAAGTATCTTATTTGAGTTCCCTGAGCCTCAAGAGTTTTTCTGGCATTTTATGTGATTTTTCTGGAGTTATTTGCTATTTTCTAGAGCTCAAAGTGATTTAATTGAATTTCTGGAAAAAGAAAAAGGAAAAGAAAAACCAGTCGGTTGAGCCGCAACCGCTTCCGCCCCCGCCGCGTGTCAGCCATCCAGAACCCCGCCCCGCATCGCAGTGGCCCGCTTTTAGCAAGTCGTACTCGTATACGAGTGGGACTCTCAGGTCGTATCCCACCCGGACTCGTACTCGTGGCCGACCAGGACACCTCTACGACCGGGTATAAAAGGGCCCGAACCCCTAGTGTCTCCCTCGTCCCAAGTCAAGCCTCGCCTCCGAGTTGAGCCGCAAACCGAAGTCGTGCTGGCCGCCGCTGTGGTCGTGCGCCTCGCCAAAGCCGTGGTCGTACGCGTAGCCGCTGCCGTGGTCGTGCCGGAGCCCGAGGTCGTGTCGTCCTCGCCGTCGTTTCGCCTTCGCCGATCCGCCGTCGCCGGCGAGTCCCGCCACCGTCCCTAGTCACCGCTGACCAGATCCCGCCGCCATCCGTGGTCGTAGATCCGTGTGGTCGTAAGGTTCTACGACTACGTTGTAGAGCCTTAGTCGTAAGTCGTAAAGCCGCCGGTAAGTTCGATCATGTGGTCGTAAACGACTTCATGGTCGTAAGTCTGCCTGAGTAGTCGTAGCCGCCCGTGTGGTCGTAGTCGTAGATTGCTCTGTGTGGTCGAAGTAGTAGGTTCGACTACGTAGTCGTAATCTCGACTGAGTGATCGTAGTCGTGTGCTCAGCTACGTGATCGTAAGACCTGTAGCAGCTCTCGGTTTCAGTCGCTCAATTCAACGTGGTCGTTAGCTTCTGCGTAGTCGAAAGTCTTCTACGTAGTCGTAAGTCTTCTGCGTAGTCGAAAGTCTTCTGCGTAGTCGAAAGTCTTCTGCGTAGTCGAAAGTCTACGTAGTAGTCGTAAGCCATTCTCTGTGGTCGTAATATTCGACCGTGGTCGTGAGCGACTACGTGGTCGTAAGCTCCATTCGAGTGGTCGTAAATAACCGGGTACTCGTCAGCTGTGGTCGCAGGCCCGACTACGTGGTCGTAACCCCTATTGATCGTATTTGTCGTGGTCGTAACCCTCCCGGCCGCGATAGCCGTGGTCGTAACTCCCTCTCCGACCACGTTGGTTTCCGAAGATAATCTTTTTCTCCGATTTAAAACTTCCCAGAGCCGGTTCTCCCTCGTCCTAGCTCCGATTGACCCGATTCTTTTTCCTAAATTCATCTAAAATTGAGCTCTATCTTTTGGTTCAAGTTTGAGAATTTTTGGAGTTCATTTGAATTTTATTTGATTTTATTTTGTGTTTCGATTTGCGTTCTCTCTCGTTAGATCACGCGTTCGAAGGAGCGGAAGTTGGATTTAAAGATCAAGAGCTGTCAACTGAGCAAGGCCAAGGCAAGTCGTGTCCTTTGATCATGTTGAACCCAGTTTTCAAATCTATTATGTATTATGTTGCTTTAAATTATCATGCATTGCTACTTTATTATAAAACCCTTGTATTGGTAGTTATCGTCCCAATTGGTTATTTCCCTCCTTGATATGTTGGAATACCTTGATGCCATTATCAACTTAGGTCGGGAATTTAATTAGTGATGCTATGTTATTTGTCACATTGGGTTGGTACGATTAGAATGCTTAGCCTTGCTTATTTTGCGAAAGGGTTCATCATCACATGTGGTTAATTAATCTTGACTTAATGATATACTTGAATGTGGTGGTTAACCACGATTATAAAACTTGTTGCCATGGCATGGGTAGTGTCATTGGTGTTGGTTGTACAAAATTGGTTTTCACTTGGGCGATTGATCGTGCAGTAAAGGGGGTGCAAGTTGCACATTGGGATATGGATGTTTCGCCTGGGTAATTCTTAAGGACTTAACTTTGTGCGCCATTGATCTGAGCTTAATCATGCAAACCACATGTCTAGTATGGGATAGACCTGGCATAATAATTTGTGAAGTCTCCACTTTGGTTTTACTACCGATGTTGTTGTGGCGCAAGAGGGGGCAATTATCGACTAGGGGGTTACCCTACTCGACGGCGAAGCCTTAGCGAGTGGGATCAGGTGGAGATGGATCATTGTAAAGGCCTTGTTGTGATTTCCTTAGCGCGAGGCTAATCACATCGTGTGGGTACAGTTGTGCAACCTCTGCAGAGGGTGAAACTATTCGAATAGCCGTGTCCTCGGTCATGGACAATGCTCGGTGATTTCACACGAGGGGTAGAGTCTTTATGAAACCTGGTTGGGTTAAGTTGGAGAGTGAATGGTTAGTTCACTGGTGGTTCATTTCATGGATCTTGGTTCATGGTGGATTCCTTGGGTGAATGGCTAGTTCACTTGTGGTTGGTCTCAATTCCTTTGGTTATTTATTTATTATCATTTATAAAGTTTGCTTTTCAATCTATTTATTGTATTTACCTTAAATTATTGCTTTACGCAAAATTAACCTTTCAGCCATCCTTTGGTAAGCCTTGCATACTATTTTGCATTCATTTGTTACAAACGGCTTGCTGAGTACCAATGTACTCACGGCTTTATGCCCCTGTTGCTCAGTTGAGGAGGAGGAGTATCGCCAGCAGGAGGTTCCAGAAGGAGAGTACTTCGACGTCTTCGCGGATTAGGCTTCGTTCTTCACTCGATAGCCTGTGGGCGTGTCGAATGGCTGCTGCGCTTTCTTTTGGATTTCCGCTGCTAGTTTTTGTTAAGCCGTTCAGGCTAATAATTGTAAGCTTGGCCATAAGGTCGTACTCTGATGATTATCAATATAATTTGGTTTTTCCTTAGAATATCGTGATATGGATGATATTTATCTTTGTTCACACTGGGTGCACTAGCGTGATCCTGGACTAGTGCAGAATACACAGGAGAGTCCGGATTTGTATATTCGGGTCTCGACAGAGATGGTATCAGAGCTATATCGGCTGTAGGACGAAGCCCTAAATAGAATGGTCGAATTAGTAAAGTTTTCAAAATTATTTTCAAAATCAAATCAACCAAATGATTGTTTAGTAATTCTTAATTCTTACCTCATTCTTAGGATTCTTACTCCTTGCCTCCTCTGAAATATTGTTTTCGAAACTAAAGTTAACTTCTTATCCCCATAATGTCCATAGATGTCTCGAGTGTCCCTCGATCAAAGTGAAAGTTGGCATGGAATTCTTCAAGCTGTGCTGTGAAGTTTGGATCAAGGAAGCATCCAATATGTCAAGAAAAGATTGGGAATTTTCGGGAAGATTAGGAGCCATTAGCTTTGAACCTTGTTATAGTTTTAGTATCGTGTAGATCGTCTTGCTTCTTATTTGCCGTTGGGTGTGATGTGAGCTACAGTTTTGCTTCTAGCATTATGATGCAGTCATGTCAAAAGTCTTTTGTGGAGTTTATTGCTTCTTTTGTTAGCCTTTTCGGCTAAGTGTTTGCTTAGTTTTAGGATTGCCATTAGTTACCCCCTTAGACGAGTTTACCACTTACCTTTGCTTTTCCCTCTTACCTATTGAGCCTTGAAGAGTCAGTTCTCAACAAACGGTCTTTTCCTTCAGAACAGAGCAGAAATGGTTGACACCCGGAGCTCCGCAGGACGCGGTCAAATGAACCAGGATCCGGAAGGCAGTAATGGAAACCAAGCAACTCCAGAGCAGCATGCGAATCCGGCTGGTTTAGATCCGACCTTGAGTCAGTTTATGGCTGCCCAGACCCAATTAATGAATACCATGATGCAGAACATGAACGTCATGATGAATCGGCAGAATCAAGAAATGGCAATGCCCCAACCAGTTCGTCAACAGTCTAAATTTGCAGAATTCATGAGGACAAGGCCACCCACTTATTCACGATCTTCGGAGCCTTTGGAAGCCAATGACTGGATGCGCTCAACAGAAAAGAAGCTTAATCTTGCCCAGTGTACGGACCGCGAGAAGGTTTTGTATGCCGCCCACCAGCTAGAAGGCGCTGCAGCTGAATGGTGGGAAAACTACTGTGCTGCTCATGAAGATCAAGATAGCATCACTTGGGCGGAGTTCGCCGCAGCTTTTCGTCATACCCATGTTTTGGACGGAGTGATTGAGATGAAGAAGGAGGAATTCCGGGAGTTACAGCAGAAGAACATGTCAGTGAGTGAGTATCTCAATAAATTCACCCAGCTAGCCCGTTATGCCCCGGAGGATGTCGCTACAGATGATGCTCGTCAAAAGAGGATCAAGAAAGGACTAAACCCCGGTCTGAAAGTTCAAGTAGTGGGAAATGACTACGCCAGCTTTCAAAACATGGTGGACAAAGCGATGCTCATTGAGGAGAGTCGTCGTGAGTTAGAGGAATCTCGCAAGCGGAGGATGATGCAGCAAGGATCACAGATGCACCAGGCTCAGAGGACCCGCTTCAGTACGTTTCAGCCCACTCGTGTTCCACAACAGTCAGGATTCAAAACACCTGCACCAGCTCCTCGCCAGTTCTCATCAGGACCAAGGCCAATTCCAGTTGGAAGCCAACAGCAGAGGATCACCAAGCCCATGACAGCAGTTACCTGTTTCAAATGCCATGAAATGGGACATTATGCCAACAAATGCCCGCAGAATCAAGCCTTGACACCAGTTCGTTTCAACTTGGGCTCTACCCCAGATCGGACTCCCGCAGCAGGGTCAGGACGCGGAGCACCGCAAACATCAAGTCAACCCAGCAGAGGATCGCAGACCGTGATGCGCGGCCAGGTGAACCATGTCACCATGGAGGAGGCTCAAGCAGCACCAGATGTTGTGATCGGTAAGTTTCAAGTAAACTCAATTCCTGCCACAGTTTTGTTCGATTCTGGAGCTTCACATTCGTTTGTTTCCCGGAGTTTTGCTCTAAAGCATAAGTTGGAAGTCATTGCACTTGGTTCCATTTTATTGGTTCAATCCCCAGGCTCTGAGATAAGTACAAACCTAGGATGCCCCAAGGTTAGGATAGCCATCCAAGGAGTAGAGTTCTCCGTGGATTTGGTTGTGCTGAATATCCAGTCTTTGGACGTAATTCTGGGTATGGATTGGCTCAAGAAACATCAAGCAGTGTTGGAATGTGGAAGCCGAGCAGTCACCTTGGACGGTCCCGATGGAAGCAAAGTGAGATTTGAGGCCGATATGAAGCAGCCAGAAAAAGTGATGGTATGCCAAAGTAAAGGGATTGCCCTAAATGAAGTGCCAGTTGCCAGAGAATATCCAGATGTTTTTCCTGATGATCTCCCTGGGATGCCACCAAAAAGAGAAGTGGAGTTCGCAATTGAGTTAACACCAGGCACATCACCGATTTCCAAGAGACCTTACCGAATGCCCGCCAATGAGTTAGCAGAATTGAAGAAGCAAATACAAGAATTGTTGGATAAAGGATATGTCAGACCTAGTACCTCTCCGTGGGGAGCACCGGTACTGTTCGTCAAGAAGAAGGATGGTAGCCAGCGGATGTGTGTGGATTACCGAGCTCTCAATGAAGTTACCATCAAGAACAAGTATCCTTTGCCCCGAATTGATGATTTGTTTGATCAGTTAAAAGGAGCTGGAGTGTTCTCCAAGATTGATTTGAGGTCGGGATATCACCAAATGAGGATTCGACCGGAGGACATACCCAAGACAGCCTTCTCAACTCGTTATGGATTGTATGAGTTCACCGTGATGTCCTTTGGCTTAACCAATGCCCCAGCCTATTTTATGTACCTGATGAACAAAGTGTTCATGGATTACTTGGACAAGTTTGTCGTTGTGTTTATCGATGACATCCTGATCTACTCCAAGAATGAGGAGGAGCACGAAGAGCATTTGAGGTTGGTATTGCAGAGATTGCGGGAACATAAGTTATATGCCAAGTTCAGCAAGTGTGAATTTTGGATGAAGGAAGTTGCCTTTTTGGGCCATGTGTTGACAGCAGAAGGAGTGTCCGTTGACGCAGGTAAAGTACATGACGTGCTTACTTGGAAGGCACCCACGTCAGTGACCCAGGTCAGAAGCTTCCTGGGAATGGCAGGTTATTATCATAGATTCATTGAAGGATTCTCCAGTGTAGCTCGACCTCTCACCCAGCTATTAAAGAAGGAAAAGAAGTTTGAATGGACGCCAGAATGCGAAAAGAGTTTTCGGAAGTTAAAAGAAAGTCTGACAACAGCGCCAGTACTAATTCTACCCGACATCAAGAAGGACTTTGAGATCTACTGTGATGCATCCCGCAAAGGTTTGGGGTGTGTGTTGATGCAGGACAAGAGGGTGGTGGCTTATGCATCACGCCAGCTGAGACCACACGAAGAGAACTACCCCACGCATGACTTGGAGTTGGCAGCAGTTGTGCATGCCCTGAAAATTTGGCGTCACTATTTAATGGGTAACCGAAGTGAGATCTACACGGATCATAAGAGCCTGAAATATATTTTCACACAATCGGAGCTCAACCTAAGACAAAGAAGATGGTTGGAATTAATAAAGGATTATGACATCAGAATCCATTATCATCCCGGAAAAGCCAATGTAGTGGCAGACGCGTTGATTAGAAAGGTGTATTGCAATACAGTGATGGTCAAGGAAAACCAACCAGCTCTACACGAGGAATTTCAGAAGCTTAGTTTGGAGTTGGTTGAGGAAGGGATGTTAGCTACCTTGGACTTGCAGCCGACCCTGGATAGTCAGATTCGTCACGGGCAACCAGGGGATGAAAATATCCAGAGAATCAAAGAAGGTTTAAAGGAAGGCAAAGCACCCGGCTTTGTGGAGGACGATCAGGGAATCATGTGGTATAAGACGCGTTTGTGCGTACCAAACAAGAGGGAACTGAAGAAGTTATTACTTAAGGAAGCGCATGAGTCCTTATATTCAATCCATCCCGGCAGTACCAAGATGTACCAGGATATTAAAGACAAATATTGGTGGCCATGTATGAAGGCGAGATAGCCGAGTATGTAGCACTTTGAGATGTGTGCCAAAGAGTGAAGGCTGAACATCAAAGACCAGCAGGTTTGCTGCAACCCTTGAAGATTCCTGAATGGAAGTGGGAAGATGTGGGAATGGACTTTATTACAGGCTTACCCAAGACTAAAGAGGGCTACGACTCAATATGGGTAATTGTGGATCGACTAACAAAGGTCGCTCACTTTCTTCCGGTCAAAACAACTTATTCTGGAGATAAATTGGCCGAGTTATACATGTCCAGGATTGTGAGTCTTCATGGGGTGCCCAAGAGGATAGTATCGGATCGTGGGTCGCAGTTTACTTCACGATTTTGGAATAGCTTTCACGAGGCAATGGGTACTCACTTGAACTTCAGTACAGCATATCACCCGCAAACTGATGGTCAGACGGAGCGTGTGAATCAAATCCTGGAGGATATGTTAAGAGCTTGTGTATTGGATCACGGAGCTAAATGGGATAGTTGTTTACCTTTTGCGGAGTTCTCCTACAATAACAGTTACCAGACTAGTCTACAAATGTCACCGTTTGAAGCCCTGTATGGCAGAAAATGTAGAACCCCTCTCAATTGGAAAGAGACGGGGGAGAGTCAAATCTTCGGGCCAGAATGTCTTCAGGAAGCAGAAGAGAAAGTGCGTTTGATTCAAGAAAGGCTAAAGGCAGCCCAAGCCAGACAGAAGAGTTATGCTGATACTCGCCGAAGAGATTTAAGTTTTGAGCCAAATGACTATGTGTATCTCAGGATCACACCCTTCAAAGGTGTTAAGAGATTTCAAATGAAGGGAAAGCTAGCGCCAAGGTATGTGGGGCCATTTAAAATTTTAAAGCGCAAAGGAGAGGTTGCATACCATCTGGAATTACCAAACACCTTGAGCGGGATCCATGATGTTTTCCATGTATCTCAACTAAAGAAGTGCTTGAAAGTGCCAGAGGAAGCAGTGCTCGTAGAGGCGGTGGATCTTCAGGAGGATTTGTCTTATAAAGAACATCCTATA
Organism: Dendrocalamus latiflorus; assembly: GCA_017311315.1. NCBI lineage: Eukaryota > Viridiplantae > Streptophyta > Magnoliopsida > Poales > Poaceae > Dendrocalamus > Dendrocalamus latiflorus. Next base: position 32,146,137 of record CM029663.1, read on the forward strand.
AAAATTTTGGAAGTGGCAGAGCGTGTAACCCGAAGAAGGACAGTTCGCTTTTGCAAGGTTCAATGGAGAAACCATTCCGAGGAGGAAGCAACCTGGGAGAGCGAGAAGGATCTTAGAGCGGAGTTTCCAAACCTATTCCTTAGAGAGCCAGAATCTCGGGGTCGAGATTCCGTTTAAGGGGGGAGGTTTGTAACATCCTGATTTTCAGAGCCTTTTTGAAGCTTTCGAAAAAAAATTCACCATTTGAATTTTTCTGGAATTAATTAAAGCTTAAATGAAATTTTTATGAATTAAAAGAATTTAATATGATTAAGTTAAACATTAAATTATGCCAAAAGTATCTTATTTGAGTTCCCTGAGCCTCAAGAGTTTTTCTGGCATTTTATGTGATTTTTCTGGAGTTATTTGCTATTTTCTAGAGCTCAAAGTGATTTAATTGAATTTCTGGAAAAAGAAAAAGGAAAAGAAAAACCAGTCGGTTGAGCCGCAACCGCTTCCGCCCCCGCCGCGTGTCAGCCATCCAGAACCCCGCCCGCATCGCAGCCGCCCGCTTTTAGCAAGTCGTACTCGTATACGAGTGGGACTCTCAGGTCGTATCCCACCCGGACTCGTACTCGTGGCCGACCAGGACACCTCTACGACCGGGTATAAAAGGGCCCGAACCCCTAGTGTCTCCCTCGTCCCAAGTCAAGCCTCGCCTCCGAGTTGAGCCGCAAACCGAAGTCGTGCTGGCCGCCGCTGTGGTCGTGCGCCTCGCCAAAGCCGTGGTCGTACGCGTAGCCGCTGCCGTGGTCGTGCCGGAGCCCGAGGTCGTGTCGTCCTCGCCGTCGTTTCGCCTTCGCCGATCCGCCGTCGCCGGTGAGTCCCGCCACCGTCCCTAGTCACCGCCGACCAGATCCCGCCGCCATCCGTGGTCGTAGATCCGTGTGTCGTAGATCCGTGTGGTCGTAAGGTTCTACGACTATGTTGTAGAGCCTTAGTCGTAAGTCGTAAAGCCGCCGGTAAGTTCGATCATGTGGTCGTAAACGACTTCATGGTCGTAAGTCTGCCTGAGTAGTCGTAGCCGCTCGTGTGGTCGTAGTCGTAGATTGCTCTGTGTGGTCGAAGTAGTAGGTTCGACTACGTAGTCGTAATCTCGACTGAGTGATCGTAGTCGTGTGCTCGGCTACGTGATCGTAAGACCTGTAGCAGCTCTCGGTTTCAGTCGCTCAATTCAACGTGGTCGTTAGCTTCTGCGTAGTCGAAAGTCTTCTACGTAGTCGTAAGTCTTCTGCGTAGTCGTAAGTCTTCTGCGTAGTCGAAAGTCTTCTGCGTAGTCGAAAGTCTTCTGCGTAGTCGAAAGTCTACGTAGTAGTCGTAAGCCATTCTCTGTGGTCGTAATATTCGACCGTGGTCGTGAGCGACTACGTGGTCGTAAGCTCCATCCGAGTGGTCGTAAATAACCGGGTACTCGTCAGCTGTGGTCGCAGGCCCGACTACGTTGTCGTAACCCCTATTGATCGTATTTGCCGTGGTCGTAACCCTCCCGGCCGCGATAGCCGTGGTCGTAACTCCCTCTCCGACCACGTTGGTTTCCGAAGACAATCTTTTTCTCCGATTTAAAACTTCCCAGAGCCGGTTCTCCCTCGTCCTAGCTCCGATTGACCCGATTCTTTTTCCTAAATTCATCTAAAATTGAGCTCTATCTTTTGGTTCAAGTTTGAGAATTTTTGGAGTTCATTTGAATTTTATTTGATTTTATTTTGTGTTTCGATTTGCGTTCTCTCTCGTTAGATCACGCGTTCGAAGGAGCGGAAGTTGGATTTAAAGATCAAGAGCTGTCAACTGAGCAAGGCCAAGGCAAGTCATGTCCTTTGATCATGTTGAACCCAGTTTTCAAATCTATTATGTATTATGTTGCTTTAAATTATCATGCATTGCTACTTTATTATAAAACCCTTGTATTGGTAGTTATCGTCCCAATTGGTTATTTCCCTCCTTGATATGTTGGAATACCTTGATGCCATTGTCAACTTAGGTCGGGAATTTAATTAGTGATGCTATGTTATTTGTCACATTGGGTTGGTACGATTAGAATGCTTAGCCTTGCTTATTTTGCGAAAGGGTTCATCATCACATGTGGTTAATTAATCTTGACTTAATGATATACTTGAATGTGGTGGTTAACCACGATTATAAAACTTGTTGCCATGGCATGGGTAGTGTCATTGGTGTTGGTTGTACAAAATTGGTTTTCACTTGGGCGATTGATCGTGCAGTAAAGGGGGTGCAAGTTGCACATTGGGATGTGGATGTTTCGCCTGGGTAATTCTTAAGGACTTAACTTTGTGCGCCATTGATCTGAGCTTAATCGTGCAAACCACATGTCTAGTATGGGATAGACCTGGCATAATAATTTGTGAAGTCTCCACTTTGGTTTTACTACCGATGTTGTTGTGGCGCAAGAGGGGGCAATTATCGACTAGGGGGTTACCCTACTCGACGGCGAAGCCTTAGCGAGTGGGATCAGGTGGAGATGGATCATTGTAAAGGCCTTGTTGTGATTTCCTTAGCGCGAGGCTAATCACATCGTGTGGGTACAGTTGTGCAACCTCTGCAGAGGGTGAAACTATTCGAATAGCCGTGTCCTCGGTCATGGACAATGCTCGGTGATTTCACACGAGGGGTAGAGTCTTTATGAAACCTGGTTGGGTTAAGTTGGAGAGTGAATGGTTAGTTCACTGGTGGTTCATTTCATGGATCTTGGTTCATGGTGGATTCCTTGGGTGAATGGCTAGTTCACTTGTGGTTGGTCTCAATTCCTTTGGTTATTTATTTATTATCATTTATAAAGTTTGCTTTTCAATCTATTTATTGTATTTACCTTAAATTATTGCTTTATGCAAAATTAACCTTTCAGCCATCCTTTGGTAAGCCTTGCATACTATTTTGCATTCATTTGTTACAAACGGCTTGCTGAGTACCAATGTACTCACGGCTTTATACCCCTGTTGCTCAGTTGAGGAGGAGGAGTATCGCCAGCAGGAGGTTCCAGAAGGAGAGTACTTCGACGTCTTCGCGGATTAGGCTTCGTTCTCCACTCGATAGCCTGTGGGCGTGTCGAATGGCTGCTGCGCTTTCTTTTGGATTTCCGCTGCTAGTTTTTGTTATGCCCTTCAGGCTAATAATTGTAAGCTTGGCCATAAGGTCGTACTCTGATGATTATCAATATAATTTGGTTTTTCCTTAGAATATCGTGATATGGATGATATTTATCTTTGTTCACACTGGGTGCACTAGCGTGATCCTGGACTAGTGCAGAATACACAGGAGAGTCCGGATTTGTATATTCGGGTCTCGACATCTAGCCTGCGTGCTATATGGGCCTAGCTAGCTAGCTAGTTGCTTGCTTCACATCAAGACAGAGTGGGTTCATTAGGTGGTGGCTTATGACTTTTAAATTCTAGCTATTTATGAGAGAGTACAAAGATAGAGACAGTCGCATGTGATTTTGGCTGGTATAGCTAAAGTCAGTATAGTATTTACTATAATCGACTTGTAGACCTCGCTTTGAAAAGACGCGCCATTTGTTAAAGTTAGTTATTGTAACAAAAACCAAAAGCCACGAGCAGCAAGCCCAAAATAATCCAGCCACACATCATGCTTGTAAGTATGGGTGCAAACGGAGCGGATATTTCCCGACCGTCCGTCCTTCCATTTTAATTCGGATAAAATTCGGAGCATATTCTCGGATATCTAGAGGTTTTGTCGGATACGAAAATAGAGTCGGATATTTTTTGTTAGATATGGAATCGGATTCGAAAAAGACATTATCCGATGGATACAAAACTATCCGAGTATTTTCTAGATAGTTGCCGGATTATTATCCGGTTACTATCCGGAAAAAACGCTAACCACCTTAACCCTAGTGGCCAAGCGGGAGTGGCGCCCATCATCCAGATGACAAGATCCACTCAAGCCTGATCTGAGAGACCATGTGGAGATATCCCCATGTTGGTGATGAGTAATTGACGGTGGTTTAGTGAGTTTGAGTTTGTTTTGGGTATTCTAGGGTTGAGTACCTTTTACATATGCTATTGTTGATATGCTATTTCGTGCGGTGCTATGTGACAGTTTGCTTGTCTGTGTGACTGCAGGACTTCGGAGCTAGGTCATGGTGAGGCGAGGAGGACCGGGACTAGGCACGGGAGATGTTGAGGTCCAGACGGTCGGCGACGCCGAAGATGATCGAGGCTGGTGAGGTGGTTGCGAGTCGGGAGACGAGGAACCTGACGGGAACGGGGTCCTGATCTTCCAACAGGTTCTGGATAAATTCGATTTGGTGGAGGCGCGACACAAATCGATCCAGCTTCCGAACAACACGTTCCGAACCCCGCAATCGCAGCACCACGTCTCCTCAGGTTATCAACCGTGCGCAGCCCGGTTGACCTCGCCAAGAACGCTAATCCTCGCCTGCGAATCGAAGAACACAAGCAAGAACAAGGAAGAACACAACTGAATTGCAGATATATTGATTTAGCACTCGAAAATTGGGGTCTCACAAACCGATGAACGGCGAATCTGTTCAAAGACAAATTGATCTAAGCAAAACCCAACCCTAATGGTGGGGGTGGCGGCTGGATATAAAGGAGTTAGGGGCGTGCAAAACCCCTGGACGCGCCCCTAATGGGCTCCAACACGATACAAAGCCGAACGGCCCAAAGACGGTGGCGCAGCACCCTGACAGATTCTGAACGCCCAATTGTTTCGACGATTCCCGTTGACTCAAAAGGAATTTTGACATGGGACTAGATCCATTAGAAAGGTAGTATTTTCAGCTTTCCATACATATGTGGAACGTCCAAAACGGAGTCCGGATGCGATCTGGACGTCCGTTTTAGTGCGGCATGGTCCTGGACTCCGAATTGGATTCGAAGTCGGCTTGAGTTGGACCTCCATCATGATTCGACCACCCTTGCTGGACTTGTGCGCCTCGTAGCCCTTCTCCAAGTACTTCTAGGTCCTCTCCATGGTTCCTAATCATAATTAAATCATTAGGTAGCAATTGATTCTCAAATGAACAAAAAGAAGTACTTAGGAACGAGCTCACCTGTAAATTCAATTGTCGGGCGCGAGCTCTAGTGATTGGTCCTTGAATGTCAAGTGGAGGAGTGTTGTGTGTATCTGACGAAGTGATGTCCTCATCATCCTCCCCCTCTTGAAGCGGAGTTGTCCTCAACTCGGCCTCATCTTCCTCTCCCAAGTATGGCTTCAAATCTGAAATGTTAAAGGTGGGACTAACCCCAAACTCAGGAGGCAACTCAAGTTTATATGCATTATCATTTATCTTCCCAACTATTTTAAAAGGACCAGCAGCTCTAGGCATCAATTTCGACTTTCTTAACTCAGGAAATCTATCCTTTCTCAAGTGCAACCAAACAAAATCACCCGGTTCAAGTTTAACTTCCTTTCTACCTTTACTACCAGTAATCCTATATTTTTCATTCATCTTTTCAATGTTTGCCTTAGTAGTCTCATGCATTTTGACAATAAAATCAGCACGCTCCTTAGCATCATTATGAACTCTCTCACTAGTAGGCAAAGGCAAAATATCAATAGGGGCAAGGGGATTGAATCCATACACTACCTGAAAAGGACTTACCTTGGTGGTGGAGTGTTCCGCTCGATTATATGCGAACTCAACATGCGGCAAACACTCTTCCCACAGCTTCAAATTATTCTTCAAAACAGCTCTCAACATGGTAGACAATGTGCGGTTCACTACCTCGGTTTGGCCATCAGTTTGTGGGTGACATGTTGTAGAGAACAACAACTTTGTACCCAACTTGTTCCATAGAGTACGCCAAAAGTGACTCAAGAACTTGGCATCACGATCTGAAACAATAGTAGAAGGCATACCATGCAAACGAACTATCTCTTTGAAAAAGAGGTCAGCAATATGAACGGCATCATCGGTTTTATGACATGGTATAAAGTGAGCCATCTTAGAAAAACGATCCACAACAACAAAAATACTATCCCTCCCCCTCTTAGTTCTGGGCAATCCTAAAACAAAGTCCATAGAAATATCGGCCCACGGAATAGAAGGAACAGGAAGAGGCATATATAAACCATGTGGATTCAAGCGAGACTTAGCTTTTTGACATGTAGTGCAGCGAGCCACAAACCGCTCAACATCTCGCCTCATCTTTGGCCAAAAGAAGTGTGTGGCCAGAATGTCCTCCGTCTTCTTAGCACCAAAATGTCCCATCAAACCGCCTCCATGCGCCTCCTGCAATAACAAAAGACGAACGGAACCAACTGGAATGCATAGGCGGTTAGCTCTAAACAAAAATCCATCATTGATCACGAATTTATTCCATGCTTGTCCCTCTTTACAATGCAACAAGACATCCTTAAAATCATCATCAAAAGCATATTGTGCTTTAATAGTTTCAAGACCAAAAATGCGACAATCAAGTTGAGACAACATGGTATAGTGTCGAGACAAAGCATCAGCAATCACATTATCCTTTCCTTTCTTGTGTTTAATGACATAAGGAAAAGATTCAATAAATTCAACCCACTTAGCATGTCTACGATTCAAATTGGTTTGACTACGAATATGCTTAAGTGATTCATGATCGGAATGAATGACAAATTCTTTAGGCCATAAATAGTGTTGCCACGTCTCTAAAGAACGAACAAGAGCATACAATTCTTTATCATACGTGGAATAATTAAGAGCAGGACCATTCAATTTTTCACTAAAGTAGGCAACATGTTTGCCTTCTTGCATCAAAACACCACCAATACCAATTCCGCTAGCATCACATTCCAGCTCAAAAGTCTTACCAAAATCCGGAAGTTGGAGCAATGGTGCGTGTGTAAACTTGTCCTTCAAAAGATTAAAGGACTCCTCTTGTGATGGCCCCCAATGGAACACGACGGCCTTCTTTGTCAACTCAATCAACGGTGTCGCAATGGTGCTGAATTCCTTGACAAAGCGGCGATAAAATCCGGCAAAGCCAAGAAAACTCCTTACTTGGGAGACCGTCGTGGGCGTGGGCCAACTCCATATCGCTTCCACCTTGGCTCTATCAACCTCAATTCCCTGTGGAGTCACAACATAGCCAAGAAAAGAGACTCGATCCGTGCAAAAGGTGCACTTCTCAAGGTTACCAAACAAACGTGCATCTCTCAAAGCATTAAAAACAGCACGTAAGTGATTCAAATGTTCATCCATGGACTTGCTATAAATCAAGATATCATCAAAGTAAACGACCACAAATTTGCCAATGAAAGGACGTAAAACCTCGTTCATTAATCTCATGAAAGTGTTAGGTGCATTAGTTAAATCAAAAGGCATGACTAACCACTCATACAAGCCGAACTTAGTTTTAAAAGCAGTTTTCCATTCATCGCCAAGTTTCATTCTTATTTGGTGGTATCCACTACGCAAGTCAATCTTTGTGAAAATTATAGCACCACACAACTCATCAATCATGTCGTCTAGCCTAGGAATAGGATGACGATACCTTATAGTAATGTTATTAATGGCTCTACAATCTACACACATACGCCAAGAACCATCTTTTTTGGGAACCAAAAGAACAGGAACAGCACAAGGACTCATGCTCTCACGTACATACCCACGGTCCAAAAGGTTTTGGACTTGTCACTGAATCTCCTTAGTCTCTTCAGGATTGGTCCTGTATGCCGCACGGTTTGGCAAACTCGCTCTAGGAATCAAGTCAATCTGGTGCTCAATCCCTCGAATGGGTGGAAGTCCTGGAGGTATCTCATCAGGGAAAACATCTCTAAACTCCTGCAAAAGGTTAGTGACAGGAGCAGGCAAAGTGCAAGGCATATTATCAAGAGAAGATAAAGCATCTTTGCACACAAAAGCATAGCATGTATCATTAACATCATCAATTTCAGCAAGGTCTGATTTTGTGGCAAGCATAACAGAATTTTTCAAATGAATTACTTGCTGTTTTTCAGATTTATCATGTTCCTTTTGATCATTAGCAGCAGCTCTCACCCTATCGGCCTCTATAATCTCAGTTGGGGTCAAAGGCAGTAAAGTAACTTTCTTTCCCTTATGCATAAAAGTGTATTTGTTACTACTACCATGGTGTAAAGCATCATTATCAAATTCCCAATGTCGACCCAATAAAAGAGAGCATGCTTGCATGGGAACCACATCACAATCAACATGATCAGCATAACCACCAATGGAAAAATGGACTCGGCATGTTTGCGTTACCTTAGCTTTTCCAGAATCATTTAACCACTGAATATGGTATGGATGTGGATGCGGTCGCGTGGTCAAGCCAAGCTTCTTGACCAAATCAGAACTCACCAAGTTGTTGCAGCTTCCTCCATCAATGATGACACGTGCGCGCCGGTTCTTGATTGCGAAGAAAGTCCGAAACAAATTATGGCGTTGAAGCTTATCGGGTTGTTGTACCTGTGTGCTGAGGACGCGCTGCACAATGATGCTCCGTAGCGTCGCTGTGGACGCCCCACCAAAGACCAAGTCGTCATCACCACCACCATTGTCGTTCGAGGCAGCAGCAACATCATCCTCCTCCTCGACATCTGAAGTGCTGATGTAGCCTCCATCGTCTGTGGCGATGTATGCCCGTTGGCTAGGGCAATTCTTCTGCACATGACCAAGCCCATGGCAGCGGTGGCACTGAATGTCGGAGGAGCGGCCCGTTGAAGCCACGGAAGAAGAACTCCTGGCTGGAACCTGCAAAGAAGTTTTTGTAGGATCTGCAAGGCGTGTCGTGGAAGGTGGCTTCGGTGGCGCTGCTGCAATCTTGGTCACAGGTGGTGGAGGGGAACGAAAACTCGAAGAAGACTTGGGCAGTCCCGTCGATGTAGTCGTTCTTGGCGTGTAGAAGGGTCGTCCGGTGCTTGCCTTCGCTGATTCCTTGCGTCCCTGCAATTCTTTTTCTGCAAGCATAGCAAGCTGGAACAACTGGTTGACAGTAGTAAATTCTTTATAATCAACAATGTCCTGAATTTCACGCCGTAACCCCCCATAGAAACGACAAATCTTATCATCCGTGTCCTCAACAACCCCACAACGCATCATACCCTTTTGAAGCTCAGCATAATAGTCCTGAACAGAACGATCACCTTGTTCTAAGCGCTGCAATTTTTTTCTCAAATCAAGTTTATATGTGGGAGGAACAAAACAATTACGCATATCTTCTTTTAATTGCTCCCATGTATCAGGTTGTAAGCGCATGTTACTTAGTTCATTCCACCAGATAATAGCAAAGTCCTTAAACTCACTAGTAGCTTGTCTAACTCTATGTTGTTCAGGAACCAAGTGAGAATTAAATTTCTGCTCTACCGTCATCTCCCAATCAAGATAGATATTAGCATTATAAAGACCAGCAAAAGATGGAATGGTAAACTTGACTTTAGCAAAAGGGTCGTCGTTACCATGACGGTTCGGGTTATTACCTCCCATACCATGTCGTTTTTGCTGAAGACGTCGACGTAGTCGTGCATCTTGTGTCGCCCGTTGATCAATGTTGCCATCCGCATCATACACTGCGTCATCATCACGACGATGACCGTCATTGACAGGTGGCAAGCGTGCCTCCAATGTGTCCATCCGACCAGTGAGGTCAGCCAACCGCCGCTCCACCCGCTCAATGCCTTCCGTGGTGTTCAACTTGGCAATGGCGGCGACGATTGTGTCCATTCTCGCGCCGAGATCAGTGATTGAAGCATTTTGTTTGTCGAGCGCAGCTTGTAGATGGCCGCGACTAACACACTCGTTGAAATCGACCGGTGTCGCGTCACCTTCGTCTCCTGCCATGGTTAGTGGAAACACAGAGAAAACAAAAGGATTATCCCTATCAACTAGAAAGGAAGGACAGTGGAAACCCGCAAAGGAAGTGGCTTACCAAGCTCTTACAAGTGTTCTTACCATCGCAAACAGTAGGTGGTACAACCGGTGGCTGGTTCGTGATACCTAGAGGGTGTGACCCGGCGATTGCAAGGGTCAAAAACTGTGTTGTCCGGAAGTATGTATATGGAGCTTGGAAGGCCAAATATGTTAGTGGAACACTAGTCAATAACAGATAGTAATGCTGAATAAATGTCCAAAGCAATGGTCCTAGTTGCTGGCCTAAATGTGTCCTATATCAGTGTTAGGATATGATGAACAAGGAATCACGGCCAGAAAGTAAGCGAAGACAGCAACAAAGATGGCCAGGCAAAAATAGCACAAAACAATATCTGTCACCTAAAACTGTGCTCTTTTTTTCCCTTTTTTTTCTTTTTTTTAGGCATGGAACTCAGGTGCCTTTGCTCTCAGGCAAAACCAGGTGCCGAAATTTTTCTTTTTTGTTTCTTTTTTCTGTTATTTTTTTCACAAAGCAGAGCACAGAAATAGGAACCACACAAAGTTTCACCTCAATCTAATGTAAGGTGTGGCCTACAGAAAATGATGAATGTGCTGTAAATTTGGTGATGAAAGTTCAGAGCTCGAGTACTGTACTTTCCAGGCCGAATTTGGGCAAAATAAATTGGCCGAAACCCAACCATGTTAGGTTGGTTTCGGATACAAAATTTAATTTCACCCAATTTCAAAAAAAAATCGCCTGATTTCGAGTCCGTATGCGAAAGTTATGGCCGTTTGAAGATGGACCTCCAAGTTATGGTTTTTGTGGAGGCCAAAACGAAATCGGGTGGATGAAATTGGTGGAGATTGGGGGCGGAAGCTCGGGAAAAGGTGGGGGATGGTGCTGGGTGATCACGAGACTCAATGGGGAAAGGTGCTGGGTGATCACGAGACGCGATGAATGACTCAAAAACAGAGGGTGGGATATGGGTGGGAAAACAAAATTGACGGCTAGGGTTTGTATGACAGGTAGCGGAAGGAAGAAAACCCGAAACAAAACACGATCTAAACCAGCAACACAACTTGACTAAGGACACAAACTCAACACTACGGACTCTGAAATCAAATTGTGCAAAAGGCTAAACGAGATCTGGGACAAGGAACAACCTATGACTACAATTTTTGTAGGGCTTTTTCTTGGACTCTAGGATGAAACCGAAAACAACAAAGGTAGGGTAAACTCGAACCTGAAGGAACACCTAAAGCTCTGATACCACTTGACGGGAACGGGGTCCCGATCTTCCAACAGGTTCTGGATAAATTCGATTTGGTGGAGGCGCGACACAAATCGATCCGGCTTCCGAACAACACGTTCCAAACCCCGCAATCGCAGCACCACGTCTCCTCAGGTTATCAACCGTGCGTAGCCCGGTTGACCTCGCCAAGAAGGCTAATCCTCGCCTGCGAATCGAAGAACACAAGCAAGAACAAGGAAGAACACAACTGAATTGCAGATATATTGATTTAGCACTCGAAAATTGGGGTCTCACAAACCGATGAACGGCGAATCTGTTCAAAGACAAATTGATATAAGCAAAACCCAACCCTAATGGTGGGGGTGGCGGCTGGATATAAAGGAGTTAGGGGCGTGCAAAACCCCTGGACGCGCCCCTAATGGGCTCCAACACGATACAAAGCCGAACGGCCCAAAGACGGTGGCGCAGCACCCTGACAGATTCTGAACGCCCAATTGTTTCGACGATTCCCGTTGACTCAAAAGGAATTTTGACATGGGACTAGATCCATTGGAAAGGTAGTCTTTTCAGCTTTCCATACATATGTGGAACGTCCAAAACGGAGTCCGGATGCGATCTGGGCGTCCGTTTTAGTGCGGCATGGTCCTGGACTCCGAATTGGATTCGAAGTCGGCTTGAGTTGGACCTCCATCATGATTCGACCACCCTTGCTGGACTTGTGCGCCTCGTAGCCCTTCTCCAAGTACTTCTAGGTCCTCTCCATGGTTCCTAATCATAATTAAATCATTAGGTAGCAATCGATTCTCAAATGAACAAAAAGAAGTACTTAGGAACGAGCTCACCTGTAAATTCAATTGTCGGGCGCGAGCTCTAGTGATTGGTCCTTGAATGTCAAGTGGAGGAGTGTTGTGTGTATCTGACGAAGTGATGTCCTCATCATCCTCCCCCTCTTGAAGCGGAGTTGTCCTCAACTCGGCCTCATCTTCCTCTCCCAAGTATGGCTTCAAATCTGAAATGTTAAAGGTGGGACTAACCCCAAACTCAGGAGGCAACTCAAGTTTATATGCATTATCATTTATCTTCCCAACTATTTTAAAAGGACCAGCAGCTCTAGGCATCAATTTCGACTTTCTTAACTCAGGAAATCTATCCTTTCTCAAGTGCAACCAAACAAAATCACCCGGTTCAAGTTTAACTTCCTTTCTACCTTTACTACCAGTAATCCTATATTTTTCATTCATCTTTTCAATGTTTGCCTTAGTAGTCTCATGCATTTTGACAATAAAATCAGCACGCTCCTTAGCATCATTATGAACTCTCTCACTAGTAGGCAAAGGCAAAATATCAATAGGGGCAAGGGGATTGAATCCATACACTACCTGAAAAGGACTTACCTTGGTGGTGGAGTGTTCCGCTCGATTATATGCGAACTCAACATGCGGCAAACACTCTTCCCACAGCTTCAAATTATTCTTCAAAACAGCTCTCAACATGGTAGACAATGTGCGGTTCACTACCTCGGTTTGGCCATCAGTTTGTGGGTGACATGTTGTAGAGAACAACAACTTTGTACCCAACTTGTTCCATAGAGTACGCCAAAAGTGACTCAAGAACTTGGCATCACGATCTGAAACAATAGTAGAAGGCATACCATGCAAACGAACTATCTCTTTGAAAAAGAGGTCAGCAATATGAACGGCATCATCGGTTTTATGACATGGTATAAAGTGAGCCATCTTAGAAAAACAATCCACAACAACAAAAATACTATCCCTCCCCCTCTTAGTTCTGGGCAATCCTAAAACAAAGTCCATAGAAATATCGGCCCACGGAATAGAAGGAACAGGAAGAGGCATATATAAACCATGTGGATTCAAGCGAGACTTAGCTTTTTGACATGTAGTGCAGCGAGCCACAAACCGCTCAACATCTCGCCTCATCTTTGGCCAAAAGAAGTGTGTGGCCAGAATGTCTTCCGTCTTCTTAGCACCAAAATGTCCCATCAAACCGCCTCCATGCGCCTCCTGCAATAACAAAAGACGAACGGAACCAACTGGAATGCATAGGCGGTTAGCTCTAAACAAAAATCCATCATTGATCACGAATTTATTCCATGCTTGTCCCTCTTTACAATGCAACAAGACATCCTTAAAATCATCATCAAAAGCATATTGTGCTTTAATAGTTTCAAGACCAAAAATGCGACAATCAAGTTGAGACAACATGGTATAGCGTCGAGACAAAGCATCAGCAATCACATTATCCTTTCCTTTCTTGTGTTTAATGACATAAGGAAAAGATTCAATAAATTCAACCCACTTAGCATGTCTACGATTCAAATTGGTTTGACTACGAATATGCTTAAGTGATTCATGATCGGAATGAATGACAAATTCTTTAGACCATAAATAGTGTTGCCACGTCTCTAAAGAACGAACAAGAGCATACAATTCTTTATCATACGTGGAATAATTAAGAGCAGGACCATTCAATTTTTCACTAAAGTAGGCAACAGGTTTGCCTTCTTGCATCAAAACACCACCAATACCAATTCCGCTAGCATCACATTCCAGCTCAAAAGTCTTACCAAAATCCGGAAGTTGGAGCAATGGTGCGTGTGTAAGCTTGTCCTTCAAAAGATTAAAGGACTCCTCTTGTGATGGCCCCCAATGGAACACGACGGCCTTCTTTGTCAACTCAATCAACGGTGTCGCAATGGTGCTGAATTCCTTGACAAAGCGGCGATAAAATCCGGCAAGGCCAAGAAAACTCCTTACTTGGGAGACCGTCGTGGGCGTGGGCCAACTCCATATCGCTTCTCAGCTTTCCATACATATGTGGAACGTCCAAAACGGAGTCCGGATGCGATCTGGGCGTCCGTTTTAGTGCGGCCTGGTCCTGGATTCCGAATTGGATTCGAAGTCGGCTTGAGTTGGACCTCCATCATGATTCGACCACCCTTGCTGGACTTGTGCACCTCGTAGACCTTCTCCAAGTACTTCTAGGTCCTCTCCATGGTTCCTAATCATAATTAAATCATTAGGTAGCAATCGATTCTCAAATGAACAAAAAGAAGTATTTAGGAACGAGCTCACCTGTAAATTCAATTATCGGGCGCGAGCTCTAGCGATGTACCTGTGCGCACTATCTACTGATCCAGGGAATAGTGCAGGTTTCACAGGAGATTCTGGATTGAAAAATCCGGGTCTGACAGCGCTGGTATCAGAGCATACGACTGTAGGGTAAAAGCCTTAGAATGGTTGTTAGAAGGGTCTTAGGGATTTAATTTTAAACCTCTACAAAAAGAACTTCTAAAAATATAAAGTATTATTGCTGTTTGTATCCTTCTTAGATCTGTTCTAGTCTACTTTTTAGTTGATTAGTTTTAAAAGTTACTAACGTTATGTATTGTAAACTGCAGATGGCAGGAGCAGCCGCCGAGGGGCACTGGGACTTTTTAGCCCATGGCGTGAGGGAGGGAGAGTTTGCGCGCTTGCTTCGCAGACTACTCCACTACTTGGGCTATAAGAAGCCGCCCATTTATAGGGGCAAGAGGACCAGAGTTGGAGCAGACGAGTCTTGGCTGGTGGAGGTCTACATCGACGCCAAGGACGAGAGGGACCCTCCTCACGTTTTCCCGGCCACCCACAGGAGGGGCACCGTGACCGCAGCGCTTCAGGACGCAGCCCGTTTGGCGGTGGCCCGACTCTGTGACCTTCACGGGTCCACGCTTCGACGGACTCCCTTCTGCTACTACTTGTTGCGCCGAGAGGGCGACCGCTACGACGAGACCCTCACCCCCGACATGGAGGACGACCCGATGCTGACGCATCAGGTGGACCTCACCCGGGCTCTGGGGACGATCCATGTTACAGCACAGGAGGAGATCACGGCGCTGCGTGAGCGCCTGCACGCCACCCACAGTGAGGCGGAGTCCCTACGTGAGCGGCTTGCCTCGTGCGAGGCGGCCTTGGCGGAGGCCAAGGCAGAGGCGGCTGCTGCACGTACTCAGTCCCAGCAGGCCCCTGCACCAGTTTCGGCCCCAGCACCACCTCTGCCAGGCTCAGGGGGACTACGCACCCGACTCACCGCTCGCAAGAGCGTACGGCCCCCAGGGCCGCAGTCCGCTCTGCGCCGCGGAGAGACCCGCCGCAGCCGTAGCCATTCCCGCTCCCACTCCGACACTGACCCTTCCGAGTTCAGTGGTAGCCGTTCTCGCTCCCAGTCACCGGGCTACAGCCCCTCCAGCCCCGATGTTGGACCTATGGAGGAGTAGGACGCTTGCAGTTGGTCGACTAGCAACAGTGGGTGTAGGTTCCCCGGTTATGGTAGTATCAGCGTTTGTATTTTCCTAAGTCCTGTGATGTATAATTATGAACTCTAAGTGTGTTATGTGATGTGTTTGTAAGTCCAGCTTGGTCTAGAACTTTAAAATGCTGGCTATGTGATGTATGTGTTATGCTTTATGAACTGGCCTTGTGTTTAACATTTCCTTGTTGTTGCCTTATTTGGTCTTATGTTTGAAATCTCTATGTGGTTGTCTTGGGTTGAGGTTCCCTTGTATGGCTAGAGCTAGAGTCTAAAATGTATCGCAATGCCTGCAGATGGCCAGTCACCGTGTCACTCGTGCCCAAGCCAGTGCCGACCCGGATGTGCATGCCGAGGTTGAGGCTAACCAAGAGGAGCAAGCTACTGGAAGAGGAAGAGGCCCAAACCCAAGGGTAAATCTCCCACCTGCACCGGCCAACCCGTCAATGGCATAAGTAATGGCCCAACAGATGCAGCTCCTGCAGGCCATTTATGCAGGCCAGCAGCCTAATGCCCACGCCCACAGCTCAGACCTTGGGGATTTTATAAGGACCCGCCCCCTCACATTTGCGGGTGCAGATGAGCCCTTGGAGGCTGAAGATTGGCTGAGAGACACTGAAAGAAAGCTACGCTTGGCCAAGATTGCAGATAATGATCAAGTCATCGTCGCTACCCACCAGCTGCAAGGAGCTGCAGCTGCATGGTGGGAGAATTATCTGGCAGCTAAGGGTAATGAGGACACCCCCGCCGGAGCAAACCCAGAAGTTATTCCATGGGTTGAGTTTAAGGCGACTTTCAAGGCCAATTTCGTTCCAGCAGGAGTTATGCGAATGAAGAAAAATGAGTTTCGTACTTTGAAGCAAGGAAACATGTCAGTCGGCGAGTACCTCACCAAGTTCAATCAGCTAGCCCGCTACGCCCCAAAGGACGTGGCAGATGAAGAAGAGAAGATTGACCGCTTCTTTGTGGGGATGAACGAGGAGCTGCGAGTGCAACTAATTACACAAGATTTCACCAGCTTTCATCAGCTAGGGAATAAGACTTTGATCCTGGAAAGTGAGAAAAGGACCCTGGAAGCAAGCGCAAGCGTAAGCAAGTGGCTCAAAGACCCCAGGGGAGGTTTGTTCAACGGCTCTTCGACAACTCCTCCTTCTCAGGATCCACCCAGTTTAAGAATTCTGCCCCTGCACCCCGCCCAAGTGGTAGCTCATTCCAAACCCCGCGCCCTGCAAACCAGTCTGCCAAGGCAAATCCCACCGCTAATAGAAGTTGTTTCGGATGTGGCGAAGTGGGCCACTTTGTCAGTCAGTGCCCGCAGCGGCGTAATTCTCCAGTGAAGTTCAGTCTAGGTTCCACTCCAGCCCGAGGCCAAGCGTCGACACCCAGCAAGGGACATCAAACCCCTCAAGCTAACAAATCGGCCTCAACCCCCAACCACGGTCGAGTCAACCATATCACCGTGGAAGAGGCTAAGGAGGCTGTCGGAGTCTTGATGGGTACGTTCTCTGTCAACTCCATGCCAGCACAAGTTATTTTTGATTCTGGGGCTTCACACTCATTTATATCAAAGAAATTTGTGGATAAACTTTAGTTACCCACTTACCCTTTAAAGAAACTGTTAGCACTTAGCTCCCTTGCAGGAATTATTAATGCTACTTTAGTGTGCCCTGGGGTAGTGATCACCATGGAAAGATGTGACTTCCTAGCAGATTTAATAGTTTTGCCCTCCCAGTCCCTAGACATCATACTAGGGATGGATTGGCTCGCGAGATATGATGGGGTCATAATCTGTGCCACTAGGAAAGTCAAGCTAACCAAGTGTCCTGGATTAACAATAGAGGTAAAGGTGGACCGCCCGTACCGATGGGGTCGTGCCATATATTACTGTGAAGATGTGCCATTGGAAGGAATGATAGTGGTACAAGACTACCCCGAAGTATTTCCCGAAGAACTTCTGGGCATGCCACCCGACAGAGATTTGGAATTTGTCATCAACCTAAAGCCCTGTGCTGCTCCCATCTCTAAGAGGCCCTATAGAATGACAGTGGATGAGTTAGAAGAGTTAAAGAAACAACTATATGAGCTGCAAGGCAAAGGATTTATTAGGCCGAGTTCCTCACCTTGGGGATCTCCGGTAATCTTTGTGAAAAAGAAGGATGGTACAGCCCGCATGTGTGTGGATTATCGGGCCTTAAATGAAGTGACCATAAAAAACAAGTACCCTCTGCCCAGAATTGATGATCTATTTGACCAGCTTGGAGGAGCCACTGTATTCTCCAAAATTGACTTGAGGTCGGGTTATCATCAGTTGAAGATCAGGCCTGAGGATATTCCAAAGACTGCTTTCACCACTAGATATGGACTGTATGAATTTACAGTCATGTCTTTTGGGTTGACAAATGCCCCAGCCTATTTCATGAATCTCATGAATAAGGTCTTCATGGAATACCTAAATAAGTTCGTGGTGGTGTTCATTGACAATATTCTCATCTACTCCAAGACCGCAGAAGAGCATGCTGAGCATTTGCGCTTAGTATTAGAGAAGTTGAAAGAGCACCAGCTTTATGCCAAGTTCAGCAAGTGCGAGTTTTGGTTGTCAGATATCAGCTTTTTAGGCCATATAGTGTCTGCTGGGGGAGTATCAGTGGACCCATCTAAGATTGCAGCTGTGATGGAATGGCAACAACCTACCAGTGTCACGGAAGTGCGCAGTTTCCTCGGATTGGCTGGATACTACCGAAGATTCATAGAGGGATTCTCTCGAGTTGCCAGGCCCTTGACCCAGCTCCTCAAGAAAGAGCAAAAATTTGAGTGGACCAAGGCTTGTGAGGAAAGTTTTCAAGAGCTAAAGAAGAGGTTAACCACCACCCCTGTGTTAGTCCTGCCGGATGTACGCAAGGATTTTGAGGTATACTATGATGCCTCACATCAAGGCCTTGGATGCGTGCTCATGCAAGGAGGCAAGGTTGTAGCCTATGCATCAAGACAGCTACGCCCTCATGAATTAAATTACTCAACCCATGATTTGGAATTGGCTTCAGTGGTGCATGCATTGAAGATTTGGAGACACTACCTTATCGGAAATCATTGTGATATATATACTGATCACAAGAGCCTCAAGTACTTCTTCACGCAATCCCATCTCAACCTGAGGCAAAGAAGATAGTTAGAACTAATCAAAGACTACGACTTAAGTGTTCACTACCACCCAGGCAAGGCTAATGTGGTAGCTGACGCCTTGAGTCGTAAGGCATATTGCAACAACCTTATGGTTATGGAGCAGCAACCAAAGTTGTACAAAGAGATATTGGCGCTCAATTTGGAGATCGTGGATCAAGGCACTTTGGCGGCCATGGAAATCAAATCAAGTATAGAAGAGATGATTATGGCTGCGCAACAAGAGGATCCAACCATTTTGAGAATAAAAAGATTGATGGAAGCAGGGAAGGCTCCCAAAATGACAATTGATGATGAAGGTGCTCTGCGGTACGGGACACGCATCGTGGTACCCCATCAAAAGGATCTTAAGAACCTGATACTGAGGGAAGCTCATAGTTCTAAGTACTCCCTTCACCCCGGAAGTACCAAGATGTACCAAGACATGAAGCAGTTCTGCTGGTGGCCACACATGAAGCGAGACATAGCTGAGCATGTAGCCTGTTGTGATGTATGTCAGAGAGTGAAGGCAGAACATCAGAGGCCCGCAGGGTTGTTACAACCATTGCAAGTACCCCAATGGAAATGGGAAGAAGTCGGAATGGATTTTATTACTGGACTTCCCCGAACAAAATCTGGGTATGATTCCATATGGGTGGTAATAGACAGATTGACCAAGGTTGCACATTTCATCCCTGTTAAAACCACCTACAAGGGAGACAAGCTGGCAGAACTATATATGTCTCGCATCGTGAGTTTGCACAGTGTACCCAAAAGGATAGTCTCAGACCGAGGATCTCAGTTCACCTCGCACTTTTGGGCTAGTCTTCATGAAGCTCTTGGCACCCACCTTGATTTCAACACTGCTTATCATCCACAAACGGACGGTCAAACAGAAAGGGTGAACCAAATACTAGAAGATATGCTTCGAGCCTGTGCCTTGGATTTCTCCAAAGACTGGGATAAGAGTTTGCCATATGCTGAATTCGCATATAACAACAGTTACCAAGCCAGCCTACAGATGTCTCCGTTTGAAGCTCTATATGGAAGGAAATGTCGAACCCCTCTCCATTGGTCAGAGGTAGGAGAAGGCTATGTCTTTGGGCCAGATACTCTGAAACAGGCTGAAGACAAAGTCCGATTGATTAGAGACAGACTACAAGCAGCCCAATCAAGACAGAAGAGCTACACGGACAAGAGGCGTAGGCCACTAAGTTTTGAAGTTGGGGATTATGTCTACCTGAAGGTGTCACCACTGCGGGGAGTTAGAAGGTTTAAAGTCAAAGGCAAGCTCGCACCACGCTATGTTGGGCCATTCCCAATCATGGCCAAGAAAGGAGAAGTAGCCTACCAGCTAGAACTACCCGCAAGTCTAGCAGATGTACACGACGTCTTTCATGTATCCCAATTAAAGAAATGCCTTAGGGTACCAGAAGATCAAACTCCGTTGGAAGCAGTCGAGCTTGAAAGTGATCTGACTTATAAAGAGCGACCTATCAAGATCTTGGACACAGTAGAGAAGAAGACCCGAAGTCAAACTATCCGCTTATGCCGTGTTCAGTGGAGCCATCACACAAAAAAAGAGTCCACCTGGGAACGTGAAGACCAGCTGAAGAGAGATTACCCGCACTTGTTCACGGCCTAGGCCGAATCTCGGGGTCGAGATTCTTTTTAAGGGGGGTAGGTTTGTAACATCCTGAAATCTTGGATTTGAAAGTTGTGTAAGATTTGAACACCTTGCTGAGTATATTGGGTCCTGGTGTTGGTTTCCTATAAGTTTTTCCCTGAGTTTGGTTTGAGGTCTTCCGGAGAAAGGCAAAAGAAAACCCTTAATAAATAAAGTAATAAAAATTGGGCACAAGTGAAATGGGTATATATATATATTCAAACAAATTTCATCCTAAAATGGTAGTGACAAAGCCTTACCTGAAATCAAGGGGGATTCAGACCAGGCCAGACGCCCAGCCAACCTCGCGCCCCTGCCTTAAGCCGTCACAGCCCGCCTCCTTGCGCGTTCGGACCGACGATCGCCCCACCTCGGAACGCTGGGCAACGTCGCCTCTGCTCATTGGTTCGCCACGCCGTGACCCTGCTCCGTTCACTTTTTCTTCCCCGCACTACCACCGCTCTCTTTCCCCCCCCCCCCCCCCCCCCCCCCCCCCCGCGCTGCCGCCAGTTCTCTTTTTCTCCCCCACGCTGCTGAGCTGTCCCTCCATGCGCGTGGCTCGAGCTCCCTGCCACCCAGCAGTCGCAGCACAGTGGCATGATGCCAAATCCTCCCCGTGAGATTTCCCTGCCCTGTCCACCATTGAATCGCCGCTCTCCGATGCAACCGCGTGGGCAAGCTCCCGAGGGCAGCCCTCCTCGCGCGTCTATAAGCATCACTGAGGGTCTCTACGGATTCCCCGCCTCACCTGCTCCCTCCCGAAGAAATGAATTGGGATTTCGCCCCCAAATCGCCGCCGCAACCCCCTTTCTTCCCAAACTCCGGCGATCGGGCGCGCCGCCGCGTCCAGCCACCTCCGTCCAATTCCTCCCTCCCACACCTTCCTAGGCCCCCAACGAAGCTGATCCTACCCTCGGCCGAGCCTCTCAAGCCCTGTAGCTCGCCGGCTCGACCTCCTTCCTGGACCACCGCCACCGCATGCCGCCGGCCCTACTCCGGTGACCCCCGCCCGCCGCCGACTCCACCATCGGGATCCCCGGCGTCAGGACATTCCATTTCGGCCGTCACCCTCAACCCTCCGGCAGCTCACCGCCGACTGCACCGCCGCCCATCCTCGGTCCCGAACTCCTCTGCCCCGGCCTCTGCTACTGCATACCTTAAGAGGTAATAGTCCCCTGTATAAGTAAGCATCATCTGAGGAGTCCTCCTGGCTAGCAGCGTCAGTGCTAAGACACACCCAGGCAGCGCGCGTTCGAGCCCGCTCCGCCGCGCCGGGTGGGTTTTTCGGTGTTTAATTTTTGCCCTTTTTACTGTGCGCCAGTGACCCAGCCGACCGTGAGGATGTATGCTAGTTCTGTAGCAAGGATAGATAGAAAGCATGTGCCATAAAATGTCATGTATAATTCTAGATATACACATATCCATGTGTGCACATATGAACATATATAATAAATAACCTTGTTTAAATCTTTAGCAAATAAATAGAATGAATGATTGAATGTAATTTAAAATGGCACATGTAATAGCAAGCATCTTGTATATTAACCTTGTGTATTAATCCCAACAGATTACAACAAAGGGTATTTAGGGGTTCTTGAGTATGGATACATATATATATGTTAGAAGGTAACACTTGGATATAGATGTAACAGGAGTAGTTATTCCAGCTTCTTGTCAAAAGAGAGGATTTTAGCAATAGTGTGATTAGGGAAGAATGTCACATGGAAAAATGACCCATCAGTTGAAGGGTATAGAAACCAACCATTAGCAAGATAGGCTATAAGATATTATCAATAACCTAGGTCATGACATCCAAATATAATTATAGAATGCAGTATATTAAAATGAGTATGATTAAACATTAGTTACTCAAAATGAGATTACTATAGCACCAAAACAAATGAAACTAGGAATTTGGTGTTGGAGTTATTTGGGTCTTTTGGTAAATGTTTACTGGTTTGCTGATTGCCTTTTTCCCTTTATCCAAATTATCGCGCGCGTTAAAAATAGCTTACGAGGCACAAGAGGAGGAGGCAGAAGCAGCAGCACTAGAAGCTTCAGACAACCCAGAAAACACCCCCTGTGACCAAGGCGAGTCAATACTTTGATCATGTTGAGCCTACATTTTCTGCAAATTACTTTTGTTTAGATTATCAAATTGCATGCCGTAATTTATATGAAAATACATGTTTAATTTAGAATTCTAGTTAAATGCCTATTATCTAACTTGATTAATATTATGCCTCCTTTGGAACATTTAAAGTTGAGAACCTTGTCGCCCTAGCAAAAATAAATTATAATGGTAACCTTTCGAAAGTAAGTCCGTAATTATATGTCATGCTTAGTATTGCTTAGGTATTCATGGGCGTAAGAATGTCCAAGCATCAGTTTAATCATGAGAAAATGTGGTGGGACAGTCATAGGGGTAATGACTGGTGTATATTGGATATGGTTATTTTATACTCCCAAAAATCTCAAACTGCTTATTTATCTGGGCGGATGGATCGGGGGTATGGTGCAGGTGTGCACGAGAGTGTGGGTTGTGGTAGAACTGCCCAGATAACCCTAAGGATCGAATCTTGTCATGACCTCCCCTGTATAACAAGTACAACCACAAGTCTGTAAAGTACAACTTGGCTCAGTAGAATTACCGGACCCTGAAAGTCATCGTCATATGTGAAGGAGGTGAGGTAGTGCAAGTGGCGGTCTGTGAGACGGCTTGAATGGGGCATCCGCGGAGGGTGAAGTTCTGCTGTGGCGTGCTAACAGTGTGGGTACTGGGTAGCCAGCTGCTAGGCGTTCAGAAGGAGAACATCCCGCACAACCTATGAGACCTGCCGCAAGCGGGCCAAGCTCATAGGGGTGAGATGATGGAAGGGGCGAGGTACTTTGAACGGTTATTGTGATGGTTTGCTCAACTGCACAACTAAGGAATTGTGCGGGGCAACGAGTAAACTATCTCTTGTGGGTAAAGTGTGCAAACTCTGCAGAGTCAAAACTATTCGAATAGCCGTGCCCACGGTCAAGGGCGGACATGGGAACTTAACTAGATATAATTATATTTCAAAAATCTTGGCAAATGAAATGTTAAAAGGGAGGGCAGTGGGAAGCCCTAAAAGGTGTTGTTGTCCTGGGCGTCGTCCCAGTGGTAATGTAAGCGGCTATAACGCTGAAGATATAGCATACGATTTGGAGGCCATGTAAAGGTGGATGGTCTCTAGATCACTAGTAATAAAGCATTCTGATACACACTTATACTTTGGTTCAAAAATGCTAGGTCTTAGAGATTTTTAAGTAATTGTATTCAAAAGCACTCTACGCAAAACAAAATAACCTCAGCCTTCTCTTGATAAGCCATGCATACTACTTAAATTCATTCTGTGTGTTGGCTCGTGGAGCACGGGGTTGGAGTGCTCACGCTCGTGTTACCAAACCAGATTCTGGAGTCCCGGATCACTACGCTTATGAAGATGCCACCGCTGTAGAGGAAGGGAACAACGTTGAGAATTAGGGCGTCTCTGGCGTATTTTGAGTCCTAGGTAGTCAGACTAAGGTATAGTGTGCCTATAATTATTGCCTTAGCTTAGGTAATAATCATACGGCACATATTTTACCCCAGTCGCTGCTTGTGGATTATTGGCTCTACTTGACTTTTGCTTCCGCTGGCATACTTTTGTAATGTAAACATTTGGCTTGGTCGGCCCTTATGTAAACTCATTGCCCGACGTGGCATAATTCAAACCTCTGTTATGTAATATTGAATGAGTTGTGAATGTCCATGCGATGTATGAAATGATGCAGCGATGTACCTGTGCGCACTATCTACTGATCCAGGGAATAGTGCAGGTTTCACAGGAGATTCTGGATTGAAAAATCCGGGTCTGACAGCACTGCCGCCCGCCTCTCCACCCCCACAGACCGACACTGTCGTCGCCCACCTCTCCGCCCCACAGACCGGCGCCATCGCTGCCCAGCTCTCCTCCACCACAGACTAGCACTGCTGCTGCCCACCTCTCCGCCCCCACAGACCGGCACCGCCACCTACCCACCTCTTCGCGCAGATCTCCCTCTCGCGCCCTCGCCCCCTCGATTCGTCAAAATTTTCGCCAGCTGCCCGTATTCGGTATCTCATAGCTTCGATTTGGCTCTAGTTGTTGGATTTTGTGGGGGTTTTTTTCTTGACCTGGATTCGTGGTGGTGCGCAGATCTGATGGGCGTCGGCGAAAGAGGAGGCTAGGGCTGTGGTTTTGGCGCGATGCAGCGGGCGAGGCAGAACCTGAATTAGTCTGGCTCGAGCCGCGTGCTCAACACCACCGGCGGTGACAGGGACGATGACCATGTGCCAAAGTGGCCTCGCATGCCCACCCTCGCAAGGTGTGTATTTGATGAACTCGTTAGCTACTTTGCGGGGTGTGTGGGACTAGCTAGGGTTTTCAATTTGGCGGGTTAGTTTGTCGGTTGTTTTAATTGGGAGGAAATTTAGATCCTTGACTTAGCTTGATTTGACTGAGATGACCGATGGAGCTAATTGGATTTGTAATGCTGCTATTCAGCTTCCTAGCAACTCAAATAGGGTGCTGCAAGTTCTCATAGTCCTTTCTAAGTTAAATTGGTTAAGTAAGTTGTGGGATTGCAAGTCAGACCCAAGATGATTATGTGAGAATAAGACGTGTATAAATTGTTGGAAGCTAAAGGAAGTGACTCGATAGGATAATTATGAGTCCACAATGTGTTGTGGTCCATACATTATGCCTTTGTTTAGGGACTTGGTGCTCCTTTTAGTGTTGTTCTGTTCTGTGTCAAAGCACCAACTGACAGCAAAAAATCTCTGCTCCTTGCATGATGGCATTTTCCTGATTTTGTTATACATAAATATAAATGCCTGTTATAGGCATAGCTTATTTTGGAAATTTCTATAAGCATTGTATGGACTCTTGAAATAGAATTATTTCTAGTGTCAAGGGAATCAGAGATGTAGCTATGAATTATTTTGCTTATCAAATGTAAATAAATGGATGATCTTTCGATATGAGTGGTCCTGATGTTAAATATCAGTAATCCTGATTCAATTGCTTGATCGATTGAGTCATCACTTAAAAGTGTGGAACCTTGTTGATGGTGGGCACGAGGGGGTGGACCCACCAAAAATGCTATGCAAAAATTTCTCCACAATTAAACATCCTTAGTTCTGTTGTCTGTACCCATCGGATTGCAAATTTTGTGATTTACCTACAACAATTTAAAATTTTGATCACTCAACAAATGTCACATGTTGCAGTGTCATTGTTGAAGCTCCCAAAGTGGACAGTTTGCGGAAGCTTTGTTCATCGCTGAAGCCAATTCTCCGAAGAGTTGTGAGTTAAAGCACTACTTATAGCTATTGGATTTTTTATGTAGAGTCTATATACAACATCTTTACTAATCAATCTGTTCCATTCTATATTGATCAAATTTTTTATGACACATTGTCATGGTGGAACACACACTAAGTGAAGTTTCCTGTTCTCTTATGACTTGCTCGTGATGTGTTATCTAACACACACCAAGTGAAATTTCCTATTCTCTCACGACAAGCTCGTGATGTGTTATCTATTTCAAGTGTCAACTGTTGCTTCAGAGTCAGCTTTAGTGCTGGTGGCCGTGTTGTTGATCCATTTCGTAGTCGATTAGAGCTCAAGGTGGCTGAGGCTCTAATTTGTACAAAGGACTGGATATCTTCATCTAGGAAAGGTAAATAATAAGACATTTAGTTCATCGATTGCATTGCATACAACTTTTGTTTACTAACTTCATGTTATTTTCAAATTTTAGAGTCTAAGGAGAAGATAGCATCACTTGTTGATGAGTTGGCTTTGGAGCTGGATGATAAAGAATGTGCTACTACAAACATAAATGAGGAGGTTTGATAATTCTATCTTTGTTATGTATTTTTGTTTGCGCGTATTATCCAACTAAATATTCGTGACTGAGACTAACCGTATTCGGAGCGATCTATATTCGTGACTGAGAATATCGGCATTCGTATTCGTATCTGGTACTATCCGTGTCCGATTCCGACTCCGAGAAAAAAAATATGAAAAGGATATGGGATGAACGATATCTGTCCATATCCACTCCATTTGTACCCCTACTTGTAAGTAAAGTGTGTGAAATGGATTGTATATATATATATATATATATATATATATATATATATATATATATATATATATATATATATATATATATATATATATATATATATATATATATATATATATATATATATATATATATATATATATATACTCCTATATATGTGCATTTGCCAGTACGTCTGGATATTCGCCTTATCTTGAGGAGCAGGGTGGATATAGCCCCGTGGCAACCTAGACTTGAGTCCAGGGTAGGTTCAGAATGCAATATTCCCTGTCATCTAAGTACTAGTAGCCTTTATTCTTTAGTAGCCTTTATTCTTTCGTAGTCTGGGACATGATGAAACTGTGGATTCGCCCCTCTCTGAGGAGACTCCATGTTGATAGCTTGTGAATCAAAGTCACTTTTGGCACTATTTTGCACCATATTTACAAAAATAGCAATATCGCGACTGTATTGACAAAAATATCGTTTATGCCGTCGGTGGGCCGAGCGGCAGCACTCGCGGGGCGACGCGTGGCGCTGTGGCCGGCGGCATGCGCCTGCTGCCTGGTGGCTAGGTGGCAGGTAGCTTGTCACCCAGGGAGCAGACGGTAGGTAATTAAGCCGGCCTAATTACCTGCCTAATTTATTTTTCTGTTTAGTGTTTGTTTGAATTTTTAAATATATCAAATGAGCTCAAAAAATTACAACAATTTATATACAACCTCCCGACACAACATTCCTCACAATGTAATTTTTGGAAAATTTTATCCATGGCGAATGTTGCTCAAAAATTCGTAAAATTTTGATTTTTTTTAACGAGTTTTGACATATAGCAAACGAGCTCCAATAATTACAAAATTTTGTGTGAAGCCTCCCGATGTGGTAATAGTTATTATGTAATTTTTTTAGGAATTTTATACGATATGAATTAGCCACGTTTATTTGGATTAACTTAACCATGAATTTAACGATCGTAACGTTTGTTTTGATGTGCCATATGTTGGGCAATCGTGGTATATATTATTTGTGGCTATCCGGTTCACACAATTGTCACTCTATCTGTATGTGCCCCTCTTGCACGCTCTCTCGTTCGCACTAATGTTATTATTTGAGTGTCGTCCCCCCTTGCTCGCTCCCTCGTTTGCACATTTGTCATTTTTACGATGTTGTCCCCTTTCACCCGAAGCGTTGGTAGTGATAATGGATTCTTTCACTCGCCCATAAATATGCACCTCTGGAGAGTGCGTAGCTTATTCGATCGAGAAGGCAGTGTCCCAGTCGCTCATCGCAGAAGGTCATTATCGCGGTCGTTGCTCATTAGTTTGAGAAACCAGTGCGTAGCTCAAAATTGGCAGTGCTGATTTCTTCTCTGCAAAGACAGGTAATTTTTTATCGTATTCTTTCAACGTTATTCTTGTAATCATAGTCAATTAGTGTTATTTAGTTAGTCGTGATTAATGTAGTTTGTATTATGAAGTAAGTATGTCGTAGTATTTTAGATATAGTTTGTACTATTATTGTGTACATACAATACTCATAATTTGTTAGTTTGAGGTAAGTAATGAGTTAGTGCTAAGAACGACGTTAATGAATGGCTCATCTTTTTTTCGGATGAGTAATCAAGTATTCACACACGTATGTAATCACTGACTTTTAGTATGTTGTTGTCATTATGGATGTTCGCAGTAATATTCTGTCTGTCCCATTTGTTGCAAGGTACTATCAAAACTAATAGTGCGTACGTAAATATTTGGAGAAGGCAGTGCATAAGTCATTGAGGATGCGGCAGTGCTGATTAGTTCCCCTGAAAGACAGGTAATTTTTTATAGCATGCTTTTGACGTTATTCCCGTAGTCTTATTTACTGTTATTTAGTTAGTCATAATTAATGTAAATTGTATTATGAAGTAATTATTAATGTTCACACTAATATTTCGTTTGTCGTATGTACTGCTAGGTATGGCTCTACCGAAGCTTCTACAACACTCGTACGATGACAAACACCACTGCCACACATGGATGACGAGTGATGCGGCTAGCCCTTCGCCGTTCAGGCTGCCGAGGGGGGATCCATGGGCACTGGACGAGCGCTACATCCCAAATCTACGGTCCACGGGCTTGTTGCCCTTTGCGAGGCTGGTCTCCACCAGGCATAAGTTCACCATCGATGGCAGATTGCTCGTGGCACTGGTGGACATGTGGAGGCCCGAGACGCACACATTCCACTTTCATTGGGGTGAAATGACAGTCACTCTGAAGGATGTCACGTTCTTGACAGGTCTCCCTCTCGGAGGCAACACACTTGTTCCAGCCCTGCACCATCCGACTGGAAGGAAAGGCTGGCAGACCGGTTCAGCCGGCCTATCCCGGAGAGTGCACGTGGCATCCCCCACACTTGGCTTAATAATTTTAGTGTGTGCCCAC
This sequence comes from Dendrocalamus latiflorus, assembly GCA_017311315.1. Classification (NCBI taxonomy): domain Eukaryota; kingdom Viridiplantae; phylum Streptophyta; class Magnoliopsida; order Poales; family Poaceae; genus Dendrocalamus; species Dendrocalamus latiflorus. The sequence goes on from CM029663.1 coordinate 32,174,916, forward strand.
AGGTTGTAATGCCGGAGATCGTCAGGACACACCTCGTCGCTTTCCTTATCTAGCTTTTTGATTGGAGCATGTTTCTAGCCACACACGGGGATATTTGCAACGCCAAATTCATTGGCCTCGCAAAGTCTTTGGTGGACGCAGAGTTCGGGGTGATGCCTCGGTACAACTGGGGATCAGCGGTTCTGTGTGTCACATATCGAGGGTTATGTGACTCTTACCAGCGCGCCACTAGTGAAACCCCCAATTTGGCCATCTTCTACGTGCTCCTGTAGCCGTGGAGTTGGGAGCACTTCCTTGTCTAACGTCCGACGATCGTGATGCCAGTGCACCCGTTCGACGAGTTCACCAACGACCCGATAGACGGGCCCACTATGGGCATACGGTGGACTGCTGCCCGCCTGCGGTGGGCGAAGGGCAAACTGTCGAGGTGCTACTTGCTGTGGCGCAATGAGTTCGAGTCGTTGCACGACAACGACGTCATATGGACTCCCTGGACGGTAGAATTCGTGCATCGTGTATCGCCGCACGGGCTGTCCCTACATTGCCTGGAGGATGGGGAGCTATGGATGATGACACACCATCTGGCGTTCTCGTACATGGTGGAGGCTTATGCGCCACATCGCATGATGCGTCAGTTGGGTTTGCACCAGGCTGTGCCCCTTTTGGATATCAGGTTCCTACCACATGTCGTGCACCGGTGAGTCAAACTCCATATGACTACTGTGTACACTTTCATATGTCTTTCTATGTAACGTCGATGATTCTAGAAATGCAAGTAATCGAGGGCTGGTTGGCATGGTACGGACTGGGGGCCAATGCAGCAGCAGTGGACAACGGCATGGGCGGAAATGGCACACGTCGATATCATCATGGAGTAGCGTCCGTACGATGTCTAGACGTACAACGAGTACGTGGCGTGGTATGTACCGCGGACACGCAGTAGACAGACCATTCCTCCACCATATCGCCCTGAGCACATCACGCACGAGGAACGTCTGGACCGCTTCATCGATCCCCATAGCGTAAGACAATTCAAATATCTTATCGTTCCATTCAATAAATTCGTATTGTTCATTACTAAACCTGTTTCATGTGTGACTTCAATTGGAGCAGGCACAACGCATCGCAAGCACATAGGAGGCCGCCATCAGTAGTCCGGAGATGCCACCGGCCCTGCAGAAGACTATGAAGTTCATCCTAAAGTAGGCCAAAAAAAATTGTGGACAACCTTACCTGCAGCCGTTCCTCGGATCACAATGCGCACATGAGCCACCCAGTGGGGGCACCATGCTCACCCGCCAAGTCATCGTGACCTAGCGAGTCCGGCCGGCCATCGCAATGTACTGAGTCTACATGGCGTCGTAGTACTAGCTGTCGATCATCCGTGCGCCGTACCAACGAGGAGGTAACTTACATGCGAACCTACATGTTTTTCCTATTACGCCTTGCGTTCCACTAACATCATGGCGTTCTCCCACCGCAGGTCCGTGGTCGAGATGCATACCTTTTGCCGTCCGCACCGCCTGCACTGACTACTGCTCCCTGTCATTCATCTTCGCTGCACATTCGGGAGGTATAAGATTAGCATTGTACATCCAGAATATTTGTTGTGAATAATATCGTTTCGTCTTGCAGCCTCAGATTCAACATGGGGGTGACGACGAGTCCACTGATGATGACACGGGCCTCCCAGATGCTTCTAGAGAGCAGTACACGGTGCCAGGGTTTGTAGCGTACGCAGGGCAAGGCTCAGCGTTCTCGGCATACCCAAGGTTTGGACACTTCGGTCGGTAGAGCTCCTCCGGCTTCGCTGCCACGTCGTACAGATAGGGCAAGAGCTCATTCGCACCACAAGGGAGATTTCTAGAGTTCTTTGTACACGATATTATTGCGGGCGGCTCACAGTTCGGCACGTCTCAGCTAGATGACTTTGACCCTTACCAAACCCAGTGTACTGTACCTTAGCCTACTGGACCACCGCCGCCAACTGAGTAGACAGAACGGTCTCCATACCTCCTCCGACCCGATACGCAACCTCCAGACCGACTGACGTACTCAACGGGACATGCTCGTGCACGACGGAAGACAAGACAACGTATGGGTAGGCAAGCGCGGTGAGAAGATAGTAGTGGCTCAAAAGAGTGAGCCATATCACATCATTTTTTGTAGTACTATAATTACTTTTAAGTATACAAATTCGTAATGTATCAAATTGTAAAAAAAACATGAAATAAATACATGGTTGAGTTAATCTGAACAAACGTGGCCAATTCAGACCACATAAAATTTCTAAAAAATTATATAATAACTATTATTGCATCGGCAGGTTTCACATAAAATTTTGTAATTTTTGGAGCTCATTTGCTATATGTAAAAACTCATAAAAATATCAAAATTGTATGAATTTTTGAGCAACATTTGCCATGGATAAAATTCCCCAAAAATTACACTGCAAGGAACGTTGTGTCGGGAGGCTGTACATAAATTTTTCATAATTTTTTAGCTCATTTGATATATTTAAAAATTTGAACAAATACTAAACAGAAAAAAATTAGGCGAGTAATTAGGCCGGCTAATTAGCCGATCTAATTACCTGCTGCTTGGTGGCTAGCCGACAGGCTTGCCTGCCGCCTGCTCCCTGGGCGACAGGCTGCCTATGACCTAACCACCAGGTGGCAGGCGCTTGTCGCCGGTGACAGCGCTGCGCGTCGCCTTGCGGACATTGCCGTCCGGCTGCTCGACGGCAAAAACGATATTTTTATCAATATGGTTGCGATACTATCATTTTTATAAATACTGAGTAAAATAGTACTAAAAGTGGCTTTGATTCGATAGCTTGCTAGTGTTTACAGCCAGAAATGTAGCCGGATCGTATTCCTTCTTATCGACCTGCCTGCACGTTTTTTTCCAAAAAAAAAAGGCCTTGTAGATGGCCCTGGCGCACTCACGTGCGGGGCGTCGTGCGGCCATTGGGCTACAATGATCTCGAGTTTACGGTTTACCTGGGCTGGGCTTGCCACGTTGATATTAAGCTATTTTTTTCAATTATCATATTATATAGCTCCAGTTCAAAAGTACCTTAGTTTTTAACTTTTTGCTAAAGTAATGCTATATCGGTTGTTAGTTTTTTTCTGAACTATTCAATTAAATAAAAATAAATAAATAGAAAACATCATTATATTCCCACGGATAATACAAAGAAAAAGAGAAAAAAGCCACATTAAAAAACTAACGTGTTCCAAATAGCTTCTGACCTAAGCTATTAGGACGGAAGGAAGTGGCCATAGGAAGGAGATGATGAGCTAGTGGGTTGGCCCAGCCGATGCCCTATCTATAGTTTTTTAAATAATTATTTTTTCGAAAATACAAAATTATATCTACGTTTTTATATTTTTACAAAAGTAACCACCTACAGCCTAACCGTTGGGCGACTAAACACTGTCGCCCAACGGCCGAGCGAAACCGATGCAGTAGCTCTACCGTTGGGCGATTGGGATGTAGTGGCCCAACGGTCGGACAATAGATGCTATCACCCAACATGCTCGAATCAAGAATTGAATCAACGTGGTCGAAATAACATAGTTGAAGATTAGTGGGTGATCGAAGAGAACAAGGTGGACCGTGTGGTCGAAACATCATGATTTGAACATCGTAATTAAAGATTAGTGAGTGGTCGAAGAGAACAACGTGGTTGATGATTAGTGGTGCTGTCATCAAACGGTTGTGCGACTGACTGCATGCCGCTTCGCCGTTGGACGGCAGGATCTAGTTGCCGTACGGTTTGCCGACAGATGTTACTTTTGTAAAAAAATTGGAACACATGTATATTTTTGTATTTCCAAATAAAAATGATTTTTTTCAAAAAAAATCCACGAAGGAGATTGAGTTTAAATTCGAATTAAATCCTAAAAGTTTGAATCCCAATCCCCTGTCCAAACTAGAAACAACCCCTAAGCGCCGTTTGTATAGCTCGGCGGAGGATCCCAATCCTACAATTATCCTAGTACGCACGCACGCACCATGCGGCCACTCAGTGTCAGGGCCACCACAGCTGCGCCTGCGATTCCCTCCCCTCCTCCTCGCCTTGCACGGCGGATCCCTCCTGCCGCGGCGGCCGGCGCTGGAGGCCTCCTTTGCTCCGACCACGCCAATCCGCGGAGCACACAGCGGCCACCCCCGGCGATGGCGCAGCCGCAGCACGCCTTCAATCCCCGTAAGCCCCGCGCGCGTGCGATCCCCTCACTCCTCGCTGGGCCGTGCCTCCTGCTTGTAATTTTACCCTTTGGATCTTGTACCGCCATTGGCATGGTTAGAGTAGGCAAGCGCAGAGGCACTGCTCTCTTTGTAATCGAAATCACTTGCATATCAGACTAATCAGAGTACTGCTTTGCTCAGCAGCAGTGCCTGTATCAGCATAGATTTGTTGAAGAACAAGAACTGCTTGTACCATAGCCAAGAACAGGATTTGTTCAACTGCTCCATGTGGATTCCACAAAGTGTTGCTTCATTTGGATAGAGGGACCTTGAAACACTACTACTTTCGTAGGATAACCGATTAGTTTAAAAGCTACCTTAAAACATGGTTCCATGCAATTACTATAATTCTTTTGCATAGTGCATATGAGAAGTGAAAGTTACTGAACTCTATACCATATTACTACATCTGTGCAGCTGCTTCGGAGAAAAGAGTGGTGATAAAGAACAAGCATGGAGAAAAACTTGTGGGAGTGCTGCATGACGCGGGTTCAAACAAGATCGTCGTCTTGTGCCATGGTTTTATAGCTACCAAGGTACATAACTTCGTAGTTGCTAGAGGAAATACACCATGTTGTTGCCAAGATATCGGTGACCAAATTTCATATTTCTAAGTGAGATGTAAACTAGTTATTTTTGGGGATGTCTATTCATAAGATGACTTACGCTCTCTTAAGTATAAACTGCATTTTAAACTATAGAATCAAAATCAGAAAGAAACACACAAGCTAATCCAAAGGCCAGGAAAATCAACTTAGAGTTAACAAAAAAACCAAGCAACTTACAGATAGCAAAACTGTTATTATTTTTTCGTTAAGAAATGCAAGCTAAACAAAATGCTATCTCATGAAATTTACTGCTATCTCATGAAATTTACTGCTTTTTTCCAGAATGACAGTCTCATTCTTGACCTAACGGCTGCATTAACAAAGAAAGGGATTAGTGTCTTTCGCTTTGATTTCAGTGGAAATGGGTAAGTTGTTCCCAGAAAACTGTGTATCACTGGTAGTTTCAGTTCATAGAAGCAATTGTAGTAATGTTGCTTTAGTCTTACTTCATATTATCAGCTGTTTGAAAATTTATCATTCCAAAAGTTGACTTAGTAGTCTTAGTAGTTAGTACTAAATGATGAGTTGAGGTTCTTATGTGTAATTAGTTTGATTTTCTTACCTTGCATGTTCCATAATACATGACGAATGCACTTAGCGAAGTATTAAAGCACACACAATTTGACTTTCCTGTATGGATCCCTTGTAGTGCATTCTTAAATGTTTCAATCCCTGTTGCTTGATAAATATTTCAGAGAAAGTGAAGGAGAATTTGAGTATGGCAACTACAGGAAGGAGGCCGATGATTTGCATTCTGTTGTATCATATCTTTATCAGGAAAAGTATGATGTAACAGCAATTGTTGGTCACAGCAAAGGTAGGTTAGATATGCCATTTTGTTGGTCGATCTGGTCTACTAATGTGTTGTTCTTGCTGTTGAGTTGTTCCACTGAATTTTCATCATTAGTACGTGAAAAAAGTGTTCAGTTCTTCAACAAGAACTTGTGTCTGTCAAGCTACTCCAAACATGCAAACCTGTACATATGTATAGTTTAGTAACACATTGGTGATAACGATAAAACCTGGTTACGGCATCTGTTTGGAAATATATTGCTTTTATGGTGTTTGCATTTGTTCGGATAGTCTGATGTTCTTGTATATTTAAGTACACCACTTTCATTACACATTGTACTGTTGTTCTGTGAAACGCATGGAGCATATTTGATCCAGTGTATTGCTTTCCTCTCATTATGATATATTAGTTGGTTTTTGCTCAGATTTCCACCACTTCCCTAATCCACAATAATGCTTCTGTTAGTGGTATTCTATTTTCTCGCACATTTTGTCTGGTCAATATATTTTCTCTGTTGCTGTATCTTATTGCTTAACATACCAGTTTGGAGATTTCACTCATTCAATCTGTATTTCTCTTTTTTCCAGGAGGAGATGTTGTGGTTCTATATGCTTCTATTTATGATGATGTCCACATGGTTGTTAATGTATCTGGTCGATTTGATTTAGAGAAAGGCATTGAAGAACGCATAGGGAAAGGGTCTATCGATAGAATAAATAAAGAAGGTTACCTTGATGTCAAGGACAAATCAGGTAAGGCAGCATGTATGACCGTAATCTGGAAAGCTACTTACTGTGACATTAAATAGAGCACTTGATGCATGACTAGAGCTTGATGTCAAGGACAAATCAGGTAAGGCAGCATGTATGACCGTAATCTGGAAAGCTACTTACTGTGACATTAAATAGAGCACTTGATGCATGACTAGAGCTTGCATAGCTGTTGTTGTATTTTATTTTAGTTTTTGAAAAAGTGGAAAGTTCCCCGATTTCATTAGAGGAAACCAAAATAAACAGAATCCAAAGTATCCTACGAGCTGCTGCAAACACAGTCAGCTACAAATAACAGGAGACGCTGAGACCTGACACTAGACAATCCAGCATACCAGATAAATCCTCAGACCCAGACAAAGCTGTTGTTGTATGATCACTTTCATGGGCATCTGTTGACTATCTGTTGGATCCAATGCAGAAAATGTCCAATACAGGGTAACTAAAGAGAGTTTGATGGAACGGCTTAACACTGATATGCGTGCTGCAAGCGTTTCCATTAGCAAGGAATGCAGGTAAGCAAACTATTCCAGGTATTTTCCCCTTGTATTTAAACTTTTAAACTGAAACAACTAGTTACTGCAGCATTAGCATTTGTGATTTATAGAGGTGTTTTTCCATGCATGCTTAAGATTCAAAACATCTAGTGCTCACAAGGTTCCCCTGTGCTAGAACACATCACATTTCATGCATATTTTCAGATAATCTACCTCCTTTATTCAGGTTCTTCACAGCTCATGGTTCAGGAGATGAGACTATACCTGTAGAAGATGCCTACGAGTTTGCGAAGCTTATACCCAACCACAAATTGTGCGTCATCGAGGGAGCAAATCATAACTACACCACACACCGTAAAGAAGTTGCTGATGCAGTAGTGGATTTCATTACATCCAGTGAGGTATTGACAATTCACTTGTTAAATTATTCTTTGTAGGTCCAGATATTCCATATATCTGAGGGTTTTTTTTATGCAGGCAGGGGATACCTAAGTGGCAAAAGATGAATAGTTCCGATGGATCTTTCTGTAGACTTTGTACCGAAGTCCCTAGCCTTTTCCCCTCTAAACAAGGGAAGGCCAGTCACCATGACCATTTTGATGTGCGCATTACAGTACGAGTGGGGTGCTTCTTCCATCCCGGGGCATCCAATAAGCAAGAAGCGGGTAATAGGTGTGTAGCTGTGCACTATCTTCTTAGCCGATGCTGAATTCCCGATAGGACTTGAATGTTGCAGATGTGTGTGTACTTAAAAGGATTCCTGTAAATACTGAACTCTTTGATAGGACTAGTATGTTTCAAGAGTGTAATAAGAATTCCTGTAAAAGTTTCAGAGGACAACTGCTTCGTATGCTTTCTGAGTAGAATTTCTCAGCAGCTTCCAGAGATGTATACGCACATGTGCAGGATGGGCATCATTGCAGTATTTCCAGTTTCCTTTATGTCTTCGCCTTTTTGCTTTGTACACTAAGAAAATGTGGTGTATATTCTCTTCCTATGTCCTGTTTGGTGCGTAAGCCCGACTTCCCTCTCGCCGGAGCTTGTCAAATTCGCACAACCGTCCGCTATCTTAAGTGTTGTAGTGAGAAGATGCAATGGAATTCGCACTCTGAGAAGACCCTTTGGCCCGGGATTTTATCAATATTAGCAGAGGAAAGGTCTACGACATATTACCAAACAGGTGCTACGCTCGTTATGTGCACGCCTTGCACAGGAACCAATGAAGGATGGTGAAACAAACCGAATTTTCGAAAATTTGAAAATTTCTTTTTGAATCCGATTCTCTGAGCTTCCTGGCCATTTTCTCCTCAAATCCTAGCCGTTCAAACCTTGATTACTCTGCTGCCTCTTCCCAACAAAGGAGATTTCTCGAAGCACTGTTCACTGTCAAAAATTTTCGCTGCCGCCTCTGTCACCCGCCCGATCTTTTCTGCCATCGCCAACTTCTTCACCGCCAAGCTTCTGCACTCTCTCGCACCTTCTAGCCCTGGCCAAGTCACCTTGCTTAGCGCCGACGCTACCCCATGGCGGATATTTTCGCCCTCCTCCCGAAAACAGCTGCCGCCGCCCTGGTTTACCGCCGCCCGAGCCTTCTCGCGCCATCCCGTGCTCTCCCATCACCACTGCTCTGCTGCAAGCTTCTGATGACCGTACCTCATCCCCTGACAGCCTAGCCAGCTCACCCTAACCTACAGAGCGCCGACGGGCCACGATTTTCCTCCGCCCTGATCCCCTCTCGACGCCGAATCGACCCCGAGCTTCTATAAAAACCTTGGACCCCCTTGAACCTCTCCTCACATCCCAGTGAAGCTCCCTGACCACCCAATTGGCCTCTCATCTCCTCTACCACCGGTAATCACCGAAAATATTCAAAGTGAGCTCAACTTCAATCCCACCGATTCAGCCTATTACTTTCTAATTGCTTCCGTTCATATACTCCTTTAGCTTCCAGAAACACCTCCAAGCCATTACCTTTAGCCCCTGAACCTTCTTCTTCCCTACCGGCGAAGTGTGCCGCTCGGCCTTAATGCCTAACCGTGGCCAACCCTACCCCGGCCTCCCTAGCCCAAACCGCCACTCCCATGACCTTGACCTAACCCCAAGGATGCTTAAACACCCTCCGGTTTTAGAAATAGCCGTCCCTAGAGCTCCCAAGCCACCAAAAATCGTACCGCATTCCCGAGCTCGCCGGCGGCGATCGCCGCCATCCCGGCCGCTTCCGACCCCAAAAATGGGTTCCCGGTGTCCCCAGGAGTCCGTACATAGCTTCGGTTTGCGTTTCAAGTCCTTGTAGTACCGCTGGTTGCCGCCGCTCCATTCCTCTGCTCTGTTGTCACGCACTTGTTCTGTTGGGGAAGATGAACAGTAACGAGTGGTTACTGTTCATTCAACCCGGTAGCGGTTGAAACCAGACCCGCAAGGAACAGTCGCTGATCCGGTAGTGCTCAAACCCGCCCGTGTGAACAGTACCTCGCCCGGAATGAACAGTAAATGACCACGATGAACAGTAACCAGACTCGTTAAGCCTTTTAAAACCCAAAAATACAAATTTATACTCGTTTTGACCGTTTCGAGCCTGCCAACCCATTTCTCAGGCCCATTTTACCATTTGAACCTCCTAAAAACCCTAAACCCATTTTATTTGGTTTTCTTGGATTTTATTTATTTATTTTCATTTCTTTATTCCTAGCTCATTTCCTTCGAGCGTGGAATTAAATTATATCTTTTGCCTTGTGCTAGCACACGACGTCGTGAGTCGACCAAGTCAAGAAGGAGAAACTCAGGACCAAGCTCAAGATCAAGAGATAGAAGAATATGAAATTGTCGAAGTTATAAATCCGCAAGGCAAGTCATATGTTTTTGATCATGTTGAACCTACTTTCCGTTAATTACTATTTATCAGTATTTTCATTATGCTATTTACGCCCTGTTATTTTATGTACAAAGATTGTACTCTCAAAGTGAAGGATGAAGTCTCTGCATTTCTGGAATGCATCTAAGGAGACATTTGCGGTCTCATACAGTCACTATCAGGGTCATTTAAATATTTCATGGTGCTCATCGATGCTTCCTCAAAATGGTCGCACGTATGTTTATTATCCACGAGAAACTATGCTTTCGCAAAGCTGATCTCGCAGATAATTTGCATTAGAAATATTTTCCCTAATCATCACATAAAGTCCATTAGAATGGACAACGCCAGAGAATTTATTTCAAATGCATTTGATGATTATTGCATGGCAATGAGAATTACGGTTAAGCATTCTATACCACATGTCTATACCCAGAATCGTCTAGCAGAGGCATTGATCAAGAGAATTAAATTTATTGCTCGACCACTTTTGCATAATTATAATTTACCAGCTACATATTGGAGACACATAGTCCTGCATATAGCAACTCTCATCAACTTCAGACCATCAGTCTACAACATCCATTCACCTATGCAACTAGCGTAAGGGTCGACATCGAAAATTTCTCATCTCCGGATGTTTGGATGCAAAGTTTATGTACCTATACCCCCTCCACAGCATACTGCAATGGGTTCTTTCCGAAAGACTGAGATATACGTTGGTTATGAAACATCATCCATAATCAGGTATTTAGAATCCATGACATGAGATTTGCATACTGCCCGTTTTGCTGATTGCATATTTAATGAGGATAATTTCCCAACATTAGAGGGAGGAAATCAACTTCTTGATGAAAATGTCGAGAAATTATGTGGCAAGCCACGGGAATCCATGCACATGACCCGTGCACTAGTGAAACAAATAGAGAAGTCAAGAAAATCATTGATTTGCAAGCATGAGAAAATCAACTGCCTGACCACTTTAGTGATTTGAAGAGCATGACCAAGGTGCATGTGCCTATACGCAATGCACCGAAGAGGGTTGAAATACCAAAGAAAGTTGAAGGTAACCCTAATTCCGTCTAGAGGCCTTAGAATAAAAGGACGAAAACTCCGTCCCCTCGAATCTTAAGTAATCAGGGACGCCTAGTGAAGAAGGATAAGAAGGACTTGACATAGCCGATCACTGAAGTTTCCCAGAATCAGAAGGGGAGCCAGTTGAGACCTAGCACTAGTATGACTCCTTCAAAAAAGGGCATACTGGATCTAAACATTTTCCTGGAAGAAGAAATCAGCAAGGATGTGTGCGCACACATCGAAGCTGAAAAACTAAAGGGATTTGCCACCGCAATTGAAAGAAGCGATGAGTAAGTAGAAGCACAAGAGGAAGCAACTTATGATGAAGTAGCTATAAATTATGTGCACATGGGAGAATCCATGAATAGGACAATAGCCAATATTGATATCTACTTTGCAAAGAAAATTGCCACAATCATTGATCTTGATCCAGAGCCTGCATCGCTCGCTGAATATAAGAAAAGATCACATTGGGAAGATTGGAAGAAGGCAATAGAAACTAAATTATTATCTCTGAACAAAAGAGAGGTGTTTGGACCCGTAAGCCGCACACCTTCCCATGTGCACCCTATAGGGTATAAGTGGGTATTTGTTCGAAAGAGAAATGAAAGAAATGAAGTTGTAAGATATAAAACAAGGCTTATTGCACAAGGTTTTACTCAACATCCAGGAGTTGATTATAAAGAAACCTACTTCCCAGTCATGAGTGGAATCACCTTTAGATACTTAATCTCATTGGCAATAAACCTGAACTTAGAAATGAAATTGATAGATGTAGTAACTACATACCTTTATGAAAACTTGGATTTAGAAATTTATATGAAGGTACATGAAGATATCCGTATCCCGAACCAAGATAGAGCAAATAGAAATATGTATAGTGTGAAACTCAGGAAATCACGATACGGACTCAAGCAATTAGGCAGGATGTGGTATAATCGCTTAAGCGATTTTCTATGCAAGAAAGGCTACATGAATAATGAAGATTATCCCTGTGTATTTACACGACGATCTCAGAATGGATTTTATATAATCTCAATATATGTAGATAATCTGAATATCGTCGGGACTATAGAAGACATAAAAGAAGCAAGTTTTTTTTACTTCGAATCAGAATTTGAAATGAAAGATTTAGGTAAAACCAAATATTGCTTAGGCCTGCAACTCGAGCATGTACCTGAAGGAATATTAGTAAATCAGTCAGCCTACGCCCAGAAGGTGTTAGAAAGGTTCAGCTTTGAGAAGGCATACCCATCAAAAGTACCAATGATCGGGAGATCTTTACAGCAAGAAAAATATCCGTACCGACCTAGGGAAGAGGAGGAGGAAGTCCTAGGATCAAAATTCATATACTTAAGTGCAGTAGGAGCACTTATGTATTTAGCAAACTGCACTAAACCAAACATTGCATTTGCCATAAACCTATTAGCAAGGCATAGTGTAGAACCTACCAAAAGGCATTGGCAGGGAATAAAGGACATCTTCTGATACCTCCAAGGAAGCAAGGACCTTGGGTTATTTTACAGAAAAAATCAAGATTTGAATATGACTAGCTATGCAGATGCAGGGTACTTGTTGGAACCCATATTGCAAGGTCACAAGCAGGCTATGTATTCCTGTATGGTGGAACTGCAATTTCATAGAAATCGTCTAAGCAAAGTCTGATAACGACTTCGACGAATCACTCAGAAATCATAGTACTGTACGAAGCCGCACGAGAATATGCTTGGCTCTGATGAATGATTCACCACATCCAGCAGTCATGTGGGATGAATATCATGCAAGCTCCCAGAATTATCTATGAAGATAATGCAACTTGTGTTGCATAAGTGCAGACAGGCTACGTGAAGAGTCATCTCACAAAGCATATCAACCCCAAGTTTTTATATGTTCATGAATTGCAAAAGATGGACGAAATTAAGATACTGCATACTAAGTCATATAAAAATCTTGCAGATTTATTCACTAAGTCACTCCCAACATTTAGTTTCGAAAGATGCGTACAAGGAATTGAAATGATGAGACTTAGAGAAGTGCAGAATTCAAGGGGAGATTTTTCTCAAGTTCATTATTAAAACTTGTGCACGAATATCGAATACCCAAAGAATAAATCCTGAAGATTAAATGAAATGGGGGTGGATTGTACTCGTTTTCCTTTAACAAGTTTTCCTAAAATTTCTCGGCTAAGGTTTTTAATGAGACAATTTGTGCAACGCGGCATAACATGTATTATATACTCTTTCTCCAAATTTTTTCCACTAGGTTTTTATGGAGTTTTGATGAGGCATAAACGTGTCGGATGAGTGTCCAAGGGGCAGTGTTAGAAAACCTGGGCCTGAGTTTGAAGCCTTGGCCACCTTACCACTAGACTATAAATAGGGATTCCTATTGGTTATTTTGTATACGAAAGAGAAAAAGAAAGCAATAAAGAAAGACTAGGAGTTTTCTCCATCGTTGTGTTTCAATCTACTATTTATGTCTTCTGTGATTAATCTATTTTTGTATACCAGAGGAATCGATCGGACTGATCGTCAGCGACGGTTCCTCAGCAATCAATACAAAAAAGATCCTATCTAGTACCATGATCTTGACAATCTTCTGTCCATAACATGTATATGTTCAAAGTGAACGACGGCTAAAAATGCTCAACCGTCTAACCAAAAATAACAATATGATGGCTCTAATCTATTTAGTTATTCTCGAAAGATCTAGTACACGTCTCAACCAAAAAAAATGTAACACTGGATAAACATCCGCAGGAGAACTGAATTGTTTCACTAAACAAATGGCACACTTGCAATTTGCCACGCTGTGAAGAGTCGACTTGCAGGCCATGTAAGGCTCTGAAGAATCAACACCGCCAAAATTCCAATCCAACGGCTTCCATCCCTCCTACGCCACTGGACTAGTGGAAGGAGCCAGCCAGCACCGCAGGTCGGCATCGTCCGATTCCACCACCACCCACTTGGCCGGCGAATCCTCCCTTCATCCTGCTCCTGCTGCGGCCGGCGGCGTGAGCAGCCTCCGAATCCTCCGATCCCAGCCGGCGACGTCCGTCATCCATGGCGCAGCCGCCCCCCTCCTCTCAGGGTGCCGTCAATCCCCGTAAGCCGCTCCCTTTCTTGGTTTTACCTTCCGGTTCCTTTCTCCTGCCGTTGTCATGGTTAGAGTAGGCGACCGACCTCAGGCAATCGCCGTGAAGATCTCTTCCAGATTTCTGCTCAACAAATCAGAATTGTCGTATCATGTAGTGGTATTCCCTCTACTACTGTCCCTCTATATAGCCAGGTTTACTTGCACAATCTTGATGATTCCTGGTAAGAGTGCTAAGCCTCAGTTTTGCAAGAGTTGATAGTTTAACCAAATTTGATGTCGAAGCACTACATGATCCACGTAAAGTTAGCAATCGGGTTCCCTCACGCTAACCATTCCAAGGAAAATCTCAATCTGCACGGCCAGTCTTAGACTGGACCTTCTTGTGCTAGTGTGAAATGGTCACAGATGCCTATGGCTTTTGAAATTATTTTACTTAATAAACCACAAACGGCTTAAAATGTTAACAGCTGAACAAAATGATGGATTCCTGTGATTACCCGTGATATGTTGGCATAGAGTTATAGAGTTGAAGAAGAATGGAGCTTACCTTGCGTCCAAATCATTTGACTCTATGTTTCTTCTCAATAGTTGCTCCGGAACAAAGAGTAGTGGTAACGAACAGGCATGGGGAGAAACTTGTGGGGCTGCTGCATCACATGGGTACGAACAAGATTGTAGTCTTGTGCCATGGCTTTACAGCTTCCAAGGTACATAATTGTGTCACCACCAGAAGAAATTTACCTTGTTCTCTTCAAGATATGGGTGACTGAATTTCACGTTTCTCTGTGAGAGATGCAGTGAATTAAACTGCTGTAGGAGTAGTTTTACTCATCTAATGAAGTTTAATGCTCGTTTTCAGAATGATAGCATCATTATTGATCTAGCGGCTGCACTAACAAAGCAAGGGATTAGTATCTTTCATTTTGATTTCAGTGGAAATGGGTAAGTGGATCATGGAATTATGGATATGATGTTGGTTTAAGTTCACAAAAGCTATTGTGGTAAATGCTAATCTAGCATTTTGTTCATGTTATCAGTGGCTTATAAATATGTGTTTTCTAAAGATAAGATAGGCATATAATTAAATGAGCTGAGGACCTGTATGTTATCGCTTTGAGTTTCAGATGTTATGTATCTGTCAGACCTGCACTTTTTTCATGGACAAATAAAGATACGGAAGAATGTATCGATTAGTTCTTTTTCCGTTTGAGTTTTCTATGTTACATTCTTATTGTTTGAATATCTGTTTCTTGGTACATACTTTTGTACCATATAATTTTGATTTAAATAAACATGAGTGGTTCATAACCTCATTCATATGATGCTCATATGCTTTTCAGAGAAAGTGAAGGTGAATTCCAGTACGGCAACTACAGGAAAGAGGCTGATGACTTGCATTCTGTTGTCTCATATCTTTCTGAGGAGAAGTATGATGTAACAGCAATTGTTGGTCACAGCAAAGGTGGGTGATATACATTGTTTGGTTGGTATAGCTGAGTAGTGTATTATTGTTGCTGTTGGGCTGTTCCATTGAATTTGCATCATTAGTAGGTGAAAAGAGTTTGTTGAGTTCTTCAAAAGAACTTGCATATACAATCTATGCAGGAGTTAAAACGGTTGAGAACTTCGTGCCTGTATATTGTACTAGTAATCATAATAGCAAAACCTAGTTGTCACATCTCCATGGAGAAATTTGGTTTCTCATGCTTGCACCATCTGTATAATTAATTTGATATTCTTATTTGATTAAACATATCACTTTTGTGCATCCTGTAACTGCTGCCCTGTCAAACATGTAGAGATTGGAACATATTTCTGTCATGGGTATGGGCCCTGGGCTTAACTGGTTCATTATTAGGAAGTTAGAGATTAGTTTCTATCTATTAGAGATATGCTATTAGTTTCTATTTGTTAGAGATATAATTAAGATTAGATTCTATCTGTTAGGGGGAACTTATCTATATAAAGGGAGTTGCTGCATGCTATTGGAACCAAACAAAAAATAACAAAGTTATTCTCATCTATAGTCTCGCTCTCTCCCTCTACGTCTACGCTGCCCAGCCATTCTCTCGGCGGTGTTTACCCCCTATGAACTAAGATTCATAACAATTTAGTATCAGAGCCAACACTATGGCTTCTACTACCGAGTTAACAGGTGACAAGATTATCGCTGGCTATGAAGAAATCATTGCTGGACTAAAAAATATAGAAGCATGTTGAAGAAGATGATGGTAGCAAAAGCGAAGGCATAAGCAGCTGCTGCTGCGCGATCTGCGGCGGCACAAGAGGCAGAAGCAATGGTGGTCGTGCCACGGCAACGACGCTACTACTGCTGCTCCTTCATCCGACACGTGCAGCGGTGCAACTTCAAGCAAGGTTGGCGTGGTATCTTCCTAGGGCGACGCTCAGGGTTCAAGCCGCACCCCATTACAGTGGCAGCGTTACCTGAAGAAGTGGGTGCGGCGATGCTGCTCAAAGTAGTCGCGGTTCAGTTGTGCCTCCCGGCCAAGAAAAGTGCGTATGTGTTGCCGGCAGAGAAGAAGCAGGAGATGAATAAGGTCTCATCGCGTCCGAGAGCGCTGGATCTGTAGCACGCGGCAGTGCTCCACCTGCGCATGCAGCTGGTGTCGGACACGGACCTAGTGGTGACCAAGGGCTCCGATCTGGCCATCATGACGGCGGGCGTGCGGCAAATCCCTGGGGAGACGAGGTTGAACCTACTGCAGAGGAACGGGGCGTTGGTCCGCAAGGTCGGGCTGGCGCTAGCAGCGCAAGGGCATAGACGCCGTGGGGACGAACTCACGCGCGGATTGGCGGGCCTCGAAGGCCGCGGATCTTGGAGGCGAGAGCGATTCGGGTTGGATCGGGGCCATGACCAACGGTCTCCGCGGTAGGCTAGAGCCAGCGCTTGATGCACCGGTGCGCTGCGGCTGCGATGGGACTGGCATGGGAGGTGACGACGCCGAGTCGTGCTGCTGCGGGGAAATAGCGTGGTAAGAGGCGCCAACGCCGGCGAGGAGGAAGGGATGACGGTGGAGGCGAAGTTTCCCGACTGCACGCTCTCCGTGTAGTGCAGGCTATTGTCGTAGGGTGACGTGACCCACAGCGAGATGCGGGGGGAGTCCGTGAGCTGCAAGGATAGGGAGCCTTCGAGAGCCACGATGGGGTGCTTGCCGATGATCATGGCCCTGACCTTGATGTCATTGAAGATGCACTTGGTGTGGCCCAGCTGCGGGTCGAACCGTAGGGCGCCAGCGGAGAAGGGCGCCGGTGAAGAGGAGAAGAGGCAGCAGGGATCTGGGAACGCGTGCGGCCATGGAGGACGGAGGAGGCGGGGAGATCTGAGGAGCGGTGCGGTGTGGTGTTCCTTCTGAGGGGAGGAGGTGTCGAGGCAATAGAGGGGCACTTGGGCCCGTGGCGGCCATCACCGCGGCCTGGACGACGATGGACAGCAGGTGTGCGCCAGCTTCAGTGCAAGCACCAGCGGGGCAGAGGAGCTTGGTGTACCGTGGGGGAGGCTCCAACACGCCAACCGTGGGCTCGATGGCAGCGGCGGGCAGAGCCATTTGGGGTGGACGGACCACGTGTTTGGCTTGGTTCTTGGTTAGCGCAGCGGGTTGGAATGGAATATTCGGTGGGGAGGGTTTTTTCTTTGGGGAAGAGTTTGGAGTTTGGTGATGGAAAAAAATCCTCGGTGGGGTGGCACTTAGGCCAATGCGATGGGTCGCATCAATAGTCAGGCTTCAAGCACATGGACAAAAAAATTTCAAGGTGTGACATCACGACGGGGAGCCGACCCGTAAGTCCATCACGACGGGGAGCCGAAAGTGCTACACGCTGTCCACATGGGACTGCATCCATGGCCACCACCTAGCAGCTCGAGGACAAGCTGCATATCCGGGAGAGGTATAATGTCATGGGTGCGGGCCCTAAACCCAACCGGTTCGTTATTAGAAAGTTAGAGATTAGTTTCTATCTATTAGAGATATGATATTAGTTTCTATTTATTAGAGATATACTTGAGATTAGATTCTATCTGTTAGAAGGAGCCCTTCTATATAAAGGGGGCTGCCATATGCTATTGGAACCAAGCAAGAAATAACAAAGTCATTCTCATCCATAGTCTCGCTCTTTCCCTCTACGCCGACGCCGCCGTCTATGCTCTTGACGGTGTTTACCCCCTATAAACTAAGGTTTATAACAATTTCATCCAGTATATTGGTTTCCTCTCTTTGTGATCCCACTTTTGTATTTGCTAAGGTATATATCACTAGCAAATATCATGAACTTCCTAACCACAATACTTTTGCTGACAGTATTCTGTGTTCTATATTTTTATTTACTCACACATCACATCCCTTCATTTTTGAATTTTGAGTGTTGCCATATCTTATTGCATGTTTAACCTCGCAATTTGGAAAATTCAGTCATTGAATCTGCATTTCCCTTTATCCAGGAGGAGATGTGGTGGTGCTATATGCTTCTATCTATGACGATGTGCGCATGGTTGTTAACCTTTCTGGTCGATTTTATTTGGAGAAAGGTATTGAAGAACGCCTAGGCAAAGAATTTATAGATAGAATAAACAAAGAAGGTTACATTGAAGCCAAAAACAAGTCAGGTAAGGAAATATGTGTGGCCTTTTACCTGCAAAAATATTTGCTAAACAAATCATATATGCTGTCTGTAGCTTACTTCGCTTTCATGAGCATCTATTGACTGTCCGTTTGTCCCAATGTAGGAAAGGTTTTATATAGGGTAACCAAAGAGAGCTTGATGGAACGACTGAATACTGATATGCGTGCAGCAAGCCTTTCCATCAGTAAAGAATGCAGGTCAGGAAACTAATTCAGGCATCATTACCCCCTATATTCGAACTACAAAACTGAAACAACAAGTGACAGCAGCACACAGTGTTTACCTTTGTTAGCCATGTGCCCTTGCATTCCCAGAATTGAAAATATTAAGTATCTCGTTCGTTTTGGACAAAGGTTCCCCATTGTGCTAGATTAAATTCTGTCCCATGCAGATTTTCAGACAACTTATTGTCTTTGTTCAGGTTCTTCACAGTTCATGGTTCAGCGGACAACATCATTCCTGTGGAAGATGCATACGAGTTTGCAAAGCATATACCAAACCACAAACTGCGTGTCATTGAGGGGGCAGATCACTGCTACACCGCTCATCGTAAAGAACTTTCTGACGCTGTAGTGGATTTTATTAGATCCAACGAGGTATCGACAAATGGCATTTTACATGTTATTCTCTCTAGTTAGTGCTTTTGCAATCTGCTCATCAGTTCCTTCATATGGTTGTGGCAATTATTTTTGTTTGCAGGCAGGGGATACCTCGTTGGCCAAAGATGAAATCTGATCATCCCGATGGATTGCTGTTGTAGACTTTTGTGCTTCTATAAGCTTATTGAAACGCATAGACATTCAAATTTAAATAGTAGCTAAAACGTCACTGCAACTGAACTCTGACAATATTTGAGCTTCTGAACTTATATTTTAGTAAAAACTGGGTTAAATGTCTGCGCTTTGTTACGAATAAAAAAAATCATATTGCCCTAGCATATCGAGTCGACATTGTCGGGGTCAGCTTATCCGGTTCATGTTGTCGGCTCCACCTCCACGCTTACCCGCGTCATGGTTATGTACCCTTGGCTCTACTATGCACTGGTAGGGCTATATTGTTTTTTTGTTAGAGAATTTTTAGCGTGGTGGAATTTACTTTTTTTGGTTGATCATTTCATTTCTCTTTTTGTTTCATATTTTTCAGCGAAGTGCAAAGAGGAGTTAAAGAAGGCGAAATGAATGAGTTTTTAGCTGTATTGGCGCTTTTTTTGACTCGTTTTTGCAATAATGGCAGTCGTTGCACGGAAATTACAGAAATAGCATATCCACCGCGTGGAATTGATATGGATGAGACACGTTGCGCCACCGCATGACCGCCATGCAGATTAGACAAAACATGCAGTGCAGATTAGACAACCACACAGTGGCTATGCGGTGGAGCACTGTATGCAGCACAATGTAGCAAATTTTCAGAAAAATCTATTTAAGTATACTTTTATAGAAAATTTTAAATACAGCAAATAAGCTACAAAAATTATGATTTTTTGTGGAGCCTTCCAACATAATGTACTTGTGTAATTTGTCTATAATTTTAACCATTCTGAATTTTTCTCAAAATTTTATTTAATATACTATTTGTACAAATTTATTATTTTAAAAATGAGGTCCAAACATTATGATTTTTTTGAAGGCTCCTTACATACTGCAATTGATTTTGTAATTTTTATTAGAATTTTATATGTTCTGAAATTGTCTAAAAATTAAGGGTTTAGATATTGAAAATTAGGATTTTAGGTTTCGGAAATTAGGGTTTCACAATTTTATGTGACTTGGAATGTGGGAAGTTTAGAGTACCACTTGACTACTTTAGCTAAGAGACACCAATTAAGGGTTTAGGCCACCACCTGGCCTCCCTCCTCCGCACATCTGTTGTCCCGTCGCTTCAAGTAGCTGTTTGAGTCAGGGTTTGTTGTGTGTGATGCGGGCAGTAGTTTGAGTTAGGGTTTCAGGATTTGCTACATGTGATGCTGGCAACCGTTTGGGTTAGGGTTTCAGGGTTCTTTGCATGTGATGTGGGTAGCCGTTTGAGTTGGGGTTTTTGAAAATATTTTAGGGTTTTTCAATAGGTTTTTTTGCAGAAAATGTAATGGTTTTTTGTTTTATGACAATCAAGGGAGAAATGTGGATGATTGGGTCATGATCCAATGGATGAAAAATTGAGTGATGTTAATTTGTTTTCAGTTACCCAAGGAATAGACAGCTCCAAAACTATTACCTTGTGCGTTACATGAATCTTTCAAGTTTTGTCAACCTCACTAGTACTACGGTACAGAGCGACAGAAACAACCATACCATGTACGAATACATGTCTTTAGGAGAAATGAAAAACATGGCGGATAAGATTAGGAGCTACTATGGAATTGCCCAATCAACTGTGTGGACCAAGGCCATTTGCCCTTCTTTCTGAGTTCGGCATTGTACTCCTCGTCGACCATCCTTTCATGCTTTCTCTCATGCTCCTCCTCACGAACCTCACACTCCCTGCACTTGCATGCCTCCAGATAAGCTTGCATCTCCTGCCAGATACGCTCGCTATTCTCTTTCTTGTGTTGCTGCTCCTCCCTGCTCTCGCAGTCTATCTTGGCATCCCTCTCCTTGTAGGCAAGACACCACTAGCCGTGTGGGTGGATCTATTGGTCGATCCATTTGTGGAATGCATATAGCAGATTCGGAGACTACAGGTATATTAGAGAGGTATTTAGCGCATGCTTTCAAAAAGAAATGCAAGAAAATATATTATAACTGGTCCTTACTAGCTAGCGGTACTACCCCGTGTCCTAATGCTAGTCGGGGTAGTCTCAGACATAATTAGGGCAACCCCAGTAATGCATGCCCAGACTTAGCCACTGCTTGAACTTAAAGAACTTGCACGTGTCCCCGCACCAGCAGAGGGGTGACATCTCCCCCTTGAGCGAGTATTGCGATGAATTCTCGGTAGGAATGTCGTGGTAGGGGTTGGAGCTATGAGGGACGTCGTTGTTGGGAGGTGGCCTCCTGGCATACTCCCTTTGCTTGTCATGGGCTGCAACAGCTCTTGCTAGTTGGCTGATTTCCTCCCATTGCTTCTCCATGTGAGCAAGGTTGCGTTGTAGTCTTATTGCAGGAAAGCCCACTGTAGAAGTTTGTAGTACTTGTACGACGAGGCGGCATGACGTACACTGCTAGAATCCAATTGGGTTGATGCAAGTTCACATCCGCGAGGTAGCAGCTGCCTTATTAGGTCATGTCACTAGCTCACTGCACAAAGTTGCCTCGTTATGTCATGTCGGTCTACAAAGCAGCCTCATTGGGTCACGTCGCCAAGCATGGCTATCTTGTTGGGTCATGTCGCCACTTAAAGATGTCGTGTTGGGTCCGCACGAATTAATGTGATGCGAAGACGTCAAAGTAGTAATGACAACTAGTAACCCTATTTGAAAATAAAGATGTGGACAAGCATTGGACGTCCATTCATCATACAGAATATTACAGGATAAAACACAATGGAACTAAAGACAAGATATCTGGGTGTGTCAACTGAATGATCTTCACTGGCTCATCACACACACACACACACACACACACACACACACACACACACACACACTGCGGGACCGAAAACTGTGGTGGTACCAGAGCATCTTCATTGAAATATCTGGGTATTGTAGATATTTGCTCTTCTTCGCGAGCCACTTGCGCTTCTGCAACATTCTCGCATAGAAGTTTGTCGATGAGTCTAACATATCTAGGTATCATATAAGTTTCGCTGTACATGAAAAAATAATACAGACAATGCATGAAATTACGGCACTGGATGACGACCAGACGAGCTTGGTCTATTGGGGCAAGCCTTCGTTGAGTGCCCAGGAGTCTTGCATATCCTGCACTTGATTGTGCGGCTAATACTAGTACGTTGACTGACATCCATGTTGTTCCAGAATCACTGCGTCTACTGACGTCCCTTCCAAGTTGTCTTCAAGGCATTGGTTGGGGTCCATTGCACCATGTCTGGACAAAGAACCTTGTAGTTCCCATCCAAACTATAGGAGTGAAACTCTACACTCCATGTACCAAAAATATGATGCATGTCGTAGTACTTGGAGATGTACAACGTAGACATCTGCCTCATTTGCACACACGCCTTGTACACGTGCGAGCATGGCTTGTGCAGGAGCATCGGCTTGTTGCAGGTGTATGTCGCCAGATCACCTAGGGTGCATGCCTATTTCCTTTCCCCCTGGCATGACTGTTAACATATATTCTGTCGAAGCTTGATCTCGTACTTCCTCCTAAGGCTATCAATTACCCGGATGTCGTGCATTTGGGCCTTATCCATCTTCTGGTCCATGTGCCTCTGCATGTTCTCGGACCACTGCTTGCCTTCCTCCATCTGTCACTTGGCTGTGGTGGCTTTATTGATGAAATAACCAACAATGCGAGTTCATATCTCCTCAACAATCACGGTGATAGGGAGGCACCGTATGCCTTTGAGAACGCTATTGTACACCTCATATATGTGGGTCATCATAATCCCATACTCACCGTCTTTGTCATAGAGAAGGGACCATTTCTTTAATTCAGGAGCGTGGTGTTGAATCCACTATAAGAAACTTATGGCACTCCTGGGTTGATCTCCCTCCAATACCTTCGGAGTGGACTCCCTTGTATGGCTTGTAGTCCGGTTTTTGAGGTTTCTTCAAATAGACTCAAACTTTCTCCTCCAATTCTGCAAACACAATACCTTGAACGTTTTCACAACTTCCTGACTGTAGAACTGTGCGAACAAGTTAAATGCAAGATGCCTCATGCACCACCGGGTTTGCACATAGTTCCACTAGTGAGGGGGTTCCGTCCTATGTTGCATGGTGTTGAGCACCACCAACAACCCAGCATTGCAGTCATGATAAGGCATACATTGCGCCAGTGTCTAACCACCGCCCACTTCACGTTTGCTAGGAACCACAATAAACTAGATGCATTCTCGCACTCCACAATGGCAAATGCCACCAGGAGAAGCTAGTCATTTGCATCGACCTTCACTACGGTGAGAATAGTGCCCTTGTACCTCCCCGTGAGGAAAGTGCCATTCATTGTGAGCATAGGACGACAGAACTTGAAGGCCCCAATGGCCTGGGTAAAAGCCCAGAACACCCAGTCCAGTATGAAGCAGTTGGGCCCTCCGTCATCATCTTCACTCTCAAGCTTGTCTATGTATGTGCTAGGGTTTGATTCAGCACTCTAGTAAAGCAATCTCGACACAAGGTTGTATGCCTCATAGGATTAGTGACTTTCGACATCAGTATCTTGGGAGAGATGGACATGTCCACCACAACTAGGTGGTTGATGAGGCTTGCTGCATATGCAAAAGTCATGTTCCGATGCTGTTGTAGGGGCTCACTAAGCTCGCAAGTGTTGTCAGTTAGGTCCTCGACCGTGAAGACCGAACCAAAAATCTTTGCTCGTTGAGTGCTAACCTTGCCAGGACAGCCTTCCACTACGCACTTCACTGCGTAATGTCCTGGGTTGGACCGGTACAATCGGTACACACGGCTGATGGACAAGGCATATCGTGCTATAGCTTGTTGCACAGCTACCTTACTAGAGAAGCGCTACCCAACTAAGAGGATATCGATATGAAACCCCCACTAGGACCCTTCTTCTTGTGACAGCACAAGGGAACACACCACAATATCATCAAGTCTCGAGGCCACATAGGGCACCTCCGATGACACAATTCCCCCAATTGGACCACCCACCTGGTGTGCGTCCTTATTACTCCAACCCGAGAGGGTGGTCCCGTAGATACTTGTGGCAGTCAATGCAGGCCGACCACTACAATTCCGCCCCCTCATTTCGCACAAAATTATGCATGAGTCTTCCCTTCGAGATAGCACATTCTGTCCTACCGTCTTCAAGATCACCCTGCGGTTGCCTGGTTGTAGAGGCCGTGGCATCATCAAGGTTGTCTGGCGCCCTGCATATGAAATTCACGTACACCATCGGCCTCCTGTAAATGGCCACCTCAGACTAGGAGGCAATTTGCATGTATTGGCTCCATGTTACGCTTCCATTCACCTTAACGAACTCCCACACGTCATTTGTACAAGTGATCCCCTCGATCATAAGAAGATCATCATAAAGCCTTTACAATGCATCCCCCAGCATAAGTTATACCCACTAAGATTTTATCTAAGGATGGTTACATCCACCACACCCAGAACCCCTTTTATGCCACACAGTGGCTTACACCAGTGACATGACCCGTGCCCACGATGGCTTAAAACCAATGACATGACTCGTGAGTCACTCTGTTGGACCGAAATGGCGACAGAGGGGGGTGAATGTCGCTCTCAAAAATAAATTCTCCCCTCAAGTATCCACACTTATGCTTCTTCTCCAATAGCTATGGAAGCTATGAAGATAGAAGATATGCACTTACTGGAAGTCACAGCAACAAGGATAAAACAGATCCAGAAAGAAACAATCAAGAAAAATAATTTTAGAGCAAGTCTGACTGCAAGCGGTACTACCGCTGAGACGAGCGGTAGTACCTCTCGAGGAGCAGTAGTACCGCACGTAGAAAACAGAAGACAGCTCACTGAAACCTAAAAATTTCAAAACTTCGAAAACTGAAAAATTGAAGGTTTCTTCCCAATCTTTTTAGCTCAAAGCACTACCACAACAACAAAAAATATCATGGGGGCTCTAGGAAACCAAGAGATCAAAGGAAAAGAACAAGAATTTCAGATTTGACCCAAAATCTGAAAAGATACAAAGCCAATACCAAAAACCAAATTTCTCCCCAACCTTTGATCCTCTGGCCATGAAACTTTGAGGATAGCCACTTAATAGCCTCTGGACTTCTCATGCCAAGTTTCATGCCATCTCGCGAAGGGAATCAAGATTTTGCATTAAGCCCTAGAAGGAGGAAATGAAGAACAGGGAGGCTCAAAAACCCAAATATGAAATTAAACGAAGTTTGCTCTTGGGAAACTCGATCAAATGATCTTGAGGCATCATCCCAACATAGAGCAACCCATTTTGGGCCTCCCCAGCAAGAAAGAACAAGAAACCAAGAAAGTCAAGAAATCATGCAAAAGGGAGAAACGAAGAACAGAGAGCACGAACAGAGAGAATCAAACTTCAGATTTTCATTCATTGAAGCAAAAGGAATACAGAGGAGTCCCGATACGCATGGACATTAGAACAAGGAAGATTACATGCTTATCACTCCAATCTCTCCCTCTCCCCAAGCCAAGAACTCATCTACTCTCTACATTCTTGGAGGAGGGGATGCACTCAAGAAACCATCGAAGGAAGACAACAGAACCTCTGCCCTCTCCCTGCTCTCAACCACTAAAGACTAAAGCCAAAGCAACTCTCTAAAGCCCATTTTGACTAAAGCAAACCCTAAAACCCTTGGAGTGCATGAGTGGGCATGCAGCCACCACCATCTATTTATAGCCTTTGGCTAACGGGTCTCCACCCCGTTACGTCCGCTAAATCCAACGGAGCCCGCTCCCGCTTGTGCAGCCTTGCGAATTTACCGATTCGCCCCTCCTGCACCTTCCGGGAAGCTTCCGCGCTCCTTGTTGTCCACGACTCGCAACCACATCGAATCTCCGCCGTCTTCGACACATCCGACCGTTCTGACCTCGACACCTCCTGTGTCTAGTCCAGTCACCTCGTGTCTCACCACGACTCCGCCTCGATGTCCTGCAGTCACACAGACAAGAAACACGTCAAATAGCACCGCTCGACACATGAAAGCCTAAATAGCATAGACACATCATGCTTACCCATGATGAAGTCCAAACCTGTCGAATCATCAGAATAGGCATCCTAATCCTATACGACCAAGTTTGACCAAGTTCGACCAAGTTTGACCAAGTCCGACCAAGCCCGATTGCACCATGCAACGTCAAGGTCCGAACCACCCAAACCAAACTCGACTTACCTAACCCGATGTCAATTACTCATCATACACACGGGATGACCTCCACATGGTCTCTCAATCTCCCCCTTGATGAGTATATTGACAAACCCAGAAAAAAAACATGAAGTGAGTTTGAGTTTGAAGAGTCCGACATGGT
The DNA here is from genome assembly GCA_017311315.1 of Dendrocalamus latiflorus. Taxonomy (NCBI): domain Eukaryota; kingdom Viridiplantae; phylum Streptophyta; class Magnoliopsida; order Poales; family Poaceae; genus Dendrocalamus; species Dendrocalamus latiflorus. The sequence continues at coordinate 32,201,571 of CM029663.1, forward strand.
CCAAAGAAAGAAAGTAAAGCTAATGACCATGTCGACAGAAGGAACACTAGAGCAACAAAGAATGAGCAAATTGTTCTTCAAAGCTCTAAAATGTTCCCAAAAGACTTTTCTCCTCTATTCTCCCCCTTTTGGCAATAAACACATCAAGGATGCAAAGGAGAGAATATGACATGTCAATGGATGAATATGACTGAAGTTTGTTTATTTAAGCATTTAGAGCCATGAGAATTATCTATAATGATCATAAATAGTTACACCAAGCCATAACTCAATAAAAGGCTATCTAGATCATGACAAGATATATATAAACCAGCTAGAACACATAGATGACAATATGAAAATGTAGTACATTATGTGAGCATGTCAAGTCATCAAGAAGCAAAGTCTAGCTAGAGATATTTAAGGATGATGCAGGCCATGTCAATAAGCTAAGCGGAACCAAGAAGCTACAATTGAGACCAGATAGAGTGCTATGCTCAAGAATGAAACATTGGTTCAAGTACTTGGTTCTTTTTCTAACTTAAGCAAATTGAGCACATAAAACATTGTCTTTTTAAGGTTTATGGTCGTTTCCAACCCAATTTTTTGTTATGTGCTAGATCTCAAGCCTTATGAGACTACTCCAAGTAAGAAGCTTAAGAAGATAGTCTAGGTCATCCAAAACTCCCCCTGAGTTCATGCCTAGTGCAATGGCAAGCCGTCTCATGAGAAAGAATTGGTGAAATCAGTTTTTTCGCACAAAAGAGATCTTTTGCTTTTAACATGTTGTACTAACTTATGCTGCATCAAGAGACTAAAATAGCTCAATCTAAGGCTCAATAAAGATTCAAACGCTCAACTCAGCCTAATTGACATGGCATGAATCATAAAAGGATAACTAGAGAAAGACTAATCTCAAGAGCTAGCATGACAAGTTTTAATTCAAGTTGAGCAATTTTAATTAACTTATCATGGCACAAGCTAGTCTACACATATGAAGTCATGATCAATCTAGCGAATAAGCACAAGTCATGGCAAGGTGTAATGCATTGTAAACATGTCATCAACGGATAATAATCAAGGCTCAATGTAGATATATTACAATGCGAAATGCTGAAATGCAGGAAAATCCAGCTCCCCCTCAACTTGTGATGCAACTTTTTGTTCGAGTAGAGTTATGTCAATATTAAGCTCCAGAAACTCCCAAAAGAACTCCCCCTGAACTAAAGCAGTAAATACGAGAAGCTGGCAATAAAAACAGAAACGACAGTCCTTAAAGCATAGATAAGATGTAGAGGAAACTATGGCTCAGACTGACTCTCATCTACCCCATAGGACTCCGGGACTATCAGCTGGTCTACTAACAACCTAGGGAGCAAAAATGTACCCTGTCTACCTGAGGGTGGCCCAACCCTCGCTAGAACCCACAAGAAGTGAGTAAGCTCAACCTAGAGAGAAGAGAGATAGCTAACAAGCAGCAACCTAGAGTCACAAGATAAGAGCAAGAAGTCTGAACACTAGACAAGAAGACCACTCTAACCTAAGCTAAAAGGACTAAACCCAATGCACCCCAAATGTAATGCAACAGAAAGGAGCAAGAGCATAGTTAATATAATAAAGCAGTAAAGCACATAGCCCCCCTCACAACAGTCCATAAGGACAGACCACCCCAAGCTCTCCCCGCAGACCTGAAAACCTAGAGCTATCCAAAGGCTTGGTGAAGATATCGGCTAACTAGTGGTCACTCTCCACAAACCGGAGCACAATGTCACCCTTCTCCACATGGTCTTGAAGGAAGTGATATCGAATATCAATGTGCTTGGTCCGAGAGTGCTGCACTGGGTTTTTAGCAATGTTAATCACAGAAGTGTTATCACAAAAGAGTGGAACACTGTCTATAACCAACCCAAAGTCCCGCAGGGTCGAAGCCATCCAAAGCACCTGGCAACAGCAACTGACTGCAGCAACGTATTCGGCCTCTGCGGTGGATTGTGCAACACCGGACTGCTTTCTCGAAGACCAAGAAACGAGAGAAGTGCCAATGAATTGGCAGGTGGCAGAAGTGCTCTTCCTATCTATCCTACAGCCAGCAAAGTCTGCATCCGAGAAGGCTCTCAAGGACAGACAAGAAGAGGAAGAGTACCAGATACCATAGGCAATGGTAGTTCGAAGGTACCGAAGAATGCGCTTCACTGCCTGGTGGTGAGATGCGCGAGGAGAAGCCTGAAATCGAGCACAAAGACACACGGAGAAGTGTATGTCCGGTCTCGAGGCAGTGAGGTACAAGAGGGAGCCGATCATACTCCTATACTCCTTCTGATCAACTGGCTCACCATCCTCATCTGGGTCGAGAGAAGCTGATGTAGCCATCGGAGTGGACACCAGCTTACCATCACTCATATCGAAGCGCTTCAGGAGGTCTCAAGTGTACTTGCCTTGATGCAAGAAGGTACCCTCCCGAGTCTGCTTAATTTGGAAGCCAAGAAAGAAGCTCAACTCACCCATCATGCTCATCTCAAACTCCGAGCTCGTGACATCGGAAAACTGGGAAACGAGAGCGTGTGAGGAGCCGCCAAAGATGATGTCATCCACATAAATCTGGACGAGCAGAAGATCAGTGCCATGCCGGTGAATGAACAAGGTCTTGTCTACTTTACCCATCTCAAAACCATGACTCAACAGGTAGGACTTAAGCCTCTCATACCAAGCTCTAGGGGCCTGCTTAAGTCCATACAACGCTTTGGAAAGCTTATAGACATGGTTAGGGTATTTGGGGTTTTCGAAACCTGGAGGCTGTCTCACAAAGACTTCTTCTTCAATGAAGCCATTAAGGAAGGCACTCTTGACATCTATCTGGTACAGCTTGAAACCCTTAGAAGCTGCAAAGGCAAGCAGGATTCTAATGGCCTCAAGTCTAGCTACAGGGGCAAAGGTCTCCTCGAAATCCAGACCCTCAACCTGGGAGAAGCCCTGAGCTACCAGTCTAGCCTTGTTTCGAATAACCACTCCATCCTCGCTCTGCTTGTTCTTGAACACCCACTTAGTCCCAATGACATTGTGACCTCGCGGGGGCTCGACAAGCGACCAGACCTTGTTTCTCTCAAAATTCTCTAGCTCCTCATGCATGGCATTGACCCAAGACTCGTCAAACAGGGCATGACAAACGTCCATGGGCTCAAAGTAGGCAACAAAGGCAGAATGGAGACAGAATTGAGACACACCAGATTTTGAACGAGTGACTCGCTCAAACAGGTCTCCAATAATCTGCTCAGAAGGATGAGCGTTTTGGATATGTCTAGGAGGTCCAGGATGAGATGAAGAAGTGGCCTCTACCTTGTGAGCTGACGAGGTAGGAACAGAGCCACTAGCTCCAGAAGAAGCAGAAGGCATGGGCTGATCGCCTCGAGGTGCGGTGGAAGAAGGCACCTCGAGGAGTGGCTGAGGAGCTGGATCGGGTAGACAACCCTCATCTCCATCATCCTTATCATCCACAAAGACGGGATCGGACTGCTCTAAAAAAACCTGAGATATCGGGCTTAGTCCCTGGACTGGCCTCGTCAAAGGTCACCTCACAGGTCTCTACCATTTTACTAGACTCGCAGTTCCAAACCCGATAAGCCCGCGAAGAAGTCAAGTAACCTAGAAAAATCCCATCACAAGAACGTGACTCGAACTTGTCTAGGTTCCCAGACTTCAGAATAAAACACTTGCAACCAAACACACGAAAATGAGAGACGTTGGCCTTTCGCCCATATCTCAACTCACAAGAAGTGCGGTGCAAGTGTGCCCGAAGAAAAACTCGATTTGAGACATGGCACGCGGTGGCTATAGCCTCAGCCCAGAACTTCCGCGGTGTAGAGTATTCATCGAGCATCGTCCTGGCCATCTCGACCAAGGTACGGTTCTTTCTCTCCACGACGCCATTTTGTTGTGGGATGTGCGGAGAGGAGAACTGATGCTCTACACCTGTCTCAACGCAGAACCTCTCAAAGTAGGAATTCTTGAACTCCGTGCCATTGTCACCGCGGATCGCTCGTAAGGCACCCGGGAGCTCAACAGAAAGCCTACTGAAAAGACCTCGGAAATGTGTAAACGTCTCATCCTTCGAGGCTAAGAAAAACACCCAAGAATACCTCGAGAAGTCATCGACCATGACAAGAACATACCACTTCCCTCTAGCTGACTGCACTCGAGCTGGTCCAACTGTGTCCATGTGAAGCAGCTGTCCCGGTGCATCGGTCATAGTCACTGTGATCGGAGGGTGAGAAGCGGCAACCATCATGCCGTGCCGGCATGGAGCGCAAACAAGATCTTTGACCATCTTGAGTTTCGGCAAACCACGAATGAGGTCGTGGCCGCTAACTCGGGTCAAATGGTTAAATCCAATATGACCAAGTCTCCTATGCCAGAACGAAAGGTCGCGGGACTCAGAAGCAACCAAACACCGGAGAGGATCACCAGAAGACTCAGAAAAATCAGCACGAAAGATCCTCCCAAAACGAGAAATCCCGCAAACCAGACTACCCGAAGAATTAAGAATTTTGCAAGCATTTTTCTTGAAGCTCACCTCGAAACCGTCATCGATAAGCTGAGAGACTGAAAGCAAATTATACTGCAGCTTACTAACCAAGGCAACATCTCTCAAAATAAAAGAGTCATTTATGCGCACTGTACCTTTGGCAATGACGCGCCCAGATGAAGCATCTCCGAAGGTGATCGTCTCATCACCTGGACCACGGGCAAGGGAAGAAAACCAGCCACACCTTTCCCTTCCCTACCCGGCGAACCTGAGTCAAACAGAGAGTAAAGTCTCAGTACTGGGGTAAATCAAGAGTGATTTTGGCACCCAATACTGAGTAACACGTTGAGCAGATGAAGTAGTCAAGCACGACTGACCTCTATCTACCATACGCTCTCTGTCACTCAAAACAGCAGAAGGTCTGTGAGCAGACCTGAAGCTGTTGTTGGGCTTGACTGCTACGAAGGAGGGAGTCAAGTCACCAGCAACATGCTGAACACGCCGTAGGTAGCTATCTCGACGGGGAAAACGAGATCTACCCTCAGGACAGCGGAAGTCACGACCAAGAGCAGCATGAGGACGAAAACCAGAAGACTCAGAAAAACCAAGTCCTCGATGCTGCCCAAATCCATCACCAAAAGCAACCCTAGACTTCGTGCCAGTCTTAGGTGCACTCAAGGTCTGGGGCTGACCCTGAATACGCCTAAGTGCCTCAGCACGGTCTCTACGCACAATCTTGGTGCGTCTGAAGCATCGATCGATCAAGTGTCCATCCTTCTGACAGAAGGTGCAGTGGTACTTCACCTTCTGAGAGGTAGAAGTAGCACGGGGAGGCTTCGCCTTCTGAGAGGCCAAAGCAACAGGTGAGATCACCTTACTGTCAGAAATCCCCTGGACAAAACCTGCTGACTTAAATTGGACTTTCTCGGTCCTGGGCTCAGTCTTGATCACACCTGGTGCTATGGGTTTGAGCACGGCAGGTGGATGCTTCCTCATGTCCTCATAAAAATCGTATCCTAGACCCTGATTAAATCTGCAGATTTTGGATTGGTCTAGAATAAGATTGAGCTTTTTCTTGCCGCCTACAAATCTCTCGAGAGTGTTCATAAGGTACTGACACTCCCGAAAGAGAGAGGTGCAAGAAGAGCAGGCGGAAGAAGAGACAACAGAAGGTAAGGGAGCAGAAGAAGAACCAACAGTAGAGGAAAGAATGACTTGTGCATGCACAGCCGACTCTGAAGGGACAGACCTACTACTAGCCAGTTGGTTCACGTCGCTAGGCGTCTCCACCTTACCCTGGGGCTTCTCCCCCACCTCAGTAATCACATCACAATGAGTTGATGGCTTCTCTAGTAAATCCTTAGTTAACTTCACACATTGTTCATTCAAAGCAACGAGTTCAAGTTTTAGTTTATCACAACTAATGCATGGTGAGCTAACAGGATTCTTAGTCGCATACTGAGCCATTTTCTTGTTGTTGTCAATCATTTCTTGAAACTGTTTGGAAACAGATTCAAGTTCAGCAGTTAATCTAGGACAGTTCAAGCATGAAGCGGCTGGCTCAAGCAACCAAGCATACAACTCAGAAATTTTATGATCTGCCCGTTTTAGGTTCATCTTCAAATTATTACAACTTTCACAAGTTTCGGGCAGATCAAGAAGCATGGTATAAAGACATCTAAAAGCATTATCCTTATCCTCACATGAGGTGCAAGATATCGTCTCAACAACAGCAGACGAAACAAGAACTACCCTACTCATCTCAAGCTCAGCCAAGAGACTAATTTTCTCCACCTTAACAAGATCAAGTTCAGAGGACAGACTATCATGCGAGGTCATTAGTTTCTCCATGTCACCCAACAGAGCACAGCATGTATCACAATCATCACTAGAGGGAGTAGATGTAAGAGCAATAATCTCTAGTGACAATCTATCTACTTCCTTCTCTAACTCAGTACACCTAGCCCTAGCTCTAGCATGAAATCCACCTAGCTTAAGAAAAGCATGATTCAGCTCACCCTCAAGGGCCATGAAGCACATGCCGGAGAAGTCGTCGCCGCTCTTGGGTTCTTGGTCACCCGTCCCGTCATCGTCGCTCCATCCCTCCACCTCGCTGAGGTCGAGGTCGTCGAAGGCGGTGAGGACGCGGTGGAAGAGCTTCTTGGCCTTCCCAAAGTCGCGGAACTTCTTCTTGCCTTGAGGGTGCGCTGGAGACTTCTTGTTGCGGTTCTTGTCGGTATAGTCGTTCTTGCCCGAACCGCCATAGTCATTCTTGCCCTTCTCCAGCTTGGGGCAGTTTGCACGAATGTGGTTGGGGCCACCACACTCGAAGCAAATCACGGGTCCTCCTCTCTTTCTGTCCCTCCTCCCCTTGTAAGCATGGGAAAATCTTCGAGCAAGGAGGGTCAGTTGCTCATCCGCGAGCTGCTCTAACTGATCATCAGTTATGTCACAGAGAGCAGCAAGGGAGAAACCGCAAGAAGACTCAGAAGAAAGACCAGAAGAAGAAACAGGATCGGTGACCAAAGCCATCGACTGTGACTTCGACCTACGAGAGACAACGTCAATCTCGTGAGTCTTGAGGCACGAGTACAACGCGTTAAGAGTTATGGTCGAGAGGTCTGTCGTGTCTTTGATGGTGGTCACTTTCATCTCCCAAACATGCAGATCAAGTGCCGCGAGCATCTGACGATCGTTGTCCGAGTCGGGGTATGTGAGACCGACCGCTCGGAGGTTGCTCAAGATCTTGTGGAAACGCGCAAGCACTCATCGAGGGACTCACCAGCAAGCATCTCGAATTTGTTGTATTCTCGCTTGAACTGGTCCTGTCGAACTGTCTTGATCTGGGTGGTGCCCTCATGGTATACGTCAAGGGTCACCTAGATATCGTAGGCGAACGACAGGTGAGAGATGCGATCGAATTCGCTTCTGCTCAAGCCCTGGATAATGATGTTCCTTGCCTTCGCATTTGCCTCAACATCAGTCATGTTCCCGGTATTGATGTTCTCATCGGTAGGAACAACAAATCGCACCTTCACCTTCCGCCAGATGGCATACCCCTAAGCTTGGATGTATGTCTCCATTCGGCTCTTCCAGAAAGGGTAATCGATGCCATCGAAAATGGGCAACTTGGTGGAGTACTTGTCCGTCGCCATGGCTCTAGAGACCGGTTAAGATCTATGAATTAGAGCTAACCGGCTCTGATACCAATTGTTGGACCGAAATGGTGACAGAGGGGGTGAATGTCGCTCTCAAAAATAAATTCACCCCTCAAGTATCCACACTTATGCTTCTTCTCCAATAGCTATGGAAGCTATGAACATAGAAGATATGCACTTACTGGAAGTCACAGCAACAAGGATAAAACAGATCCAGAAAGAAACAGTCAACAAAAAATAATTTCAGAGCAAGTCTGACCGCAAGCGGTAGTACCGCTGGGCTGAGCGGTAGTACCTCTCGAGGAGCGGTAGTACCGCACACAGAAAACAGAAGACAGCTCACTAAAACCTGAAAATTTCAGAACTTCAAAAACTGAAAAATTGAAGGTTTCTTCCCAATCTTTTTAGCTCAAAGCACTACCACAACAAACAAAATAGCATGGGGGCTCTAGAAACCAAGAGATCAAAGGAAAAGAACAAGAATTTCAGATTTGACCCAAAATCTGAAAAGATACAGAGCCAACACCAAAAACCAAATTTCTCCCCAACCTTTGATCCTCTGGCCATGAAACTTTGAGGATAGCCACTTAATAGCCTCTGGACTTCTCATGCCAAGTTTCATGCCATCTCGCGAAGGGAATCAAGATTTTGCATTAAGCCCTAGAAGGAGGAAATGAAGAACAGGGAGGCTCAAAAACCCAAATATGAAATTAAACGAAGTTTGCTCTTGGGAAACTCGATCAAATGATCTTGAGGCATCATCCCAACATAGAGCAACCCATTTTGGGCCTCCCCAGCAAGAAAGAACAAGAAACCAAGAAAGTCAAGAAATCATGCAAAAGGGAGAAACGAAGAACAGAGAGCACGAACAGAGAGAATCAAACTTCAGATTTTCATTCATTGAAGCAAAAGGAATACAGAGGAGTCCCGATACGCATGGACATTAGAACAAGGAAGATTACATGCTTATCACTCCAATCTCTCCCTCTCCCCAAGCCAAGAACTCATCTACTCTCTACATTCTTGGAGGAGGGGATGCACTCAAGAAACCATCGAAGGAAGACAACAGAACCTCTGCCCTCTCCCTGCTCTCAACCACTAAAGACTAAAGCCAAAGCAACTCTCTAAAGCCCATTTTGACTAAAGCAAACCCTAAAACCCTTGGAGTGCATGAGTGGGCATGCAGCCACCACCATCTATTTATAGCCTTTGGCTAACGGGTCTCCACCCCGTTACGTCCGCTAAATCCAACGGAGCCCGCTCCCGCTTGTGCAGCCTTGCGAATTTACCGATTCACCCCTCCTGCACCTTCCGGGAAGCTTCCGCGCTCCTTGTTGTCCACGACTCGCAACCACATCGAATCTCCGCCGTCTTCGACACATCCGACCGTTCTGACCTCGACACCTCCTGTGTCTAGTCCAGTCACCTCGTGTCTCACCACGACTCTGCCTCGATGTCCTGCAGTCACACAGACAAGAAACACGTCAAATAGCACCGCTCGACACATGAAAGCGTAAATAGCATAGACACATCATGCTTACCCATGATGAAGTCCAAACCTGTCGAATCATCGGAATAGGCATCCTAATCTCATACGACCAAGTTTGACCAAGTCCGACCAAGCCTGATTACACCATGCAACGTCAAGGTCCGAACCACCCAAACCAAACTCGACTTACCTAACCCGATGTCAATTACTCATCATACACACGGGATGACCTCCACATGGTCTCTCACACTCCAATAACAGGTGGCTTTAAATCAGGATTTAATTCAAGAAATAACTAGAGGAGAGATGTTACTCTCACTAACAGGTGGGGTCCAACGAATTTTAAAGAAATTTTTGAATTAAATTTCTATTGAAAAGGCTATAAAGACTGACAACTGGGCCCTACTGGGCTTTTAATTCAAATTTGATTTGTTTTCTAAAAGAAAAGCTGAGAGGCTGAAAGATGGGACTGATACTGTGTGAACAGTAGCACGGGGCCCACTTGTCAGTGGCTAAGGTTCTTAAAATCGAGTTAAAAGATTTTAAAAGGACTTGGGGCCCACATGTCATAGGGATAGAGAGATAATTTAACAGGGGGCACCAGTCAGCCACGGCTTAACTGAATTAATGATGGTCATTAAGGAATTAAATGTGTGTGTTTGAACTTAATCACGCCAATAGCTCTCTCTCCCGTTGAGCATGGTGTGGCTCGTCGACAGTGACAGGTGCCACAGCGGATGGAGACGAAGGCCAAAACGGACCCTATGGCTTGATGCGAACCTCTACGTGAGGTGGTATGGGCTAAATTGGGGTATTTGGTGGTTGGCGACAAAGCTAGGCGACGGTAGTGGCCAGAGCACGACACCACACGAGCTAGGCCACTAGGGTCTAATTTCTAGCTAGGGAAGCTTCTAGGGACTACAAGGGACTTATCCGAAGCAACAGTGGGGCTCAGGGGTGAGCCGGCTGGGTTGGCGACGTAGAGTCGAGGCGGTGGCAAGAAGGAAGACACGAGTAGTTCATCTGTAAGATCGAGGAGGCCGACTAGAGGGGGGTGAATAGGCGGTCTAAAAATTTTCTTCTAATTAATACTAACAATTTAAGACCTTTTCTATTTGCCTAAACCAAGTATACAATGCGAAAGCTTAAATCAATTTGGTTTAGCTCAAATAGCGCCTAAGACAAGCAAATTCGCCTAAGTACATCAACAATGCTAACCTAGGTCAAGGTTTGCAACCCTAGGTTTACAAGCAATCAAAATAATGCTAAGTAAGTAAATTGCTTGAATGTAAAAAGAGCACAAGAAAGTAAACCACAAATGACACGTTCTCTTTTTATCGTGGTGTTCGGAGATTTGCCGGTCTTCCCTAGTCCACGTTGAGGTTAGCCCAAACGAATTAGACCGGCTCCACACATTAAGCCTTCCACCTCAAATCTACTAGTGGTAGCTCTTCCCCGCTCCTGGTAGGTGAGCTCCAACCTTCACACACACCGGGCCTTCTGACAAGCTTCTTTGAGAAGATCACCGGGCACGACGCCTCCAACGTCGTCTAGGAGTCGGCAAACTCTAAGATTAATAAGTCAAGTCCCTCACTTGACTCTCACCACATGCAACGAATGCACAACTCAATCCAGACACCAAGTTCTCCTCTAGATGCAACACATGCACTCTAGATCACATCTCCTCTCTCACAAAGTGCAACACATGCACAATTGAGTGAAGAGCCTCACACTAACTCAAAAGAGTGAAATAGAGTCCCAAAAACCTTACCCCAACCAGCCACAAGGGGTATTTATAGCCCACACCTCGAAACTAGCCGTTGGAGTCAAAAACAGGATTTTGCGGAACTACCGCCGTTATAGGAGCGGTACTACCGCTCCCCATCATAACGGCTAGAAAAATAGCCGTTAGTCAGTCATTTGAGGAACTACCACAGTTATAAAATGCAGTACTACCGTTCTGCGGTAGTTCCACAAAATCAGCGCGGTAGTTCCGTTTTCAGCACAGACAACACTCGAAAAAACGGTCATAACTTTTAACTTCGATGTCGGAATTGAGTGATCTTGGACTCTATAGAAAGCTTATTCAGAGGGCTACACAACCCATATATTTGCATGATCTCAAACACATTAGATTAATACATAAATCAAAAGAGATCCAAAAGAGTCACTCCCATGGTCTATGTCCAAAGGAAATAGTGGCAAACAATTTTAGACCATGCCAAGGGATAATACATGATCTCCAATTTTTACAAAAACACATTTGCAAACTTAGATCATGTCACAAGGAGTAGGTACATGGACTTCAACCTTTTGCAAAACACATTTGCAAAGTATAGTCACATGTTACAAGGATTCACCACATGAGCTTCAACCATTTGCAAAATACATTCGCAAATGCAAGCCTCATGCCAAGATGAGCTATAGCAAGTGAGGTTGAGCCATCAACACATGATGAGACTAAAACTACTAGACATGACCCCTCTTAATAGTACGACAACCTATACTAACAATCCGGTCTTTCAACCAAACACCAAGACCGGTAAAAGACTAGGAACACATCCTTAGCCCTAGCTAGTCATACCTTTGCCTTGAATCATCTTCTCAATATCCATCAACTCATGATGCATTCTTTTCTGCAACTCCATCAACACATGATGGTCTTCACTTGACTTGATCAACACATAATCATCACCATGCATCAACTCATGATGCGCCCTTTTTCTTCGATGGCCTTCAACACATGAAGCCATCTTATTCTTGATCTTGATTTGATGATTTTCAACCCATGAAGTCATCCCAAGTCATTCTCATTTGTGGAACCTAACCTATTCATCCAACTCATGAAAAATATTTAGTCCCACAAACCGATTGTCATTAATTACCAAAACTCACCATTAACTCATAATGGAGGGACTAGATTCTCAATCTTTCCCTTTTGGTAATTGATGACAATCACAACAAATAATGAGATAATAAATTGAATATAAAATCATTTGAATTCAAAGTGCGGTACTACCGCTGTGCGGTAGTTCCGCAAAGTCGGCGCGGTAGTTCCGCTTGAGCCGGAACCAAACTTGGCGCTCTTTGGAAAAAAGGCTCCGCTCTACCTCCGGAGCTTTTGGGCTCCAGAAGTACCGCTCCGAACAGTGGAACTACCGCACCCAACGGTAGTTCCGACGTTAAAATCGCCGGTACTTCCAATCCCGCGAAATCTCAAATGCATCCGGAGGGTGCTCTCTGGAAAAAAGGCTCCGCTCGCAATCCGAAGCTTCCGGTCGCCAGTAGTACCGATTTTTCCTGTGGAACTTCCGCTCTGCGGTAGTTCCTACGTTGAAATCTGCCGTACTAGCGCTCTTCTAGACAGAGTACAGATTTGCTTTTAAAATAGATTTTTAATGAATGCATGCTCCTTGTTTGATCCCAATGTATGTATAAAAGGAAACATGGATCAATACTAATGAAACTCCAAAACATAGAGAGAGAGCTCCCCCTAAATGTGTGCATACAAGTCTATATGGAGAAAAACATATGCACATATTCATTTGAACTGTTTGAGGAGTTCAATCTATATTTTGGATCTAAGGAATGCATTAGCATATGAGAAAGTGATTTTGAATGCATACCTCTTTGATTTCACATTTTCATCCAAATGAGACTAAGCTATAATATACTTGAACAAACATATTAGTCTCATATATACATTGTTCATTATCACCAAAATATTATAAAAATATTTGTCATTAACAACAAAATCTCATAATAGCATTTGTCATTAACACCAAAACCAACTTAAACGGAGCTTGATCTTTCATCATCGGGGAAGGAGGGAGATGTTGGTGTGGTCTAGGATGGCTTGAGACCTTTTGGTGGTGCTCTAGGCGTAGGCAATCAACCGGAGGGGCGATGGTTCGCCGGAACTGCTTCCGGAGGTGGATCGACCGGAGAAGAGGAAGAATACGGTGAGGGGGCACTCGAACTCGATTGGTGGCGAGGGAAGGTGAGTGGGAACGAGAAGAGATCAATGCACAACTTTATAGCAGAGGCGGGAGGCGTTGGGTGCCATGATGGCGGTGCTGTAGTCGGGGCGATGGTGCTAGCGAAAAACCGGGGCAGGTGTGAAGGGGGTTGGCGTAGCATCTAGATGAGTGGGCACATGACTCAAGAGGCTGGAAGGCGCGGCGTGGATGCAATAGGACGGCTTAGTGTCGCAGCGGGAAAGAAGGGGAGGGGCGGCCAAGCACAGGAAAGGGGAAGAAGCTCCGACGAATGAGAGGCGGTGCAGGGCTGAGACAGGATGACACAGACCAAAGTGATACAGCGCAGAGCCAGGAATCGGGAACGCCAGTGGCGCAGCAGCTAGGCATACGTGACGCGATGTGCACACGGCAAGGCCGGAGCGGCGTGGGCCAGCTTGGGCCGTTCCAAGCCGGCCCAATGGACCAAAAGGGCTAAGGGAGATGGGTTGGACCAGGCTCAACCCAAAACATGAGATAGGCTCAAGAAATATTTGAAATTCAGCCGAAATTCAAAAGGATTGAGTTGCTCTTTTGAATTCAAACTTGATTTGAAAATTTCTTTCAAGAAAAACTCAAATTCCCAAAATGGGATGTTACAGCTACATATTAAACTCCTGATACGCTTTGTATGATGCAGGCGTATACTTGAGAAATTCATGTTAGCTTCAATAAAAAATGTGTTTCCTAATGCCTTCTAATTTGATACAAGTTTTCGGATGTGCAGGAGGGGGGCTTTATCACAAGATTTCTTCCGAAACTTCGTGGTTTGTCAGCACAGTATCGAGTTGACTCCATGATTTGAATCCACAATAAGGTGTGGGTTCTTTTAGCATGTGGTTTATGATTTTTAGCTTAAATTTTGAATTATAGTTGTTCGTAAGAAGAGAGTACGGAGAGAGACACTCGCGTATAAATTTTTCCGATATAGATGAATTCGATACGGTGTATATTAAAATCGATTTATAGACCCCATATTAAAAAGACACAGCAACAACAAAGCTTTTTGTCCTAAAACAAGTGAGGTAGACTAGAAATGAATCTTCTCAAGATCAAAGAGATAAGAGTCTTGAAATAAAATCTACAATGCTAAAACCCTAAGCCGTACAACCTACTATCTGAGCCGAGAGCCCAAAACACTGCCCCTAACTTTCTTATGGTTCCGGTGCGTGGATCGCTAACTTCTATACGCTCCTATCTAAAACTAATTCTTTAAATACATTTCAATCCCTCATGTTTCTTTTAACTGCTTCCTCCCACGTCAGTCTTGATCGTCCTCTACCTCTTCTTACGTTTTCAATACATCTTAAAATTTCACTACGTACCATTAAAAAGATACACCATTTCAAAACTAATTACTGTAATATAAACTAAAAGCCATAAACCTATACATGCACGCGTCCTTTCCCAGGGCTAGTCTTAACACAACGAGCTAGAGCGAATAGAACGGCCGTTTATATGTCCTGACAACTTCTGTACGGTTAGCAACCAGCAGGATCAAATGCAAGAGCTTCCCTGCTCATGTAATGATCTGCAAACCTGACCTATGAGAGCTCATGTCAATAGGACTGCATAAAACAAAATAAATTAAGCCGCAGGAGCTCATATCTCCTCATTTGATACCCAAAAGGTTGACCTATGAGCTTAATCCTGCTCATATGACTAGGAATCATGCACCTGAGCTACAGAGACAAGATAAAAAGAGCTCAATGCACTCTCGAGTTTCCGTTTTTGGCACCTAGGGCTTTGCCGCTTAGTAGGCTAACTGCTGTTGAGTAATCTCTCTTAGTCGTTGAGTTCGGGCTTAAAGCCTTTGTATCTTGGACTTAATTTCTTGCTTCTACTTCAATGAATTCAATGAATAGCAGAGCTCCTGCTGACTTTCCAAAAAAAAACATCCAAATACATAAGGAGTTTTCTGAATAGCAGAGCAGAGCTGATGTGTACGTAATATTTGCATCAGAAGTATGTGCCACCAAACAAGGCAAGTAGATTCGGAACATGTCCTTGGAAATGCAGGCAAAAAAACATCCAAGGCCAGCAGGGCAACTAGTGAAATCATCACAAACGAGGGAGAGACTCTGCCCGGATGAACTCCTTGAGAAGAACCTTCTCTTCATTGATTTTGCTCTTCTCAGCAGCGTTGCGTGGTTTGATCTTGCGCTTCTCTTCCAGCATCCACTTATAGACCTGGCGCTGCTCATCTTCGGATATTGGTGGGAGTACTCTTATGGGTGGAGGAGTAGGCTCTGCAGTCTTAGCAGTTGCACTAGCTGGGGATGACAATGCTGCAGCTGCAGCAGCAGCAGCAGCGGTCTGAGCATTTTTCTTTTCCTGGTCTCTTTTGTAGGTCTTTGCAAATACATAAACTGCATGTTACAAGGATGTCAACTTACTGAAACATGTAAGTAAACAGCACATAAAACTAGAGTGCTAGAGAAATGCATATCTGCAATAGCTTTCAGAGCCCCAAACATTGATTACGACGTAGTGACCAATACAGTGCATGTGTGCAATCATAATGTGGATGGCATACCTACATGAATCAATTACATTAAGTTCCTCGAATTATTGTGTAAAAAATGATGCAGGTGGAAAAAGAGGAAAGGATTAAGTGGAATGACAAAAAGTCATCAGCAGAAAATTTGGTATCTACCACATATCAGGCTTAACTCCTACTTGCCTTAGGAGGGGCCTCCGGTTATCAAAAGGCCTTCACAGCCATGAGTGAACTATGTTAACAGTAGTAATGTTATAGCTGCCAATCTGCCATACTTTGGGATTTGTAAGTTTTAAAGAGATTAACCAACAATCATTTTTATTTTTTCTCTCTCCCATCATCTCTCTCTTGCCCCCTCACAGATGGCAGACAAACGACACTATGTTGCTCTGCCTCGGGTCCTCAGCGACCACAATCCTCTCAATGGTATGGGTTTCCTTGCCCCCAAAAGAGAAAAAACTGAAGGTTGGTACCAGTGGTTTTGTGCTGTGTAGCCACGCTGCCACGCACTTTGTTAAATCATGAATGTGCGTGCAGTGAACTTTATCTCTATGTCTAGTCCCATTCATCCCAATCCAAAATACAGGCAAATCGAGCAAGTTGCCAACCCGCCACATACCCTGGTATACACTGGTACTTTCTGAACTCCACAGAGAATGGTCACTTACATATGGTTCATTCATGTAGTGATAAAGACGAAACTTTGTAAAACAAATAGTGAATTTATCTTTATAACAGTGAGGCGGATCAGATTCCCTGGATTTTCCCCCATTGTGGGGTAAGTGGAGTAGATCTCACCCATTACTTTCCTATATTAAACAGTAGAGCAGACACCACCTGTTGGGTTAATTTTTTATCTAGAAAATTGCAAACTCCACATAATCATTGGACCTAAATTCTGAAATGAATAGTTCGGATCAAACTCCATCGGTGGATTTCACCACCTGGCATGTGCTACCACTGCTACTACCACGTTCTGAAGCATCAAGTTTCATAAACTATTGAGTTTCATTTAGCATAAAGATATTCCCAAAGTAATCATATGTCTCTTGTTTTCGTTCACCTTATCAAAAACTAACCCTTAATGATTAATGATTCCTAGTTCTTTAGTCTTGTCATAAGAAAGAAGAAAAAGGCAAATTTCCACGAAGTAATCATCCATATCTTACCAGCAGCTAAACATCTAGTCCCATCGACACTATAGCATATGTCAAACCAATCCATTCTTGTTTCCCATCAAGCGATCCAGGTATGGAACTAACCGTGCCTTGTCAAGCCATCCGACTCCGACAATCCTACAAGTAGTATCGCAGATGTCCTCACAATCCTTTCAATCTCATGATCCCACATCCACTCCCCTTGTCAGTGAAATGTCACATCTTTCCAAGAAAACACCAGGAATCATTAAGCACACGGCTCGAGTTACCCTACAGGAAAAAATCGCTCCTAATCATTTCTAGCACTTAAACCAGTATGCTTTACTTTGCTGCAAGCTAACAAGATTCAATCTTTCTCGCGCGAATCTACACAGGGAAGAGCCCCCCAAGAACCCTAGGAGACAGGAAAATCGCATCGAACGAACCGTAGCAAGCGCAACGGATGGTGCAAGAAATGGAGGGGAAAAAAATAAAAGATTAAAAAGGAAAGAGATCGAGTACAGGGGGTGCCTTGCCTCCGATGAAGATGTTGGCGGCGAGTAGGAAGGGGAAGATGCGGCGCATGAAGACACCTTTTGCCGGCGGTGGCCCCTCCGGTGGCGCGGTGGCGGGATCGGACTTGCCGACGGCGGTCATCGCGACGAGCTCACGAAAGATTGCGGGCGGAGGCGACGGGAATGGTGGCGGCGAGACGAGACGACTGCGTGAGGTGTTTCCTCCCCTCCCTCCCTCTTACTCCTCTTCTCCTGGCTTTAATCATGGCCGTTCATCGTGACCATATATTGACACGTGGGGCAGACTTTGTGATGGCGTGGCTTGCCACGTCGGAGTGCCTTGAACGATGAGGGGTGTGTTTGATTGGTGCCCTAACATGCCCTGTCAAAATTTGGATAGCCAAAATTTTGGCCAGGTTTTGGTTATCCAAGTTTTGCCCAAGAATTAGCAAGAAAATAAATAGGATGTGATCGAAGGTCTATGGGCATGCCAAAATTTGGCAACTATCCAAACAAGGGTCAAATATTGAGGTGATGTCAAAAACAATTAGTGGGGTAAGTTAGGGATACAAACCAAACATATTGTAGGTCTGGTACTTCCTATCACACGAATTTTTTCTTAACAAGCGTAGTCTACCTCATTTTTTCTTGGGTATTGCTATGCTTCGTACATTCGATGTAGCAGGAAAAAAAATTGGACGCTCCTCCTGTCTGATGTCTAACTGTCCAACACTTTCCACCACATGTATTCTTAATCACAACTGCTCAAGCCTTATCTAGTTATCCACTCATTCCTTATTCTCCCACCAGGGGCGGAGCCAGGAATTGGATATTGAGGGGGCAACATGGACAACAAGTAGAGTAGAACTAATGAACCATGCCGGATTTACCGATCCAATAGTCACATATCAGAATAATATGTTTCACAAATTACAATGCAAAGAAAATTACATCTCTATTAACTTAAACTTAGTTCTACGACTACCAGCAAAATCATAGGTCTTAATAATATCATCATTACTAATCTTTGCGGCCAATTCCTTTTCAATATAAATTACCAAACAATCTCGTAGAAAATCCATCTCCCATTGTATTTCGAAGTCGCGTCTTCGCAAGTTTCATAGCTGAAAAACATCTCTCGGTGGTTGCAGTTGAAACCGAAAAAGTTAAGACTAATCTTAACAACCTGTCCGCCATAGGATAAGATGAATCTTTACCAGTCTTAACTAGTCCACTTGTTAGATCAGCAAGTGATGGTAATGCACTTAGGTCTGGATGGTTGCATACATCAAGTTGAAAATGTGGCAATTGGCACTCCAATTGAGCTCTTTCTTGACTTGAGAAATCAGTAGGATAATATTTTTCCACTAGAGTGCATATATTTGCTCTTCATATCATCTAAAATTGTAAAGGGAAACTATGAACCAACTCTGAGACCCACTCCCAGACCCTCTCTGCAGATGGCACGCTCCCATCCAAGCACACTGCAAATCACATTCACAGCAGAAACACACTCGAATCCTGAGAATTCCAATTTCGCACGAATTGTACTCTTGTACTAATTGATTCAGATAGTAGTAAGTAGTGACTGAATCCCACAGTATTGGGAACGGAAGGGGATCGAAGTGAGGACTCACACGCGCCCTTCTGGCCTTCTCGGTACGTCGGAAGATGGTCAGACCGACCTTCACGGAGATGAACAGACAGAGCGTGCGGCAAGAAGACGAACAGACAGAGCGTGCGATAAGCCGGCAAAGAGCCAAAGGCTCAAATATGAAGCGTCAATCCTCAACTACTAGGCCTAATTGGGCTGTATATGACTGGGCTTTAAACATACTTTACATTTGGGCTAAATTGGGAGGGGCCAAACCACTAATTAAACACATGTAATTAACTACATAATAGAGGATTAGTAGAAGGTTGGGATGCCAGGTCCCCCAGTCCCCCCTCTCTGCCACTGTCTCCCACCATGAACCCCCCCCCCCCATTCCTCTCCGAGTTACCAAACCGACGAGCTCTACCACCTCTCGTGCTCGAGGGGGACCATCTCGCATGGGTTGGAGGTCATGCAGGATGTCTCCCCTTCCAATAGTGGCCAGAGTTCACCGAGTAGTCCAATTTGTCACCACTGTGCCTGTAGCTCATCAGATTTGAAGGAACCGAGGCTGAGAAGTTAGGGAGGATGACACAAGTAGGAGTGGCAACAAGTCGGCCTTATCTTTCCATATCTAGGGGTTGGTCAGCGACGAGGCAGTGGTGTGGGTCGGCCATCTCCTTTTAACTCTCGTGAGCTCAGATTTGATATTTTTGGTGCATGTATTTCTCGAATTTATTGCATCCCTTTCTCTATTTGTTGCAAAATTTATCCCAATTGTTGCGGCTTTTTATTATTTTGTTACAGATTCATTTTTCCATTGTTGCATCTAAGGTTGCAAAATATTGCAACTATTGTTTTTTTTAATGTTGAGGTTTTGCATTGTCTATTGATTTCTTTTGTTTAGAATTTTTGCAAGATAGAAAGCATAGTATGCACAAGATTGCAAGTTGTCAATTTGATTTTTGAGATTATGAGTTAGTTTTCAAATTTATAGTTCTATTTGTTGCATTCGCCTTCGTCACTAATCATAACATAAAGTAATTGAATATGCTCATCTCATATATCCTTTCTATCGACGCATACCTGCATTTGCTCATTCACACTACCCTGTCAAACGATTCACACCCAAACTAGATGGATTCTAACAATACACACATATAGATATGGGCATGTTCATTTTGGATTCTGCTTCTGGCTTTTGCTTCCAGAAGTAGAAACCAATACGAATGAACCAGCTTCTATACGGCACTTCTATCAGCCACCACTATTCATTAGTTACTACTTTTCGTTTTCACATATTGTAACGTATTTTGTATTTTATTATATCACAATTTCGTAAGGCGCATGACGGTCCGGAGGTTGTAGTGCCTTTCGTTGCACCAACTTTCTTACATAATGTACTACTATTCATCAGTCGTTTTTATCAGCTACTAATATTTATCAGCCACAGCCAAAAAGCCAATATGAACAGGCCTACATAGTAGGTTATAATTATTTTTTAGCGTTGTCTACTTTAGAAGTAGGTAATAACACGACTAACGAAATAAAGGGTGGGAACTTTTGGGTTGCGGCTTATGGCTTTTAGTTTAAAATTTTAAATTTTGTCTATTTGTGAGAGAAAGTACGGAGAGAGAGACAGTCGCATATAATTTTAGCTAGTATAACTGAAGTTAGATAGTGTGTACTATAATTAATTAGTAGACTCGTTTTAAAAAAAATGTACTATTTGAAAGCTAACGGCCAAAGCCGGACCAAACCTAACCAAATCATAATCTTCTAATAACCAGAACTACCGTAGCCTTGGAGAGTTTATTCGAAAACAACAATTAGGCTTTGTTTGAAAGACAGGATTTCTTTAGGAATTTCGTGTGAATTCAATTCCTATGTCTGGTAAAAGTATGTGTTTACTTAGGTGGTGATCAGTTCGGCTTAAAAGCTCATGGCTTATGGTTGAAAATACTGTAGCTGGCTGAAAAAAACACTGTAGCTGACAAAGGCTTATTTAGCATAATTAAATTAAAAAAATTAAAAATATAAAAATATGTTAGCCCATTACGTATAATACAAACAAATACGGGAAAAAAAGAACCGGCAAAAAAGCTTAACAAAAAGCTAAAAGTTCAGTAAAAAACAAAATTTATAAATAGTAAAAAATAAGCTGGAAGCCAGAATATTAAGCCCAACCGATCACTGCCAATTCTTGTAAATTTTCTGCGTAAAAGAGAGTGGCAGTGGCA
Source organism: Dendrocalamus latiflorus (assembly GCA_017311315.1). NCBI lineage: Eukaryota > Viridiplantae > Streptophyta > Magnoliopsida > Poales > Poaceae > Dendrocalamus > Dendrocalamus latiflorus. The sequence continues at coordinate 32,222,717 of CM029663.1, forward strand.
TCATGGTTAGGCCGACATGTAATGCTTTCTTTCTATCTAATAATAAGTAATTTAGTGGGCAAGTGAGGGTAACGGTTTCTTCTCACAGAAGTGCTAAAATTTGGTGGTCAGTGTGACTATGAACCTTCTGGAAGGGGTCCACGTAGGCAAACCAGTGGTTATCATCTGGACCTGTATCACTCGACATGCTCTAATCTTATCCTAAACGAAAGAAATTTACTTTAGATCACATCCATGATTAGCATTAAAAAAGTAAATGAAGACATAATACCATAGCTGAGGTGAGGTCATGCGGTGCTGTCCTTTGCAAGGCACAGAAATGTTTCTTGCATCACCCCAAGAAACAACAAATAATTGTTAATCCGATAAAATAAGGGTAAACGGGCAGCGGCGGCGTGGCTACGTCGTGTTCCTTCCTGAAGACGTTGTCTTTACAGTTCCACACGTGGTTCCCACTTTGGTGGATTCGTTTTGATATCTTAGTTTCTAAGTAAACGAGGATGCGAAGGTTTGCTACTGCAGAAGATCAAATTTTGAGGCCTGACATCAAGAGTTTCTAAGTAAACTAGGATGCGAAGGATTGCCAGTGCACAAGGTCAAAGCAAGTTTGAAGCAATGACATAGAAGTTAGAATGTCTTTCTAGCTTTCTTAGTCTTTTTGCTTTTTGTTTTTTGCGTACCTCAGTTTTGAGGTTTTGAGTAATTGAGTCTAAGGGCTCCTGTAAACTTTAGCTGCGTATATCCACGTGTGGATATAGAGGCCGGATTTCTATCCATTATCTAAAAAAAATAAGGGTACTCTTGTTATCACAGGTGAGAGGATTGGTCCATGAAGCGAACACTTGGCAGCTTGATTGGCGTTGAGTTGCCGCTATCACCAAGCAAACCCATTTCAGAAAGGCTTCGCTGTATAAAACTACATACGTGTCATGAGTCACGACATGCTACCGCTATACAAAGCTGGGGGGATTCCGCCCCCCCCCCCCAGCGCGTCCACGTCCCCCGCCCGCGCGCGCTGGCCGCCGCGTGGCGGGGGGATTTCTGTACGGTCAGGGGAAGGCTTTTCCTTCAGTTTTCCGGAAATTACGTACAGGTCCTTTTTCCTCGCAAAAAAGTCCCTGACAGTTTTTTTTCACCCAAATTTTTGCAGGATAGTGCCCCGCAGTTTTCTAAATTACGTACGGGTCCTTGTTTATTACATACAGACCCTCGGTTTTTTACGAAAAAGTCCTTTCACTTTCCCATTTATTACGTACAGGCCCTCGGTTTTTTTACGAAAAAGACCTTTGCCTTTTTCGAAAATACACACGTGCCCTCGATTTTTTTTAAATTTTTTTTTGCAAACTCCTCACGGATTATCGCCTCTTTTACTTCGGTACACACGGTGGCTGGCGCGGCGTGGCGCCGCGCCTATGAGGCTAGTGGTTCTTGAAAAGAGGCAAATGCACCTGCGTCCTATATAAATTTCGGGAAGTGCTAATGAATACTTACAAAGAGTGAAAGGTCATATTTGTCCTCCCTAACAACTAGTAACAATTTAATCAATCTCTTGGAGTAGCATGAATCAAACAGAAAGTTCAGCCAACTGGCCTAGAAATTCCAAACCAGGATAAACCAAACTGCACTATAAAAATACACGTGCAGCCTTAAAATCAAATAGAAAAGGTTTTGCACTACAAAATACAGTCTTGATAATGGACATCACCGAACATATGTACAGTTGCACCTGAATTTCTGAGAGCTGAAGGAATGATGCATGTACAGTTACAAACTCAATGCATTAGTAGATAACAAACGGGAACAAGAATATGAAGCTCCACTGCCAATTCGCCGTCATCAATCGGCCTTGGTTTGCAGCAAAATTGAGTCTCAGATGGCTGTCCTTAATCAGCAGTCACCGATGGCGATTCTTCAGAAAGTGATCATGGCTGTTTCTGTTTCTCAGGACCGGGGACCCCAATAGTCAATAAGACTGCTGACATAATCAGCAGCCAACTTGTCACCATTAGGAAGGTATCTTGCCCTGTTTAGAAGAAAGCTATTTCCCTGTTCAGTCTTCAACCACCGTGTTGAAGACAAAACTAGGGAAAACTGTCGTGATGTCCCTGAATTGTGAGGTGGACAAGAAATCAGTAAAGTAAATAACTAAATACTAAATACAGATGAATTTCTGGATAGTTGTAAAAACATGTTGGCTGTAATTTGAAGAAAATACTTGCAATACTTTGGCTGTAGTCCTCAGGTTCAAACCTTAGATATGGTAGTGTCATGTTCTTTAATAGATTAGGGTGGCACAATACAAATTTCTTCCATTCTTCTTGGTTAATTTTTCCATCCCTATCAGTATCAGCATCTTCAAATGTCTGAAACAATAACTCACAACTTACATCCATGTAAGATGAAAATAAATGACGTGAGAAGCCAAAGCAAATTTTTTTCTTACCTTATCTATGATGGCTTCAAGAAGGTCATCTGACAGTCTCATTTCAGATTCCATCAAAATAGCAATAACCATTTGCTTAACCTACAACATAGGGCATGCCAATGGATCACCTTAGTTAGTTTAAACTTAAAAAATGCATGGTACAGTTAAATATATCATAATGAACTAACCTCCACACGTTCAATAAAGCCAGTTTGCCTCAAGTCATACAGCCTAAATGCAACTGAAACGATCCAGAAAAAGAGGCCCAGCTGTAATTATAGCTCAACACATGAACGTGGCATAGCTAGTCTCTGCAAGAACCGTACTTACAATTAATCTTGTCTTCCAAAGGTGCGAATGGATGGAAGACACTGAGGGCATGAATAAACTCATCAAACTCTATTACACCATTTTTCTTTTCATCGAACAAATAAAAAACCTGGATCAGAGAGAATTTTAGTTCAATGTTGTAAATCTCTGAAAGCAGCATGTGATGTAAATAATTTCAGAATAATCAGGAGAAAAATTCAGAACTTTGTCCATGATCTGGTAAATCAAGAACTTATAGAGCAAAACGAAGTAAAAACTCACCCTGTCAAGAAAAAGATTCTCGCCGCTAGGAGTCTTGAACAATGCCAGCTGAAGCTCTTCCTGGAGAACCGTTCAACAGAGGAACGTTTAAAAAATCTCTTTGACAGTTTCAACATAGCATGCAATGAGAAAGGGCATTGAAACTTTGTTTATTATTACTCTCTTTGGTTTGTGAATTCCATTAAATTTGTTCATCCCAACATGTGCAGGCATAACAGATGTTCCTGAAAATACAAACTCAACAATCTTTTGCAGACTTTGACTTACACCAGTCAAATAAACTACAAAATTACTACACAATTAGCTTAATAACAAAAGGTGACCATGCCATGCTTCATCAATCACCATTATATTCGATCAATCGGATGCAGGCAGGGGCAAAGCCACACCCCGGGCAGGATAAGCTTCAGCTCGGGGTGTGAAAAAATATCTAATATACAGCCTGGGTAAATTCAGTGTCTAGGTAACATTTTCATGATCCAGCTCAGATAGCCTAGAGATTCCACCACTGAGCCTAGGACGTAACCAAATCATGGACGATCAAATTGCACATGGGAGCCACACATGATATGGACAAATACAGGCAAAGAATTTTATGGGCTGTCAAGACAAATTTTATAATACTCCCATCTGTACTGGTCATATGACAGCGTCCCACTAATCCATCCCCTGAGGAGAGAATCCATTGCGTGCGGTGCAACACTTTCAGATCGATCTTCTCTGTACTAAGTTGCACATCGCACTCAATATGACCAAATACTAATTGGTTGAGTACTCGTCAAAGTGTCACTGTACATGAGCCCAAGAACACCCGAGCCCAAGAACACACATTTCTCTCAGATTGAAAGAGCCGAATTATTCGCTACAAAGAACATGGATTGAAGTGTAAAGCACAATAATCATTCCTTTAGTTGACGAACTGCGAGGAATTTTTGGATCTCACATTAACCCAAGAAGGCGATAACACATCAGATGCAAGAATTGAAGAGGGAGTATTATTTTTGCACCTTGTGGATGAGTCCGTCGTCGATGATGGAGCAGCTGATCTTCTTGTAGAGCTCAAACAGCGCCTCCACCTCGTTCACCGAGACTTGATTCAATTCAATTCGCATAAACGAATCAGATAAAATGACATTGCTAATAACGTGGGCTAAGAAGGAAGGAATCAAGAAAACGGAAGGTTTCTACAGCATCGGGACTCGTCGGCGAGGCGGGCGAGGTGGTGGAAGTTGAGGGAGGCGCAGCCCGCCCCGACGCGGCGGTGGAGGTGGTGTTGGTGGTAGCTCTTCTTCTTGGCCGCGAAGAAGGCGGAGGAACCCGCGCGGCGGCTTGAGGAGGAGGAAGGGCAGAGGTCGGCGAGGCAGCCGGAGAGGGCGAAGAACACGGCCTCGGCGATGGCGACGAAGGGGAAGAACACCTCGCACAGCTTCTCCCCCACCGTCAGCAAGCTCCCCGACCTCTGCAACACCACCCAAATCAAACAACACAACTGATGGAAGAAGATAAAGGAAGACTTGGAATTCTCCAAGGAAGGAGCAGGTGGGCTGCAATTACCCACCACGTCGCCGGAGGAGAAGCGGGAGCGGAAGGCAAAGCGCGAGTCCATGGCAAAATGGATGCCACCCTGCTCGCTGCCTGCTGTTTCTTCCTCCTTCCTCCTCTCTGAACACCGCCCGCCCCCTGCCCGCCCCCGCCTTTAACTCATAAATTAAACAAATCAATCGGATGCAGGCACTATAATCCATTCAATCATTCAGCACTGGTGGACAGTTAGTGTTTGCACGCCATTTCATGGTGGACACATCACCGTGGAATATATAAATAAAGAATTATAATAATTGTAAGTGCATCTTTTAAGAGTGAAAAGTAATAAAGAAAGGAAAAGTTGCTCTAGTGGACTAAAAGTTAATCGTCGAAGCACGGCACTCGTAGATTAAATTATCTATCTAAATCGTTTTAAATTTCTGTAAATTTTATTTTCTACATTATTTTCTACGGTATAAATCCGTTCTAATCTACCGCGAGCTGATTTGAAGCCGCCGGCCAAGCCGATTGATATATTTGCATAAAAGAGTAGATGTTGATTGCAATATGATTGAAAAAGAGAAAAAAAAAGAGAATCGCAGCAGGCCTGTCCACCCGCATGCCGCCCACATGTGGCCGCACTGTCGAGTCGCCATTCCCGTCCACACGTGGCTACACCTCGTATACGCCATCCCATCGTCGTGCCATGGCGCCGCTCGCATGCATCGCGCCACCAGCACAGAGCGCCACTGTCGGCCCACGCACGGGCCGCCATTGCATTGCACGTCGCAGCTGGCCTAGAGCCACGCCACAGGTCGGCTGCCGCTCGCTAGCACGGAACGCCGCAGCCGACCCCCGCATAGGCCGCCGCCGTGTTGCACATCGCCGCTGGCTCGAAGCTGCGCCATCGCCGGCTAGGAGCCACGCTGCCGCTCGGCCTCGAGCACAGCCGCCATTGCCGCCTCCTACATGAGGCACCGCCGCTGCTCAGTCTCGGGCGCAACCGTCGTAGTCGCCTCCCGCATTAGGTGCCATCACCGCGGCTCACCCCGTACATGCCGCCGTTGCTTGCCCCACAAGGCGTGTCGCCGCCGCTCGGCCCCGTACATGCCGCCGACGCCATGAGGAATAGGGCCGGGAAACCCTATCCCCCAACGCGCGTTTTGACTAGGCCGATTTAGGGTAGAATAGGCCAAAGAAAAAGGAAAATAGGGTAGCCGACGCCCCAAATATTGCAAATAAGCCCTCAACAAATTGACAAATTGTGCGAAATTTTTTTCAGAACTGAAAATTAGCGGATAAGCTCTCAGAAATTGCAAAATTCACTGATAATCATATTCCGGCATAAAAGGACTTCGGGAACTCAAATTTTGAATTATTTTAAGCATCTGAAGCATGTTTAGCACTATTGTTATTATTTTCTATGTTTTCTGTATTTGTTTACTATTTTGGTTAACTGTAATTGCTTAAATTACCATTAATCATTGAAATTAGCAGTAGAAGTTATAGAAAATGCATAGAAAATTCTGAAATATTACGAGAGCTTTTTTGTACCATTATCCAATTTATTTCATGCATGCTTGCCTGCAGTAAATTTATATATTTCTTTGATGCACATGTAGATGATAGGCATCATGAACCGGGAGTTCAAAGAGCTGGCCCAGCATGGCCAAACTACTTGACTTGGGCTTCTGAATTTGAGATTGTACTTAGAGCCAAGAAGCTCCGCGTTGCCATTGGGATTAGTGCATCGCAAGATGCCAAACTCACCCCTGAGGAAAATGATCAAGCCCTTCACATCCTCATGCACCATCTCTGTCTCACACTCAAGAATAAGTACATGACAGAAAAGAGTGCGCTAGTGTGTGGACTATACACAAAAAACGGTTCGAGAAGCTAATGTACACCATCTTCCTCAAGCAGAGCAAAAATGGATCCGACTGAGATTTGCTGACTTCAAGACAATTAGGGAGTACAATCTACTCTGCATATAATTTGTACCAATCTTCAACTTTGTGGCAAGCAACTCACAGATGAACAAAAGATTGAGAAGACTCTCTCCACCTTCCACCCCAGTGCAGCGCAATCTGCGTGCAACTATCGTCAAGACAACTACATGGAGTATACTGAATTGATTGATATTATACAGGTTGCAGAGGCTCAAGATGAAGTTATCCTCAAGAACTTTGTCACACAGCTACTTGGGAGCTCCGCTAGCCGTGAGGCCAAAACTGGAAGCTTCAAGGTGCGGAAGCCTATAATGAAGAAAAGGGGAAGGAAGGGTAAGACTGTAACCCAGAAAAGCAAGCCAAATGCTCCACAGAAAAATAAGGCCAGCAAACCGAAGTAGGATGACAAGCCCTATGGTCAACAAGACCAAATCTGCTACAAGTGTGGCAAGTGGGGGCATTGGTCGCGAATCTATAGAGAACCGCAGCACGTCGTTGATGCTTTTCAGGCTAAAAAAGAAGGGCAGCAAAGGATAGCATGAAACTCAGTTTACCTTCATTAAGGGGGAGAACTCACAACAATTGCCTACACCAATGGAGGTTGACTCCAGTTCTGTAGCTGCCACCCCTTCACATTGAAGCAGCCACCGCCATGATTTTTCAAGAAGAGCATCTTACTCCTGAGAAGATAGCAGCCAAAGTCTCTGACTTCTTAGCAGATTCAGTCAAATGCATATAATGTATTTAGACTTTAATTGTCATTTATTTCATGTGTGCAAGGAATAAGTTAGATTTTGCAAAAACAGTGGTTAAATAATTTATTTTCTCATGATGGTTAGATGATTAATTCATTCATTTATTCAATTAATAATAGCATGATATGTTCTGATGTTTGAAGTACTTTATTATGTGTTGATTGTCTCCTACTACATACTAATAAAGTACTTCATATTAGAATGCATGTGGCGCCTTATGGAGAAAGTGTGCTTAGCTGATAGCAGCACAACGAATACTATCTTGAGAGAGACAAAATTTTTTCAGTCGGTTAGCAAGAATGTTGACAGTCTTACTATAATCGCTGGTAGCGATGCTTGTATAATAGGCTCAGGAAGAGCCACAATTATACTCACAATGGGTACAACTTTAGTCATTAAATAAACCTTGTTGAACCCAGAAATAACTAAAACTTTCCTAAGTTTCAAGGATATTCGTGCTAACAGTTTCTACGTTAAAACTAAAGAAGAATATGGTAAAGAATACCTACTCATTATAAAGCGTGAAATAAGTGGAAAAAGGGCATTAGAAAGACTTTCTTCATTTGAGACTGGGTACTACACTAATATTAAGGCACCCGCAGCCTATACTACCCTGAAAACCATATTTAGAAGTTCTGAACTTTTTTGTATTTGGCATGATAGATTAGGCCACTCAGATCTTAACATAATAAGAAATATAATTAATAATTCACAGGGATATAATCTCGATATAAAGAATTTCTCAAATCAAGAAGATTTTATATGTCCCGTATGTGCAACTGGAAAATTAATTACCAGACCTTCTACTCTGAAAGTGAAGGATGAAATCTCTACATTCCTGGAATGCATCTAAGGAAACATTTGCGATCCTATACTGCAACTATCAGAGCCATTTAAATATTTTATGATGCTCGTTGATGCTTCCTCGAAATAATCACATGTATGTTTATTATCTACGAGAAATGATGCTTTTGCAAAGCTGATCTCGCGGATAATTCAAATTAAAAATAATTTTCCTGATCATCATATAAAGTCCATCAGGATAAACAATGCCGGAGAATTTATTTCGAAGGCATTTATTGATTATTGCATGGCAATAGGAATTAAAGTTGAGCATTTTGTGCCGCACGTCCATACCCAGAATGAACTAGCAGAGGCATTAATTAAGAGGATTAAATTTATTGTCTGACCGTTTTTGTAGAATTGTAATTTACCAACCACATATTGGTGACACGTAATCCTGTATGCAGCAACTCTCATCAACTTTAGACCATCGATATATTACATCCATTCACCTTTGCAACTAGCACAAGGGTCAGCATCAAAAATTTCTCATCTTCATAGGTTTGGTTGTAAAGATATATACCTATACCCCCACCACAGCGTACTGCAATGGACCCTCTCCAAAAGTCTGGGATATACATTATTATGAGATAGCATCAATAATCAGGTATTTGGACCCCATGATAGAAAATTTGCACACCACCCATTTCGTTGATAATATATTTGATGAGGATAGTTTCCTCACATTAGGGGAAGAAAATCAACCCCTTGATGAAAAAATGTAGGGAAATTACGTGGCAAGCCACGGGAATCCATGCGTATGACCCACGCATTAGTGAAGCAAATAGAGAAGTCCAGAAGATCATTGATTTGCAAGCATTAGCAAATCAACTGCCTGACCACTTTAGTGATTTAAAAAGCGTGACCAAGTCGCATGTGCCACGCGCAATGCACCAGAGAGGTTGAATGTCGGACCCAGATTTTAACATCTTCCCTGGATCAGTAGATAGTGCTCACAGGACAAAAATGAACATCAGAATACATATCATGCGGAAGCATAAATATAATAGAAGACTTACACATGGGCCGATTAGGCCGAAATCAATAAGATACAGCAGGGAAAACGAAGCACACAGGTGGAACCCTCAGGACATGCCCATAGGCAGCCAACTGGAGGCTCGTGACCTAGCCCTTGACGTCTTCATCTTCTTCGCCATCATGACCAAAAGTATTGCTGAAGCACATTGATCTGATTCCTTATTCTGGATTTGTTGTGAGAGCGAGTGTGAGCACAAACCACCGTGCTCCGCGAGCCAATACACAGGATACAAATAAATAGTATGCATGGCTTATCAAAGGAGAGGTTTGGGTTATTTTATTTGCCATAAATTAATTTTAGTAGCATTATTATTATTTAATCATAGTGTTATTATTGTTGCCTGAAACTCTACACAGCGATTGCCATAATTGACTTAATCCACCGAAGATACACTTTCTTTATTGATTGCTGTCTAAGACTCCAAACAGCGAATGTAATCATTTGTTTAATCCACCGATCAAACAATTCCCCTTATATTATCTAAACATTCTATTAATCACATCGGGGTTACTACCTCTCATATGAATCTAAATTTTTCCACCAATTCATGGATCCAATCTCGAGTTCACTATTTACCAATTTCTTTATTTTAGATCCACCAACATCTTGTGTATTATAAATTCCTAACAATCCAATATTGTGGTTGCTAATCATCAACTCTTTATTTCTAAATTTTAATGATTATCCAACATAATTGCTTTTAAATCCACCGAAATCATTCGTATCGGGACTTTCTAACAATTTCAATCCTTTTGTTATTGATCCAAAACCATAATTTGCTCTTCCAATAATCAATCTTATTTTCCATTATCTATCTCTAACTAGTTCGCTAGTATACCTCCACAAAAATATCAGTGATCAAGTCTACGATTCACTAGTATATATCCACCAAGAATATCATTGATCAAGATTATACTCCAATAATTGTTATCATTCCTCCAAATTCCCAAAAATTCAATTCATCCATCTAGCATTTGATCAAATCCTATTAATCACATTATTGCCAACATCTCCCAAGAATTTATATTAGTTATCAGTGTTGTAATCCAGCAATTACCTTTGCACTCCCTAATTCTCCAAAAAATCATTTAAATCATCTATCTAGCCTATATATTCATTTAGGCTCCACCAATTTATTTATCCTAGAATCCATACTATCGTTTCCTTTTTATGATCCACATGAATCCACCAACATCTTTATGTGTTTACCACAAACAACCATCTTCTTTTCTTACGACTCTATTTATTCTTACTGACATTTTATTTTGTGAGAAGTACTATCCTTGTTTAAAAATATAGAATACATAGAAATTTTCTGAGACCTAGCAGTTTTGAACAAAAACATAATATGTAAGAAAACGCAATAATAATAGCGATCCAAATTCCATCCACCGTTACATGGTCTCTGCACCATATGCTAGACCTTCAGCGTTATAGCCGCTTATATTATCACTGGGACGACACCCAGGGCAACTCAAAATAGGGCTTGCCACTGCCCTCCACTTTTCAATTTCCACCCACAAAGTTTTTGAAATTGAACTATATCTGGTTAAGTTCCCATGTCCGCCCATAACCGTGGGCACAACTATTTGAATAGTTTTGACGCTGCAGAGTTTGCACACTTTACCCACAAGAGACAGTTCACTCGTTGCCCCCACACAATTCCTTAGTCATGCGGTTGAGCAAACTATCACAATAACTGTTCAAAGTACCTTGCCCCTTCCATCATCTCACCCTATGGGCCGCTCCCACTTGCGGTGGGTCCCATACGTTGTGCGGGATGCTCCCCTCCTATGCGCCTAGCAGCTGGTTACCCACACTGCTAGCGCACCACAAAAGAACTGATTTTTCGGAACCACTGACCCGTGCTAGGTTCAAGGAGCTGAACAACGATCTGTTCTGCAAGACCATGGGACCCGTGAAGAAGGCCATGGAGGACGCTGGCCTTGAGAAGAGCCAGATTCACGAGATTGTTCTTGTTGGTGGTAGCACTAGGATTCCCAAGGTCCAGCAGCTCTTCAGGGACTACTTTGAGGGCAAGGAGCCAAACAAGGGTGTCAACCCTGATGAGGTCGTTGCCTATGGTGCTGCGGTGTAGGGAAGCATCTTATTATACTCTTTTGTCTCCCTAATAGTTGGAAGCTTTAGGCCCTGTTTGGTACAGCTCAGCTTCACCAGTGAAGCTGTTTTTTTTTGTTTCAGCTTCACGAGCAGCTTCACCGATGAAGCTAAGGCCCCGTTTGGCACAGCTCAGCTTCACTAGTGAAGCTGTTTTTTTTTTGTTTCAGCTTCACGAGCAGCTTCAACGATGAAGCTAAATCTGTTTTGGAAAACTGTTTGGCAAAACAGCTTCACCAACAGCTTCATGCATGGCTGAGAGAGGGCAATTGTCCAAGATGCCCCTGTCTACCTGACTTGTTCTAACATTTGGAGTTGTATGTTTGTATATGGTCATATGAATTAAAAAATAATATATTTGAATGAGTATGAATTAAAACATTAAAATAAAAAATAATAAAAATTTAAAATCATTAGGAAGCAATATTAGTGCCTTGTTTATGTTTCATGAACGGGAGAGGTGAACAGGATGGACTAGTGGCAAATGCGTGTAATTTTGGTGAACCAGAGGGGCAGTGGGTTCCTAGGACTATGGGCCTGAGGGAGAGAGCTGTGAAAAGCTACTTTTTTCAGCTTCACCTCTCCCCATTCCTTTGTGAGAGCAGAAAAAAGGAGCTTCACCCATGAAACTGTTTGCAAAAAGGGTGTTTGGCAAAAAATAGCTCACAACAGCTCATGAAGCTGTTGGTGAAGCTGTGCCAAACAGGGCCTAAATCTATTTTGGAAAATTGTTTGGCAAAACAGCTTCACCAACAGCTTCATGCATGGTTGAGAGAGGGCAATTGTCCAAGATGCCCCTGTCTACCTGACTTGTTCTAACATTTGGAGTTGTATGTTTGTATATGGTCATATGAATTAAAAAATAATATATTTGAATGAGTATGAATTAAAAAATTAAAATAATAAATAATAAAAAATTAATATCATTAGGAAGCAATATTAGTGCCTTGTTTAGTGCCTTGTTTATGTTTCGTAGTCAAATCATTAGGAGCAGTGAAATTTTGGTGAACGGGAGAGGTGAACGGGATGGACTAGTGGCAAATGCGTGTAATTTTGGTGAACCATAGGGGCAGTGGGTTCCTAGGACTGCGGGCATGAGGGAGAGAGCTGTGAAAAGCTACTTTTTTCAGCTTCACCTCTCCCCATTCCTTTGTGAGAGCAGAAAAAAGGAGCTTCACCCATGAAACTGTTTGCAAAAAGGGTGTTTGGCAAAAAATAGCTCACAACAGCTCATGAAGCTGTTGGTGAAGCTGTGCCAAACAGGGCCTTAGTGATCATCCTGCTTACACTGCTGTGATACCACCTACCAAGATCAGTAGACCACCGTCTCTATCCAGGTAACAAACAGTGAGCAACCTGCTCTTCATGTTTGTTTTCCTGGCTGTCTCTATCCAGGTTTGTTCTCGTCAAGATCAAAGATGCTACAGTGCACGCATTTGTAAAAAGAAGAGAAAAGAATCCATCCCATTGTGTGATACCACCTGTGAGTTATGTGATTGATTGTGTGTTTGTTGAATGGAACTTTCAGGGGCACTCCTCAGATCGAGGTCACCTTCGAGGTTGATGCCAATGGTATCCTGAATGTGAAGGCGGAGGACAAGGGCACTGTGATAATTTAATCCCTTTAGCAGCAGCAGCAGCACTATGAAATGACCCGAAAATTTTCAAAATTTGAAATGTTTTGAATTTCTTTTGATTTTGAATTTCTTTTCTTTATTGGCAGTTTCCCTGGAAATCCGCTTTCCCTAATTGGCCTTTCGGTTTTCTCCTCTCTGCTGGCGCCTCTGTGAATCGCCGCTTCCCCACCGTCTCCCCCTGCCTGCGGGCGCACGCGTCATCCCCTCGCCACCAGATCTTGCGGCCGCCGCTTCCAGCGTGTTCACACCCCGCTTACACACTCAGTCCCAACGGTCAGCCCCTTCTTCACTCCTTTCTTGCCCAGCGCGCAACCGCCACCGAGTTCACCTCCCCTGGCCGCAGCTCCCTTCTTCTCGAATCCTCTTCTCTGAGTGCCGATTCAAAGTATCAGTACTCCCTGACAAAGTAGCAATGCCACGTTCCCCTCTACCCATTGAACAGCAGCAGAGACCGCCCCATTCCCCTCCCCTTGCCCTAGAAGCGCATTCCCGAACCCTCTCTCTGTGGCCACCGCCCTACCGTGCATATAAAGCCTTAAGACCACCGTAGAATGTCTCCTATTACTCCCTTATAGCCTCCCTAACCGCCAATTTGAGCTCAAGACCGTCGCTCTACCACCGGCAATCTCCCCTGTGTCCGGTAAGCCCCTCACCCAATTCGTCGTTTCCGACCATTATATTTCAATTACCCGCTACCATAGCATCTCCAGGACATCACAAACGTAAAGCCAAACTCAATTTCACCTTAGCATTCCCGTAGAGCTTTGCCGACGAGATCCACCGCCGTCCCAAACCGCTTCTCCGTGGACAGCCCTATAGGGAGCATCTCCACTCAAATTAATGTCACCCGTGTGCTACTAGAGAGCCCTAGATGGTTAAACCGCCGTCAATCCCACTAATTAGTCATTGGGGAACCTTAATTTGGCATGGAAGCTCGCGGCTCTCTCTCTTGCTGCCAGGTAGCACCACCCACCCGCAAGCTCTCTAAAGCCCTAAAATGGGTTCCTAAACCTAACCCACCCCTCTCGGTGCCGCCTTTTCCTCTGGAGAAGCTCCGCTGGCATCGCTTCATCCGAGCTGCCGCTCCTCTGTTTCCACCGGGGATAGAGACGGCTGGAGGTAGAAGACGATCCCGGGTGGGCGATGTGGTCGCATCTCGGGCGCTGATGCCAGTTGCCGCATGTCCATCCGGGCGTCCGCTTCACACGCATCTGGGCCGCCCGTGCTAGCGGCATGTCGCCCATCTGGCGAGCGAGCACACGCGCACGCATGGGCCACGGCTTGCCAGGCCCAAGCGGCCGCGCGAGCGCGAGAAAAGGCCGTCGGCCTGACCGCGTGGTTGGGCTGAGCCTGTCACTGTGCACCCGACCGGGCCGCACTGTGCAGTCGATCGGCCCACTACTGTTCATCCATTTTTGAAATTCAGAAAAATCAATAAAAATACTAGAAAATCTAGAAAATTCTCAAAAATTCCAAAATGCATCATTTTGACCATTTTAATGCCCTGAATTTAAATTTGATCTCCATTCTTTCAAATTCAAATTTTATTAATTTAAATTTCACCCTTCCACCAAAGTCAATTTCAAATAACTTCAAAATTTCCATTTTGTCAATTTAAATCTTAATAAAATCTAAATCCACCCAATTTAAGAATCGACCATCCAATTCTAAATGTTTATCTTTTATTCTCGACTGTCCAACACATATACGTCTTTTAGTAGCCCGGAGCCTATCTAATCCAAGTTTAGCTGTGTCAACCCACCAAGCATCGTTGAACCTCGACTTCCCGACCCCAACCCATTTCTTTTTATATTCTTTTCTTATTTTTAATTGTATTTTGTTCCCGGCTTGCATCCTGCAAAGCAAGAACCTATTGGACTTCATTTTTCATGATAGTGTACGGACCAAGCGGATTGGTCAACTGAAGGACAGTGAAGATAGATGAAGTAAATCTGAAGCTGGTCAAGAAAATCAAGAGCAACAACGAGAAGGCAAGTCACATGTTTTTGATCATATTGAATCCCATGAAAATTTACATTATTTATTTAATGTATTTTCATTATTGATAGTTGCGAACTGATATTTGCTTAAAATAAATGTTTAGAATGGCATGCTATTTAGATAAATCCTACCACTGAAAAAGCCCTGTTTATATTGATGGTCATATTCACCTTGACAACCTTAGTAATTATTGAAATATTGTACAACTATTCATAGATCATCTCGTTCAACAGTTTACACTACTAAGTGACTCTAGCCGTTGGCCGGTAGGTTTGCAAAACCCGGAGAGGGTAGGGTGGTATGGGACGCCGTACCCTAGGCCGGTGATATCCATGTACAGCTTAGGATAAAAAGGGTGTGGAGGTCCGCGTGGCGGACTTCGTCCACCGCTTTATCCTAAGGTGGAGGTTGCGGACCTCATAAAAATATAAGGGCAAGAACCTTGTGCTAAGTAAATGACACAGTGATCGCCCAACCACAAGTGTTGATACGTCAACCCTGGTCTAGTAGCTGCTCAAATTCGATTAAACCTCTACAAAAGCAGTTTGGAGGAAAAGTGCGAGTCCATACGGAAGGGGTAAGAAGGGCCGTATGGAAGTTGGTGATTTTATTTTGAACAATCTGACCGATCGATCTGAACCTCGATCATGTGTTATGTGTGCCGCACAATAGTATGCTAAGGTAAGTCAGGTGCTGCCTGAGCTTACTGGGAGGCCTACTAGGTAGAGGCTATATAAAGAATTAAGGAGTGAAAAGCCTTATTTTCTTAATGTCAGACATGGAATTAAGAAATCTTGTGGGTAAAGCAGGGCAACTCTGTAGAGTGAAATAAATGGTATTCGAATACGATGTGCTTCCGGTTAATGAAGCTGTGTTAATTGGGTGATCCCAACAACGAGGCATAAGTAGTGTTTCTGATATTGTTAATTTGAGTAATGATGAAACTTTATATGATAACAGAAAACCCCTGATCTTAAGAAGCAATTGTTTTAAAATTTTATTTGTTTGCAAATAAAATTGCATCCACCTCTTAATAAAACAACTATACTCCCTTCCCTTGAGAATCCTGGCAAATAGTTATATAGCATTTCCACATGTGATTTGCTGAGTACAGTGGTTGGTACTCCGTACTCAGGCTTGCATAATTTTTCCCCAATAGATATCAGAAGAAAGGAAAGCAAGTTAAGATTTCGTGTTAGGGTTACGTCTGCACTCAAACGTTCCTGTGGAGTTTTCTTCGGCTCTTCTGTATGTAAGTTAAGTTTTGGGCTTGGACGCCCGTATTGTCATTAAAGTTGACCATTAGGTCTTATTTCAATTAATTTAACTTGTTTTAATTGTTCGTGAGCATGCAAGATACACTTTTTATCCGCAACTGAACTCCTGGGTTGTTGTGGGTCGTACGACGTTCCTGTTCCCAAAAATGAGGGCGTTACACACTAGCCTAGAATTGACACTATGATAATTTAATTCCTTTCTCTCTATGCTTAAGCAGTAGAGGGGCCGGTTCCATGATAAATCAAGAGATGACATGAAATCCTTCGAGGTACGCACTTTCCAAACCAAGTTCATCATTATCTTAATTAATTTGGACTATCTTAATTGGAGTAAGTGAAAATGGCATAAATAATCTATTTCCCACGTTTTCAATGGCATGGCTAGAGTTTGCCAGAAGAATGATGTAACCGATCCAATAAAACAAGATAAAACTAAAACAAACAAATTATGAAGGTGCACATTTTTGTAATTACACACTTGAATTAGATGAACAATACTACATATGACTTTCCAAAATAAATCTGCACAAAACCTGTAGCATGTGCAATTACACCTACTAGTTTTATCACGTTATTTGTGTTGAATATGTTATAAAATTATCTGGTATTAATTTTTACATCTTCATCACTATAATATATATTTATCTAATAATGTTTACAGACTCGTCTACTACAGATGTCACAAAAGATCACAAAGCAATTACAATATTTGTACCATCCCTATGTGCTATCACCTTTCTTGGAATCAGTATTAGGTTGTATATTTGGTGGAAGAGAAAACGAGACCAACAAATGTTTCTTGATACCACTGGTGAGTTTCTCATATAGAAATAAATACGGATCATTTTGTCTCAACATAACTGTCACACAGTTAAATTGTTATCACTTCAAAATAAAAAAGTAGTTACATGAAAAATTAAAAGAATTTGTATCTTTTTTATACTTCACTGTTCCAACGACGGTAATATTTTTTATGTTTTTAGGGAATCAAACTGAGGGAGCCTTGCTTGGCAATCTACGCAAATTGTCATTCAAAGAACTACAGAATGTAACAAATAACTTCGGCAGCAAGAACATTTTGGGAAAAGGTGGCTTTGGGATTGTATACAAGGGGCAGCTACAAGATGACACAGTAGTTGCTGTAAAGAGGTTAAAGGATGGGAATGCAGCTGGGGGGAGACACAATTTTAGACTGAAGTGCAAATAATAAGCTTAGCAGTCCACAGGAACCTCCTCACTTCCTCAGATTATAAGCTTAACAATTTTGTCTTCAGAAGTCCAGATCTGTAGCCGAAATTTCGGTCATTTCATCATTTTTTCGTCCACATTTCGGCATTTTTCGCCCAGAATTCGGGTACTTTTCGTTCTGATTTTGCCCATATTTCGTCATAGGATTCAAATGGCGTTTCGAAAATTTCGTCCAAAATTTCAAGGAAATTCTGAAATTTCGGGCATTTCGTTCCTTTCGGCTGGTTCCGAATTTTTTTTCCCAAACCGAAAAGTTTTCCTTGGGCGATGCTCCCTGGGAGGCAATCGTCGAAGCTGTTGTGTGCGAGGACGATGATGGAGACCGGCGAGTTGCCGAAGCTGACCGGGAGCTGGAAGCGGAAGCGGTTGTGGTTGCCGAAGATGGCGTCGAGCAGCTTGTCGAAGGCTGGCTCGGCACCGCCCTCGAAGTTGTTGAAGTGGAGATCGAGGAACCTGAGCGCCGGCATGTTGAGCACGACGGCGGCGAAGAGCCCCACAAAGCGGTTGTTGCTGAGGTCGAGCTCGTGGAGGAGGCATAGTCGGCGGAGCACGGACGGGAGAACGCCGCAAAAGCGGATGGAGTTGAGGTGCAGCAGCGCGAGGTCGGCGAGGCGCAAAAGACGTCGGTGTAGTTGCAGACCCCAGGGCCCACCCAATCGGTGGTGAGGTTCTTGGGAGAAGATGGCGGAGGCGATGAGGTTCTCCCGATCCCGGTGACCCACGGCAACTGCGCGCAGAAGACGCCAGTCGGCGAGGGGAAGAAAGGAAAGAAGGAAAGAGCCAAGGGTGTTTTGGTTATTTATGGATAAAACAATTCATAAATTGATTTAAAATGCAAAAAGGCAAATCGCCAATAGACTCACGAATTTTGGGGTATTTTATCTATGTTAATGTGTTCAATGGCATTTTATCAATGGCCCGTAAACTTTAGGGTAGTTGATTACTTATCCTTAAGTAGTATGAACATCTTGAGTCAAAGAAAAAACTAAAAGCTGCAAAAGCATTTTCAGATGCCAATCAATGGGCGATCTTCATTGAGATGGATGACGAGATGCGGACTGAATGGATACTCGATCTTTAGCTGTTTGTAGTAGAACATTAAGCTTAGTTATTGATTTCAGCTATCTTTGGCATTTAGAAATTAAGACATTTCCATTCAGTTGCTTTCAGATTGTCCTACTGCAACGTTCAATGTAACTTTCAGTTTTAAATGCTTGATGTGCTGGTGCTTCATTATTAATTAGAGTAAAGTCCATTACCGGTCCTTAAACTTTTTATGCTGTGTCATCCCGGTCTATAAACTTTTAAAGTATGTCATCCCGGTCCTTAAACTTTCAAAGTGTGGCAATATCCTATGTAGTTGTAGCAGTGAATTGTTTATGCTGTGTCATCCCGGTCCATAGATTTTCAAAAGAAATTGCCACACTTTGAAAGTTTAAGGACCGGGATGACATACTTTAAAAGTTTATGGACCGGGATGACACAGCATAAAAAGTTTAAGGACCGGTAATGGACTTTACTCTATTAATTATTTCACTTTGTTCACATAGAAAAAATTCTTTGTTTGATACAGTCATTAATTATATATTGTGCAGGAAATGTCAGATGAGGAATTTTCTGATCCTGAGCAAATGCTTATTAGCAATATTTCTGCAGTCTCATTGTTTCGCGACATGTTTTTCACAAGAGCATTCAAAACCTCTCGTAACACTTCTGAGTTAACTGGTGCTCAGCGAACAAGAGAATTGTTGGAAGGACATCCGACCAGATTTTTCAATCAACTTCGTGCTGATAAGCACACATGCATACTACTTGTTATGTGATGAAATTTGTGAGAGAAATTTACTTAAGGATACACTACGAATGACAGTGGATGAACAACTAGTGATGTTCTTGCATACAATTGGTCACAGTGTTAGGAATCATGTTATGCAGGATAGATATCAACATTCAGGACAGACAATTAGTCGGCACTTCAACAAAGTTTTAGATGCCATAAATAGTTTTTATGATGTTTACATAACATACCCACCCAATGAGGTTCCAATAAAATTAGAGGTGATCCAAGGTTCTACCCATATTTCAAGGTAAAATTTCTAGCTCTAGTGCTTTGTCCTTTTTAACATTTCTTTCATAAAAATTCACAGAACAAAAGCATATAGATTTCTATTCTAATTAACAAAATTGTCCCTACAGAACTGTGTTGGAGCAATTGATGGGACGCACATTGAGGCAAAAATCAAGCCTGAACAACAAACTCCTCTCAGAAATTGGCATTGTTTTCCCTGTCAAAATGTAATGGCAGCAGTTTCATTTGAAATGACATTTTCATGTGTTGCTGCTGGATGGCAGGGTTCTGCATCGGATCAAGCCGTTCTTAGATGGGCTATTATGAATGGAGTTTTTGCTGTTCCAGAAGGTAAAAGGACAAAACAAGTGAACTATTGGAGTGCCTATTATTAATAAAGATATTGTTCATGTGATAAAATTTCGTTTTTATCCCAAGACGATATGTAACGAACTAACGATATTACTATTGCAGGTCTTAACTTCCTCCAGCACGCACATAGCGTCTCCCCGGCCCAAGACGATGTACACCAGTTTTTCGGACTGGCCCGGACCGTCCTCCGACGTAGCTTTTCGGGGCACACCACCAGAGATTCTCTCCGGCAGTGTCCTCCCCGGTGCACCGGAGGGTACACAGCCAGGGGTGTAGCTGACTCCACCAGTTCAGAGGTGGGTGCGACACGCTCCTGATCGTTTTACGTTCTCAGAGCGTTGTCACCCGTTGCACCGAAGGACGGCCAAGCGGGGCCGTACGATAGGACGCGGGCGCGGTGACAGGGCAGGCCAGGGTGGCGATTGAGGGGTGGTACTGATGCTATATGTTATGTATGTAATGAAAAAGTACGCGGCATGTTACTCCCAACTGTATTATGAAGTTTATTTAAATTCAAACAAGCCTATTATCTCGTCTTTTCGCATTCAATCATTCACATATCAAGTCATCTAACAAATATTAACATACCGGTTTTCTCCGCACATGAATTCTCAGCGTATGTCACTTACCAGCGTATGTACCGATTGTTCTACGGTCAATCGTTCGTAAAAAAAGTTTCTAAAATTTTTTACGCACCTACAACATATAATGAACATAAACTTTTATTACAACTCCAGCACATTTTTTACCAGTTTAAAACTACAAAATTTAAAACAATTACGGGGGAGTGAGTGCAGTCGCCTAATGGGGGCGACTGCATGAAAGTCGCCCAATGGGGAGGCGACTGCATGAAAGTCGCCCAACGAGAGGGCGACTGGATGCAGTCGCTCCAGGGTACGGCGACAGGTATTGTATCAGCTCCTGGTTGGGTGAAAGGCTCCAGTCGCCCCGCGCCCCCCAGGGCGACTGGAGCCTATTTTTGTAAAAAAATTTATTTTCACGGGTATATTTCTGTAATTTCGAATAGAAAATAGGTTATTCGTACAAAAAAAACTCCACGGGAGACGGGGAGAGCCGGAGAGACGAGGTGTTGCGCACGCACCTGGGCCCTGAGGCGGTGGTGTGTGGCTGGCGGCGAGGCGGAGAGCAGACCCGGCAGAGAGCAAAGCCCGATGCTGGTCGAGCAAATCCGGGAGGTGCCACGCAGATCCGGATGGACGGCGGCCGAGGAGGAGCCAACACCGAGGCCGAGACGCCAAGTCTGGGTGGGCGGGCGATGGCCAAGGAGCCGAGGCCAATGGCCAGATTCGGGAGGGCAGGCGGCGAATGAGGTCGAGGAGCTAGGCTGGCCGCCTGGTCGGCTAGGGGATGGGCCACTTGGAAGCAACCGAGCAGGGGAGACGTCACATCAGTTGGTTGGCATCTCGTCTGAGGAGGACTGAGGTCCATGAGATATTGAGCTGAGGAAGTGAGGATTGGGGAATGGCCGAGACCGAGACACCAAGTGGTCTGTGGCTCTGCCCCTGTGGAGGATTGATATTTTGAATCGCTCAATCGGGCATTCGGTTTGGCCACTCAGGAGTGACACAGGCACACGGCAACGTCGAAGTGATCAAGAAGGCCAGAGCCACAGCCCACATGGCACACCACTACATGGACAGGGTAAAACTTTCAATTACTCTTTAATCTTTATAATTTGTACACTTATACTGAGTTATTGATATTGAGCAACATATATTCTTACAGCTAGAGAATAGAGATTATATGTACATTGTATCATACTACTATTGCCATTGACAGACTTGAATTACTAGAGTCTAGAGATTAAAAGTAAAATTATGATTTATGTGTTCCGATTAGAATTGATGTGTCATATTTTGTTGGTAGATTTGCTATAATTGATGTTTTCTATTACCGATGTACTTTCGTTGTATTTCTCACTTTTTAGCTTTATTTCTCTTGTATTCATGAATAGATTTGAATTGAATAAGAGTAAAATATTATGTTTGTGACAATCTAGTTTAGCGGTTTAGCCCACCCTGGATTTTGTTGATGGCTTCGCCACTGATAATATCATGTGCTTTGATTTTGTTTGGACGACTAAAAATGATGATTGTCATTTAATCTTTACAGTATTTTGTTCTGGATTTAAATATTTGCAATTTGTCAATGTCCCATTATTGATATTTTTTGGACATTTCTGTATTTTCAGTGTGGGCAAGCTCTTGCTAGTGTCTAGTTTCAAATTTGAAACTCGAAACATCAAATGCCCAAAACCAATGCAGATTTGGAGGCAGGTCTAGAGCTCACCTACGTACATGACGATGAGGAGGAGGTGGTCCGGATGTCGCCGGAGCTGTTGAGGCTGTGGATCATGGCACGTTGCCACCGCTGCTGTGCCATCCTATCGCCGCGCCCACTAACCTTACCACAAGGTCATGCAGCTCGCGCCATGCTCTGTGGGAATCATGGTGGACCGAGGCATGGGGAAGAAGTCCTCCGCGGAGCTCGGTGGGTGGTCCGACGTAGGTAGGTATGTAGATCAGCCATGGCCGGACGGCAGTGGAATCCATGACCGGAGGGGGTGTGGAGCTAAGCCATGGCCGGACGGAGTGCGGGCGGGAGGACGGCGGAATCCATGGGCAGAAGGAGGTGTGGAGCTCAGCCAACGTTCACTTATGTAGCACGGATATGCGTCAAAACCGCCGTATCCGTGTCCGACACCGTGTCAGACACGGATACGACACAGACACGTCTTGGACACGTGTCGGCGATGTATCGGCTGATTTCGGAATTAATTTTAATTATTAAAATTCTCGCACATGTGTCAGACACACTAAATATATGAGTTGGACACGGCTTGGACACAGCCGGCCCAGGACACGGCCGGCCCATACCGTGCCTGCGTTGCCCTAACCCTAACCTCCTGGCTCCCGAGTGCCTCATTCCCATCAACCGCTCGTGCTTCTCCGCATCGGCCGCTCGCACCGCTGCCCGCTCTCGCTGGCTCCCGCATCTCGCCGCCGCCCGCTCCCACATCTCACCGCTGCCCCCTCCGGCCGGCTCCCGAATCTCAACGCCGCCTGCTCCCGCCGGCTCCCGCACCTCACCATCGCCCGCCGGCTCTTGCACCTCGTCGCCGCCCGTCAGCTCCCGCATCTTGCCACCGCCTCCATCTCCTCACTCGCATCTCCTCTACCCGCTGGCTCCTGCATCTCGCTGCCGACTACATCTCCCGTGTATCGCCGCTGGCTCCAGCATCTCCTCCCGTGCGCCACCGGCTTGAAGATTTCCGCCGTGTGCTGCCGGCTTCCTCCCCGCGCGCCGCTGGCGTCCCTGCTCCACCAAGGTATCATCTCCCTGCTTCTCTATTTTAGCATTTATGGTTGAGATGCAGACTACAGTAAACCGCTAATTCTAGTGCTAGAGAGGAGGAAAACACAAGCAACAATAGGTCAAATCTTCCATTGTGGAATCATGTTGATGTTCTAGACAGAGGTGGTCAAGAGGGAGGAAATGTGAAATGGAGATGCAAGTATTGCAAATATGTTGGCACTAGTAGCTACTCTAGAGTCAAAGCACACTTGCTGAAAATTACTAATGGTGGATGCAAGATATGTCCTTAAGGTGACAGTACCTATTCTTGCTCAGCTTAAAAGTGAAGTTGCAAAGGTTGTGGATGAACAAGCAAAAAACAAAGCCAAGAAATGTGCCTTTGCCACCATCAACTATTGGAAACATAGAAAATAATATATATATATATATATATAATTTATTTATTATTTAAATATATATAGCTGTGTCGCCGTATCGGTATTTTTGGGAAAACGGCGAATTCCTGTGTCGGTGTCGTGTCGTATCGTATCGACGTATCCGTGTCCGTGCACGCGGGAGCTCAATGATGAGATCCGTCCGTAGCAGCGGCGAATCGGCCAGTGGCGTGGAAGGTGAGGGGATGGGGAACTCAGAAGGTGTGGAGAGAGGAGGTGAAAGGGGAATGTAAGGTGGGTAGGGAGGCAGTGCCAGCAGCATGGCGAGTAGAGAGAGAGGTGGTGTATCCTATCCTGATCCGCTGGCTCGAACAGTACAGAGGGAGTCAATCTAATGGTCAAAAACCAGCTTGTTTAACCAGCAGTAAAATGCATTTTGAAGTATATCTTAGCCAACACGAAAGAGCTACTAACTAACGATATCTCATTGGACTCAATTCAATAGGATAGCCTTTGGCCGCTCTCCCTCCTCTCTCTCTCTCTCTCTCTCTCTCTCTCTCTTATCGTTGATGCTCTCTCTACCTCTTGCCACCCCCGACCATTCCCTCACTGCCACTCTCCGGCCATTCCCCCACTACAGCTCCCCTCCCCTTCCCTCTTCTCTCCAACATGGGATGCTCCGCACCCCTCCCCCGTCTCCTCTCACCTCCTCCTCCACCACTGGTGGTCGACGGCGATCTCATTGCCTTGTTGCGCCGTCATCTTCCCCTCCCCTGCCATCACCACCCAGCCTAACATTCACAGTTCCATCGTCTCACCCCTTCCTCCCTCAGCCACCGCCCTCCATGACACCCAATGCCCTCCGCCACTGCCCACCGCCGGACCACCTCCTCCCTAGCCTTCCTCTACAGACGGGGGCATGGTGAACCCATTGTCGTCATAACAATGGAGGAGGAAGGTGAGGCAGTGATCTCGGAGGAGGAAGTGCTATCCTATTGATGAAAAGGTAATGGTGTACCGTTTGTTAGTTTTTCTCAACATGAAATTTGCTTCTTTCAGCTCAGAGGTCTCTTCGAGAAGATCAGAAATAGCATCTTCAGAGCAAGTGTTGTCGATATGAAGGATCCCAATGGCGATGAGGTAATCTTGGTGCTTATCCAACCACATGAAAAAAGTGCAACCATTCGACCACCGCACAACACAACAAAGTTTCAAATTAGCGAGAAACGAACCCACCTAGTCCAAATTTCTCTACATGCTCAAGAACCCTAAATCCACATAGATCCGACTACGCGGAGCTCACAAATAATTACAAGACCTACGTTCACTTGATTCCTAGGGCACTTCACAAAGATCTTGAATGGGTTATTCTTTGTCTTCAATGTGAGCTCCATCAGCTTCTCCAAACCACCCCAAGGCACACCAAGAGGGGCAACCTATTCTTGCCATGGCCTAGCCAGACAGCTGCATCCCCACTAGCCTGTGTAGAAGAGCTACTGTTAGACATGGCTGCCGTGTCACCTGCTCGATCGCCAGGATCAACAGAGGAAAGCGGATGGGGAGAGCAAGATGGAGAGAGTGGCTTAGTCAGGTTCAGCGTTGGGGCCAGATCGAGCCACATAGCGGTGGCCGAGGGGTATTATGGTCATTTCCTCTCAGGTTTTAGCCCAAATTCAATAACATACAATTAAAATTCAAAAAAAATGGCAAACTAGGGCACATGAAGTTTGGACCAAAACCTCCATTACAATATAATGGGGTGTATTTTACCAAGGGCGCTTCAACTTCAGAGCAAATGATCGATTATCCCTTAAAGGAACTGCTTGAGCATGTGGACTTAATTTCAGATGATCATAATTACAAATTTTAAGCTCCTAATAGAGATGCCCTACTCCAATCAACTTCGCTGGAAGCTCCTTGGAATATATTGATTTCTTAATTTTAGTTTTTTTTATTTTCTTATTCCGTTGTATTGTCAGTAAAGATATAACGGTGTTTTTCTTTTTTTCTTTTTTTAGTTTTTTTAATTGAATGATTTAAAAAAAACTAATAGCTACTACAGTATAATTTTAATCAAAAACCAACAGCTACAATCAGAAAACATCCCCTAAAATTTGCTCCAATTCTTAAACCAACAAGAAATAGAGGTGACAACTTATCTCTAGAGAAACCAGCCAGGATGCGACAGCTGATGACACCCGCAGACAAGTAATAGGCTCTAGAGACTTATATCAGCCTACTCCCGTCACACAGGCAGCTCGCAAGCACTCGGAAACTCGCATTACTCGGAGAATTGTGATTGAAGCATAGGCTCATGTGTTGGCACCTTCAGATGCATCAGAGCCAACGCAGACGACATCATCAAAGCGAGAGAATAGAAAGATCAGAAAAGACAGGCCTCGTGTTCTTAATTCTGATCCCAGCCTTACCACCGTCATATCGTCGAAATCTCACGGGTTCGAAAACTCATTACTCAATGTTCATGCATTGACGCTTTCAGATGCATCACTGTGAAAGATTCACGGCAACATGGTAAGCTTTGCTTTGCACTGAACTCTGAAGATTAGTAGCCATCCATCTCAGAAGCACGTGTGTTTGCTGTACATGGCGATGCTACGTCGCTGTCGTCACTTTGGGTTGGAGGCATGCACTTTGTCACGTAACAAGTGGCAAATGTTGTACACAAACTAACTTTGGACAATAACGTAGAGCCTGTTCATATTAGTGTTTGCTGGTGGCTTTTGGTTACAGTTGATAAATAATAACAGCTGACTAATAGTACCGACTAATAAAAATAACTTATAGAAGCTGGGGTGTCGTTCAGGCTTATGACTGATAAATAGTAGTGGCTAATAGAAGTTGAGTGCTTTATGTAGTAAAGCAAGCTGAGGGCTACAGGTTTTGGGATGTAACAAAATACGTAGTGCGGTACAACATAGTAAAGCACTAAGTACAAGAACACAACATACACACGTACAACATTTAGTACCGAAACTCATCCTACCAAACCGTGTGCAATGCTATCTCGGAAGGCGTCCATAGGCCTGTCGGACCTCTCAACTGTGCCCGCCGGAGACTCAGTGTCTCCGCCTTCACCTATGACATAGGCCTCATCATCGCCGATGTGCACGATGTGCTCATCAGGTGTTGCGCTGCACGTCGGGGTGGCTAGACTGGATCGGGGGTAGCGAGTAGGGTGACTGGGCGAGGGGGCACGCTGGATTGGGGTTATCTGGCGGAGAGGGGATGCCAGAGGGGGTGGATGATGGTGGCTGGACCAGATGGGGGGATATGTGAGTTGGGGGATCGGTCGAGCGGGGCCGCTGGATTGGGGTTCAAGAAGCCACGATGTGGCAAGGAGGGTGGCATCGGAGAGGGGCGGGTGGATCAGATCGGGGGCATATACGAGTAGGGGGACCAAGCAAAAGGGGCCGTCGGATCAGGGTCTAGGGAGCCACGATCTGGGGGAGAGGAGGGTGCCGGATGATGGCTAACACTCGCGGGCGAACAGGATCGAAGGGGATGGCGGTAGGAGAGGGGAACGAGGACTCGTGAAATAGGGAGAGTGATGCCCCATGTCTCGGTTCACGTCATATGACCAGCCGGTCTCATGAGGGACTTCCAAAAGCGGCTGTAGGAAGCACCTTGTTCAGATACGCTTCGGCTTCTAGGAGCAGAAGCTAGAAGCCGAAACGTATATGAACACCGCTGTAGACGGATCAACTTGTAGTGGCCAAACCTGTGAGCGGCTGATAAATAATTGGAAGTTTGTAGATATATGCAACTCCAGATTCGGAGGAAATTTGGAAGAAAGCGCGTAACAAAACCTAGTCAATTTTAGTCATGTAACAAATGATGATTCAAAGCTACGGGATGATTTCGGCTTTGGTTCTCAACTTTCTAGCCGTGTTCAGATTATCCCCAGTGCTTGAAAAGTCATTTTCAACTGTGTGCGCGCGCGCGTTTTGTTGCAAGTGCTGCGTTATCAAAGAACCCATTTGGCAAAAGCCTAACCGTGCATTTAAGAGAATTCTGAGCTCTAGAAAGTGGAATTTTGTAGCTATTTTGTTTGATGGAACTAAAATAATGTAAACCTGAACAATTGATAAACAAAGGTGAATCTGGTTTGTACATACGCCACTCAAAAGTTTGCATTTTTAAGATAGATAATTGAATTTGTTCCTTTAGGCCCCTTTTCTACTGGGAACTCAAGAACTTGAAAACTTTTTTAGTTTGAGCACCAAATCAACATTACAATCCGAGTTGAGCTAGAAAATATGGAAAAGATTAGTCCAGCGCGTACACTACATATGTGTGTTCGATTCATTTAAAGAATTGTGTATTTAACCCACCAAGTGTGAAATTACCAGAACGCATGTTACAAAAGTGGGAAAATGTTCAATGAAAGAAAAGAACAGGTGGCGCCGTCTGTCAGCAAAATTTTGAAGGTTAGCTTGTAAGTACAGTATACGTGGATCCTGTTCTGTGCATCCATTTCTATTATTTAACCATCTTAATTTCGCGACCACCCACGATAAATGCCCATCCGTACAGGGTCTGGTTGTTGCTGAACCCACAAGAAAAGGAAAACAAACTTCACCAACACAACAGAAACATGTCGTGCCACATCAAACTTGGGAGTGGATCACAAGGTTTTATAAATGGATGGATCCTCGGTATTTACAGCGGTGCAATACGGCAGCAGCACAAACCTTCGCGGAATTTTCG
The DNA here is from genome assembly GCA_017311315.1 of Dendrocalamus latiflorus. Lineage (NCBI taxonomy): Eukaryota > Viridiplantae > Streptophyta > Magnoliopsida > Poales > Poaceae > Dendrocalamus > Dendrocalamus latiflorus. The sequence continues at coordinate 32,251,002 of CM029663.1, forward strand.
CAGGAAACAAGTAAAATTCCCGCATTCAAACGGCGCAATAGAGTTACCTACAATGAGGAACACCAGGTCAGCTTTTGCTTGCGAACAGAATTTCGGAAAGCGGGAATATCAGTTGTGAACGCAAAGATGGGCTTTTTGCATTCAGTAACTTGTGTGCTAAATATACAGGTTTATACAAAAGAAGACTGTCTCTAACAACATGGACCTCATAGACAAAATATACAGCTGGGCCCATATTCGGGTTACGATTCAGCAACAAAAGGAACTTGCCGTTACAAGAACCACCTCCATCAATCTAAGAACCAAAATGGCACGGAAATAATTTTCTACCTGACATTGAGGTGACTACAATTAGCTCAAGGTTGGGGAATAAAGAGCACTATCATCCGCGCAGCTTCCATAGCACGGATACCTAGCAAAGGACAACAAGGCAAGAGATCAGAAAATTAAAGAAAAGGTTGACGATTAGTAATTAAGCAAAGCTCGCCATGGAAATGCTTTCAGCTATCTGGAAGATCCTAGTGCAATGAAATTATCACGCCTCATATGCAGTTCCACTCAAAAGAATACCCAGATTCCAAAACACACAAGTGAATGGCATGGGCATTTTCCTTCAAAAATTTTGGCAAATTTCTTTTAGTCACTTCTATGTTTGTTCATAACAAAAAACTACATCAGATAACTACAAAGCAACAGTACTGCACGGCAATGGATTTAATTTAAAATTTTCATATCACACTCACACGCCAATATCAAGGAACAAGCTAGAATAAGGGATACCTGTACAGTAACTTTACAAAAAGGGATGTTCTGTCAAAGTTATCAACCCAGCCTAATTTCATTGTCATCCTGGTCCGGAATTTGAAGGATGAGCATATACACTGCCTTGAACAACAGACCTCTGCTGCTGCTGAGACTCAAGTTGCTGCCGAGACTGCTGTTGCTGCAGCTGGCCGCCAATACCATGTCCATGTATAGGCACACCACCTGACATTTGCCTTTGCAGCATGCCTTGGCTAGAGGCTGACAACAGTGTTTCATTTCCAACAAAGGTATCTTGAGGCGGGCTAGCTAACTGTGAGGTTGAGGTAATTGTAGCTGGATCATGAGATGATTCTTGTTTCCGCTGGTTTATAGATGAAATAACTGGGCTACCTGAATCTGTACTCCTTGCAATGGATGTAGATGGAATCACCTGATTATGTTGGACTTGATCAACAGGCAATTCTATCCTACCATCAGTGTTCATATGGCGGTTTTGTGGCATCATCAATCTTTGGATATTATTCTGTGATGGAGTCATGTACCGTTGTTGCTGCTTCTGTGAAGCCAACGGCGATGATGAATGAAGTGGAGCTTGCTGGGAAGCTAACAAGGTCTGGTTGGGAGAACCCTGTATTGAGCCTTGATTACCAATATCTGGTGTTTGTATTGGTGACTGAGGTATCTGAGAAGCATACATGTTAGGTTGATTCCCAGGTCGAGGCATTGATGGAACCAATCCTTTATTACCAGAAAAATACCCTGGGCCCTGTTGCATCGAATTTTTATCAGAAACTTGGTTTTTAGAGGTTGTAGAAATGCCACTGGCTTGAGTGGCATCAACTGGGGGACTCTGGTGCATCATATTCCCTCGGCCTAAGCTCTTCATAAGCTTAGCTTGTTGGCTACCTTGATTTCGTTGCTGTTGATTTTGTCTAGACTGCTGCTGACCCTGTTGCTTCTTCTGCTTATGTGATGTAGTACTAGCAGGCTGATTGGGAAGCATTGAACTATCTTGTGGATTTGGTGCAGGATGCTGCTGTTTATGCTGTGGCTGTGAAGATGGGACAGCACTGGCTGCAGATCCTTGGCTCTGCTGTTGCATTTGTGAACCATTCTGCACAGTCGGTACTGCACTGCCTCCAGAAAGTGGGTGCTGATGTTGGGACATGATGCATGGTTGAATGTGTCTTTCTTTAGCCAAGCGCATAGCATAAGCCTGCTGCTGTGGGCTTGACTGGTTTGTTCCTTGGATATGAGAATGGTGTGTATTTCCAAACATGTGTGTCTGTTGTGGCATCTCATGTGGTTGGGACTGCTGAACAGGAAATGATTGTACAGGTGAAGATGCTCCAGCATTGGTAAATGGTGTACCACTGAAATGGACAGCCTGGCTATTTCCCTGTGAGACTTGCATCTGAAACTCCTGCATCATCTGCCTATGCTCGTCCAAATTCTGGCCCGGCTACAAGGAAAAAAAACATGCAGCATCAGCAATCGCATAGCAGCCACAAAAACGATGAATCTGTTTAACCTTAGCTTTTGTTGATTGAAATAAGTTTGGATATCACAAGTATGTTCATCAGTTAACTCGCAGCAAACAAAAAAACTAAGAATAGTGAGTTGATGCAAACATCATTAACTGTGGCACACCAAAAGAACAAGAGATGCAACTTGTAAAGCAATCACATTGTAAAAAAAGCAAGAGTATCTTATTCTCTAGCTGAGATATCCTTTCAGACTTGTAATGCACCATATTGAAACTACTACCTGCTTAATTCTAGCAATTATTTTTTCTATACCAGGAAATTATCAGAAATGGATACAGTATTTTAGTTCATTAGTGGTAGTCAATGAAAATGCGGACCATATAAATTGGAAGGTGCAGGGTGGAAGTGGTATGTGACAGCATTAATTAAAAGATTACAGAGTGCCGACGCTCATAAAGTTCACAGGTTTTTCTCCAGATGGGAAGGTGACAACCAGTGTTTGGAAAATCACCAACAAATGGTTTTTCTGCTGGGTATTTGGGACTGGTATTTGCCTATTTGGTAACCCGACCAGTTTTGGTAAATACGTTCTATATCATTCTCTGTGCAGAGAGTGGTGCATGGTAACCCAATCAGGTTCTGTCCCATGTTTAGGGTGTTTGCTGTGAAGGCATGATGGCATAATTGCTAATCATGGTACAAAGGAGTATTATCTTGGAGAAACTATTATTAGAAAGGTATAACGGGAAGCCACACTGTTCTATTTGCACTAGTATCCTGAGAGATGGAACATATGATTAATTGATCAGACAATTTGTTGACGATCATCAGTCAACAGATGTGATGCTCACGTCTTGCACAATACATGGCTCCCTTCATAGGAAAAATTTGGGATTAGGTTTTGGTTGTGAAAGAACTGGCGTGGCCAAGAAAATTACTATCGTGCAATCGATTTGTTATTGATCCTACATGATCAGCGAACGAGCATAATCGTCAGAGAGTGATACTTGAACTGCATCACAATATTATTGTCTTTGTGAAAGGGAAGAAGAATTTCAGAACTCGAGGGTGAGTTATCCAGCCTGGGGAGGAAGATGTGTCCGGGCTAGCTATGGAATATCTGGAAAAACAAGATAATTTTAAGGGTGTCGGTTTGCTCCCATGGACATCAGGAATCTACTGGTTCAAGGCTTCAAACGAATTGCTAAGATTCCGATGCAAACATCTTTAATTTAGCAAAGATTTGTGAGAAGCAAGTATTATTAGATTTCTTCATTGCATCTGCGTTGATGCCTGAGTCATGCATCCAGCGGAGGTCGGCATATTATTGCTTTCCTTTTGTTTGTGCCAGGTTCAAGTCGAGTCCAAGCAGTGGCCATTGTTGAGATGTTGATTTTAGTATGTATCCATTTCCTTTGTTAGCTTTTAGTGTTCCTACTTTGGTTCTATACTTCTATTGATAGGCCTATAAATACATGACAATTGCTGAGATGTTGATCATCAAATTCGGAATTAATAAAGAGAGCCAATTTGTCTGAGTTATTCAAAAATCCCTAGACTGAATCATGCCTTGGTGATTCATCTAGTTCATCCCTTGTTCTTGTTGTTCCATTTTTCTGAATTACAGGAATTGTGCATTTCCGCTGCATCAGCCCTCAGTTATGGCCATAGTTGTTAAAACAGGACCAGACGAGCGGTTGACCAAAAAATAGGAAGAACCGAAGCCTGGTACAGTCCGGTTCTGCTAAACGATCATTTTTTTAAGTAAAAAGCAGGGGGAAATAATTGTAACACCCTGGCCCATTAGTGGTGGCTCATGTGGCTCAAGCGTAGTAGTATGCTAGGATTCCCACAAGGAGAGATGATATAGGTTTGGCCAGCATATAAACCCAAACATACCAAATGTAGTAGCTCCAGGATAACCCTTTTGGGCGAAGCAAGGACGATACCTTGACCGATCAGTCTGGTTTCAATGACCTATGGTTATGGCTAACTTCACAATGCTGTCTAAGCTTTGAATAATTCTTCCTATGTAACATGTTCTTTAAATACAGGGGAACTGAGCAAAACTTGTTCAGACAAATAAGCCATCTGAAACCAGCTAATACCGCAAGTATCGAGTCATTTACTGGACAAAACAGTAGCTGCCATTAAGCTCCACAATCCACACAATTTTCTGTCAACATAGGGATAACTACTTTGGTGCTGGTTTTTGAAAGTTGAAACCATGGTGTCATCCATATGATGATAACAAAAGATAGGTGGTTACACAATAATTTATGCTTCTAGCACAATAATTTATGCTTCTAGCACACCAGACGATGCTGGGCAGAAGATATGCTGAAATTTAAAAACCATAATGCAGCATGAAAGGGAATGCTTACCCGAAGCATCTGCATTGGATCACGTGGCCTCAACATCGTATTTCCAGGGCCAGGTATAGCACCAGGATGAACATTTACAGTGCTTTGAATGCCTTGCCCATTGTTGGGTAGCATGTTTCCAGATGAAACCATATTTAGCATTCCTGGGGAACCAAGCCTTGGAAAACCAGGCCTTGTAACAGGCGTACCTCGATTTAGTCCAGTCATTGTTCCCATACCATGAGCACCAGGCATCATTCGAACACCACGATCAACTCCAGCAGGCAGCACACCAGGAACAGAAACTCCACTTCTGCCATTGAGCATCTGGTTATAGTGAATTCTTTGTTGTTCATCAACCTGTAAAGAGGTAGGCCTAGGCACACCATACCTCTGAGCATCCCTGCGCCAAAAAATTTGCAGAAATGAACATTAAAAATCAAATATTTACTATCAGCTAGACAGAACAATGGAGTCATTTACCTAGAGGGGGCATTCAATGTTGAAGGCGATGGTAAAGTGCTGCCTAGAACCATACCAGGAGAACCTGGTAGCCTAGCATTCATATTCGAAGTAGGAAAGGTAGGACCAATGGAACTGTGATGGTTTGGAAGCATTAACCCACTTGTATGAGATCCCGGGTAACGAACAGACAGCGCATCTGAGTTTGAAGTTATCGCATCACAAAGATCAAGTGGCCTATTAAAAGTTTTGAATTAGACAGAGCATAAAGATGACCAGTGGCAGCTGGATATGGAATAGCATATTAAATAGAACATATGAATAAGCTCATAGTACGAAATAAAAAGGGGGTGGTTTGAAGGGCATGGCACATACGTCAAAACGCCACCAGATAAGTTGCTTGGACATGTTTGAGAAAGTGCAAGAACATGAGAAGGATGAAGTGGATTTATCTGCTTGGGTTCTTGGCTCTCCCCCTTCATGACCAAAAGAGAACACACGCACACACATACACAAGGAAAATCATGTCAGCAAGCAAATATTAATGGTATCAACAACAGCAGCAAAAGAAAATAACAAAAAAAATAGCTGCAAATTGGAAGGAAATATAAGAATGATGATCAAACAAACCTGGATAAACACGTAAATTTAGAGAATAAAAAGAAACACATTTTAAATCACATATCATGCAAGCAAATGTAATATGATTTAAAGTGAAAATAGAATGCTCCAACCTAGCATAACTTAAGCACGAAACAGTCAATATCATAGTTTATATTCATACTAAATGTGCTTTCGTCTCACTGAAAATAAAGGGTGGTGATATGTTTCCAGTAGATTATGTAGTTTACATAAGATCAGAACACCGTAAGTACGGACTATTTAGTTTAACTCCATAGAACACCAAGGCACATGCATCACAAAAGAAAGGGGAAAAGACCACTCCACATCACACCCTAGGATGCAATCAGCATGCTCAATAATTTTCAACATGGCAAACAGTAGCAGATGGTTGCCTTTATTGACAGTAAGGTATATTATATGAAGCAAGGGCATAAAACAGCATGACAGATTTGGCCTACTACATGTAAGAAAATTACAATTGTATGATAGTCCCACTCAAAACCAAGTCAGTGTGAGGTTTTTCGAAAGAGGGTAATACAAACCTGTCTACGACTTGGGTGCAATTTTTGCCCAAGGAATATTATTTTCTCAAAATGTGCCTTACGAGTCTCTTCCTCGAACGGTCCCTGAAGGCGCTGGAACAGCTGTCTGGCACTACCCTGATATTCACATGAAAGGGATCATAGTGTTAATTGTTGAAGAGTCGACATCTTTTGTGCATCTGCATGCACACTAGTACAGTACTATACAAAAAGTGGCCTTATTCCTTGCAATCTATAATGGTTTTGATAAAAGCTGCAGCAGATTGAAAGAAATCTTATAGCCACTAGATCAAAGATCTAGCATCGAAAATTTATAAATTCCATTTCCATATGCATGCTGAGAGGTATAATACAAGAAAACATAAATGGGAGAGCAAACCTTCGGAATGCCAGGCAATGTGGATTGATAGTGTTGAGATGAGCCTGAGTCATCTGCGCTGTCAGCACCATCACCACAACTTTTATCCATGAGAAGTTTATGACGATCCTTACATTCATTAGGCATTCTATATATACACTGCACACGTGGGATGCCAGAAACCTCGATTAAATAAGCAAAGTAAACAATATTTTTCAAATAGTCACCAGATCATGGTAACAAAATTTGATACCACATGAGATCCAAGTGCAAGGACAAAAAGAATGTGCAGCACTTTCAAGGAGAATTAACGCAAAAAAACAAAACTTACGAGCATAAAAGGCTAAAGGAATAGCTAAAAAATCACATGGATTGCAACAAAATGAATTTCACAAGGTACACTTCCATGATAACGGGAAAATTTAAAAGGGCTGATATTACAAGAAAATGTTACAGTTATTGTCCTAAAAACAATATTACCTTCAGTTGGACCATGCTGTTCAGAGCGTCGCTTACCAATTCCCAGTTTTGGCCCATATCATGTACAAGCACAACAAGAGCCTGATGTAATTAGAATGTTAGCTTTCCAGGAAAATGTAGCGATAGCAAAAAAAGTCAATTATTTCAAACACACAATAACCTGATCCTCAAAACTGGACCATGGACTTCCGGGACCTGAATGACCAGCAGCCATCTGACAAAAAGATCAAGATTTTAGAAAGCAGTTGATGAGCAAGATAAGCATGTTTGTATAGAATGCCTGAATGCTATAATTATCCTAGCTCAACCAAAAAAAGTTGGGACAAGCAAAAAAATGAATCTAGAGATCAATTCAAGTTTAGCTCAATTCAAACAGGGATCATGCCAGAATGAGCTCATCTCTAGTGCAGCTTGAGCATGAAATCAAATTCAAGCTGATTCTGAGCTCAACCAAGCTTTGCTCGGACTAGGGGTCATGAGTAAACATACTAAATATATGATCCTCAACCCCCACCCCATAAATCCTAATCTCCTAGTGGCCCTAGCCTGACCCAACTTCTTGCCCTTGCTCTCCTAGATGACTATCAATCAGATTTGGCCAAATATCAGGTGGAAACCACCTTTTTCATGTAAACTCTGTCGAAATCACATGTAAAAGTTTTCAAAAATTCTCAAAACATTACCATATGTAGGGGAGATGATACTCTGTAACCCTGTAAAATTTCAAGATCAAACTCTGTCGAATTTGGAAGATATGAAATTGACAAGCAGCGAAACGAATAGAGATAAACAGTGAAAATCACTATTCATGCTGAATTTGTTTTTCCCATATCTTGCAAACGTGATTGAGTACAATCTTGAAATTTTACAGGGTTATAGAATATCATCTTCCCTATATATGGTCGCTTTTTGAGATTTTACAAAAATGTAACATGTGGTGTGATTTCCACCTGATATTTACCCATCAGATTTATTGTGTATCATTTGTCCTTTAGAGGGACCTGAATGAGTTTCAGGAGGTGGAGTGCGGGGGTGCACAAGCATGAGGTCCTAGGTTCTCTCCCCCCAACCGCCCTGCCTCCGTCCTCCTCCGCGGACAACCGGCTCTGACCGCCCTGCCCCCATCCTCCTCCGCAAGACCAGCTCCTCCGTGGCCGGCCTGCTCTCAGGCCACCGGCCTCTTAGGCCTACTGCCACCTACTCGCGTTGCAACAGCTAGACGTCGAGCCTTCTCTCCGCATCCTGAGGCCTTCACTGCCACCGTGTCTTCCTATGACGCTGCTGCCGTACCTATGGCCTACTCCAAGAGGTGGAACCAAGGCCGCAGATGTGGTTGCCCTTAGCGTGGCCCTGTTCCGTTAGGAGCTATTGGTTCTCCTCACCAGCCCGACACTGCTCAACAGCTGGTCTCCCCCCTTAGCGTCTGGTCCTTAGTCCTACCTCAGGCCCTTCGGACGCTGCCAGTCTTGCCACTCAGTCTCCAGCCACTCAGCCTTCCACTTCAGGTCTCTCTTGTCCTTGGATCCTAGATTCTGGTGCTTCCATCCACATGAAACAAGATTCCACTCATCTTACCTCTGAGTCTTTCCGTTCTACCTATTTCCATTCAGATTGCATATGGCACTTCTCTTTCTATTACTAGTCAAGGCACTCTTTCCACTCCTAGTTTCTCATGTTCCTAGGCTTGCTATACAGCTTATGTCTGCGGGTCAGATAACTGACCATGATTGTCGTATCATTCTTGAGCCTAACTTTGCTGTGTTCAAGATCGTTACATAGGGACTCTAGTTGATACTAACTCGCGTTATCTTGATTCTCAGCATCTCTAGGAGCTCAACTAGCTTCACCTTCCTCTTCCATTATTGCCACTTGTCACGCCTGGATCTCAGATTATATGTGTGGGTTGCAGGTATCCGAGAATTGGAGGAAGTCGGAGGTGCCGTGCTGGATTCACGGCGGTCGGACCGGCAGAGGGCGATCAGACCGGACGGAAAAGAGGAGTTGAACCGGAGGGGTAGCGGCGGTCAAACAGGGGAACTAGGGTTTCCTGCGGTCAGACCGGAAGTAGAGAGGGCAGAGTTGAGGTAAATTCTTCCTTGCTTTATTAGAACATCTCTGCCCCTTTATATATAGAGGAGAGTCTTTCGGCTAAGCCGAGATTACAAGGGACTCCTAATCAGAATACAACTCGTATCCCTAACCGACCGCAATACCAATACCGACTCCAAACTGAATACAATTCCAATATGACGACGCCGTCGCCTCAGCCCTTGCCGAAGGCTTCACGATGCTAGTCCTCCCATAGACTTGCCCGAATCTTCCCGTCCTAACACCACTACCTCTGCCACCCCCCACTTCTATCAGTTTTGCTTAGTGGCATCATCGCTTAGGTCACCAATGTGGGTCCTGTCTTTCTTCTTTAGTGAGTAGTGTTCGTGGATCTATTTCCAGTTATTCTTCTTTATCCTGTATGGGTTGTCGGCTTGGCAAGCAAGTGTAGCTCCCTTATGGTTCTAGTAACTCTATTTATGCTCATCCATTTGACTTGATTCACTCTGATATTTGGGGTCCGACTCCCTTCGTTTCGAAAGGGGATCATCATTGCTATGTGATCTCCATCAATGACTACTCTCGCCATACTTGGGTTTATTTCTTGTCTTCTCATAGCCAGGTCATTTCTATTTATCAGTCTTTTGCTGCTATGGTTCATGCTCAGTTTGATTCAGTCATTCATGTCTTTCGTGCTGATTCAACGTCTTTTCTTCCCTTGCTCCAGCTCCTTACAACTCCAACATCTTTTCTTTCTAAAAAAAGTTGTTTAGAAGATTGATCCACAAGTTCTTCATTTCTCTTAATTGCATGGCATATGTAACCATACACTATTACAAAGAAGGTCATACTGGATGTCTCATCACAGATGATTCTACAGAATCCGTCAGTGTTAAGCTGCAACATAGTTATTTCAGAGGGTTTTACTAGCGTGGCCGTCTATGTTGCAACTGATGATAAGAACCGTCGGTGATAACTTACTTATCACAGACGGTTTTTTACATAAACTGTCTGTAATACATCACAGATGGTTCGTAATAAAAACCATCTGTGATATATGGACTTATCACATATGGTTTTTGTGAAAAACCGTCAGTGATACATCACAGACGGTTTTTGTGAAAAACCGTCAGTGATACATCACAGACGGTTTTTGTGAAAACTGTCTACGATGATTTACTTGTCACAAACCCATCAAATAAGAACCATCTTTGGGTCCGTTCTTTTGTGGTTGCCGCTTGTGGCTTTTGGCTGCGGCTTTTGGCTGTTCGTGTGAGAAATTACAGAGTAACTGAAATTTACGTGCGGCTTTTGCCGATATAAATGAAGTCGGTACAATATACTACAATTAACTAGTAGACCCCATCTTGAAAAAATACTCCGTTTAAAAGCTAGTTACTGTAGAAAAGCCAAAAGCCACTTAAGAATAGGGCCTTTATTGTGACTTACCATATATGGTTTTTAAAAATAACCATCTGTGATAATATTCTTCTATATGTAGACACTTAGAGCGAAAACCTAACTACTCTTGCGCACACTTAAGTTTTCTCCACCGCCTCCCTCCAGCTCTCTTCACCATCTCCGAGTTAGTTAACCACCTCCCTCCAACTCTCTCCTCTTCCATTCTACATCTTATAGGGTTTTTCCCTGTGTTAGAAAATATCTAAAATTTTGCCGCCGCGATTTGTCATTCTATAACAAATCATGATAGGATCTGCTTCAGTAGCAATATGTTAGATGTAGAGCTTTGCGAATCTTTTTTTTTGGGGGGGGGGGGGGGGGGCTTATTATATTAAGGTGAGGATTAATTGCACAGTCGCTCGTGGTAGCAGCGTGCTGTTTGATGTATGCTGGTTGTTATCCATAGTTGCCTCATGAGATGCAAGTTGAACAGTTTTGTATTATGCTAAAACTACATCCGCCAGCCTACTTAGTTGATCTATGTGCATTGCATTACTTTGATTATCATAGTGTTAAAAAAATTCAAATTATTAAAGATGTGGTCATTCTTCAATTAAGTCGCTGTTATAGGCTGAAAAATGTTGTAGCCTATCTTGGAGTGCACATTTTCAAACTTGTCTTTGGAATTTTATGCTGATCGTGAAGATTGAAGAGTTGTTTCAGCTCAAGAAAAAATCTTTCTTGCTGTGTCTTGCATTCTGGTCTGCATATGTTCCTATGTGGTCAAGATAATTCATTAAGTTCTCTTTTGAATTGTTTCTCTCTACTTAGCAGCATCCTTTTGATATTTTGTAAGAAGAGTGTCCTGTGAGGCTATGGTGACTGGAAAGAATTTCGAAGTGCTTGCAAACGGAAACACTAGAATTTGCAGATCAATTTTGGTCTTCACTCTTCACTGTAGGCTGTTTTTTATCAGGTGTTATATGCTCCCAAGGCATTACTGCATAAGTTATCATGTATCATCATGTAGTTTTGCTCGATATAGTTTTTTACCAACTCGATGTAGCCTTCCTTCTTTTTAGTTGAAATAGGATGGAGAGAAAGTAGACTGGCTTTTCCTTTCAGACACTGCTACTACCTCGATTTGGTTAAAACTAACTCAGCTATACTGATCTGACTAAATAGTCTTTGGATCAATCGTGTTGAGGCCTTATTATGATAATAGAGTGCAATCGACACATGAGAGCAATAAAATTTCATCTATAATATTCAGCTTGTGTTTTATACAAGGCCCCATACTGAAATGCAATTTGAATGCTTCATAGATAGCAACTAAGCGAGATGGCGTCCACACAGTCTTCGAGCTTAGTTTCGCCAAATGCATCTGATGACCAAACCAAAGGAGCAACTAAGAGAGATGGTCGAGGCATATCGAAAATGCCTAAGAGACGAATGACTATCATAGAGGTTAGTACAGTTAGTGTCCCTCTACATCTCAAGAAAGCAACGGCCGCATTCTGAACCACCTGCGGGATAGTTGCAAGACAACAGGTCCCCAACACCACACCGAGCTGGAAATCTCTGACGAGTGTAGAGAAAGTGTAGCTTTTGGAGGAAGTCTCAATGTCCTTCAAGATCGAAGTAGTCCAGGGCCTTGTGCGACAGGCATTCCTGGCAATGGGCAAGGCTTGGAAGAACTTCAAGAGCATGCTTTTCACGAAGTACGTGAACTAGGATGGGACACCGTTCACGAAATACCCTTTCCTCCATCCGGATATATGGGACGCCTTTGTGGGCATGAAGATGACCACCGAATTCCAGGAAGAAAGCGCGGCGCACAAAGCAATCCAGGCCTAGAGCACTCACCCCCCACAGACTCGGCACCGTTAGGTACGCGGGTAAAATCCCGCAATGGAGGAGTGAGGACAAGGAGGCAATCCTGTCAGAGGCCTCCCCACCATTTGCCGAAATCACAGACAAGCGCACCCAAAACTAGTTAAGAGCGAGAACATCTACCATGTCTTTGGGCGTCATATTCTTCAAGAACCTGGTAGGCAAGAAGTCACAACGCTTGGTAAGATATCGAACTACCTAGCTGGTAATATGTCCATAACTTCATACGAACTGAAATAACATGTTAGCCTCTTGCAGGAAACATTGACTGCGGAATCCTCCCAAGACAACTTCTAGGCCGTCAGGAGAGGGACATATTATCTATGGCCCTAGAAAACAAGGAGCACCCGGGTTGCATGCGAGGCCTTGGGGTTTGCGTTTCCTAGAGACAGGGATTCCCAGATGACTCCGACTCGTACAGGAGTAGGAAAAGATCGAAGCCCAAGCGCGAGGAGCGCATAAAAGAGGAAATTCGTGCTGAATTTTCCGGGAAGCTAGCACGTTCGGCGAAAAGGCTAGAGCAAGTGCTCAGCCAGTCGCAGGCTGCCCCCGTTATTGTGGAAGCCAGTCTATATCACCGTCGGAGTAGTTACGCGTCCACACACCAATCTAACCAAAGCGACGCCCAACATCCGATCGACGAAATCATGGTAATGTATATCTCTGGAATGCTCCAAAGATAGACTTGTAGGACGCCTTAAATAATGTGTATCGTTTTGTAGGAGCCCACGCCCTGCAAGCTCCAAGTGAGGCTGGTTGGGTCCATCTGGCGGGGATGGCGTTTCCAACTTTCCATGCCAAGGGACAGTACTGCATGGTGCCCAGCTGGCGCAGAGTTACCCCAAGGTACAAGTGGACATGGTACATGTCCATTTCATGGTCGTCCCGCTAGAAGCCCCCGAACAAAGACATCACAACCTAGGGAATGTCGTGCACACTTGTCCAGTGGCCCAAGAGGGACATCGCTTTGGACCCTGCGGTGCCGGGATCTCCATACGACCATGCCTCTTCAACAGAACCCTCGATGATGCCACCTCAACCTCCGCTTCAAAAGGCCGCCATATCGGCTCCCGTGGAGACGATGCCAAAGAAACAAGAAAAGCCTGCCAAGTCATCTCCCGTGAAGATGTATCATAGGCGAGGCGCTAAGGCCAAATGGAAGAAGATTAAGGCACCTCATGAACCCTAGGCATTCTTCCTCGGAATGTCGTTAGTCCCTGACACACTATTACCTCGCCTTGGAAGGGGTTGTAGCGCAAGTTTACATGCCTAGTACATGCGGAGGACCAACGAGCGGACGACAATTCACCATCAGATACACGAAGAGGCATTTCTTCCACAACCCGAGCTTCTTCGTCGTGGGCTTCGACGACTTATTCCAACTATTCAACCTCGACGTCCTCGACGCCTCACTTCTACGATGTTGGACACTATAAGTGTATACAATCAAGTTCTACATTCACGTAATACCGATGTCATAACTCATTGTTTATGTACACATACATGATGCAAGAAACCCAGCGATCGCGAGAACTAGTGGGTTTTCTTGACCCACATTTGATCTCTGGGCAATGCATCACCTAAGACGCATCCTACGTTGAGAATTACATAACGACGGGATTACTTGCTCAGGGCAACAAGAACTACATATGCCCTACAACCAGGGGTAAGTGCTTCACTAATTGATATACAAATTTCATTTGTACTTTATACGCAACATAAACTTAGGTTTAATGACTAGGCTACATACATGACTAGGTGGCACTGGATCCTTATAGTCATTGTATCAAAGTGGAACAAGATAATATACCTTAATTTCCTACTAAGAATGACCACACAACTTCACCCTTATGCAACAAACACCCGACAAGTATGCTCATTTCCTTCGTTTGCAATAGCCGAGGATAACTTTTTGGAATTACATAAGTCATTCAGCGCATATGTTACTAAGGGAGGGAGACACAAGGAATTAAGCACCACACTGCAACACAAGACGCGATTTTCGGTACCCACTACAACACAATAATCTTATATCACACTACGTAATAATACCTCTCGAACTGACTATTCATATGTGTGTAATTCTATTTTTGCAGTGCCACCAGTAGTTACAAGACAACCTATGTGCATTCTACATCTGTCGTCATATGCAGGAAATCATGAGTCCTAAGACTGATATAGAGGTTTATCAATCTTGCAATAATTATTTCCTAACTGTCAATTTAAATATATATGCTTACTACTTTACTTCTAACGACAAAGCATGACAATCAAATCAAGTACATTCGATCTGAACAAACTCTTGTACGTTCGATGACGGCTCTCCACCTTCTTGATGACAAAGGTCATTGACTCGAAAGGAGAGTTTCACTCCAGCGACATCGATTAATACATATTCAAACATTCGATTTAATTATAATTTATTCAATTGTAATTCACTTTGAATTGTAATTCAATTGTAACTCTGGCGACAATACATGAATATTCTTTTGTAACTGATTTTGCGTTGTAATTCACTTTGAGTTCACTTATCTGTCATTTATCTGTAATCTGCTTACTTGCTTTCAAATGACATGGCTAGTATTTCCTGGGACTAGCTGAAAAATAGAAAAAAAAAATTTAGCTATACAAAGAACTATCGATGACGGTTTCCAACACAAAATCGTCACCGTCTGTGATACTAGACCATCACAGACGGTTTTTTGTATTAGCCATCTGTGATATGTCGGATATCACAGACAGTTATTTTTAAAAATCGTCTGTGTTATAACTTATCACACACGGTTTGGGATCTCTCTGTGATAAGCACCTGTTATCACTGACGCAATAAATTAGACAGTTCAGAAACCATTTCTGATGAGGACTACAAACCGTCTGTGATGACCCCATATGTAATAGTGATGTGGTCTATGATGCTTTAGAATGTCAAAATCTTGAAGAAGAAAATTTCCTCATGTTCCTTTTTTGTGGTGACGTATTCGAAAAGTAACAATGCTAAGCAGTGCTCAAGCTTCCCTCCAATCATGCTCGAGCGCTTTAATCAAGCTAGAATGTAAACTAGCCAACCTCACGCTAAACTTGGCTATTTTGGTTCCTTGAACTCGGCTAGTTCCCAGCACTATTTGTAAGGAAGCGCATATTATGGTTCAACAACCAATAAAAAGGCAAAAGCTTCTATGGGTACTTGGGTAGTCCATTTAGGTACATAAGAGAATCAAAACGGGGGGAACAATAGAAGAATAACATGAAATGATCTTTTAGTAGTTTATCTACCAGTGTTTTAAGAGTGACTATACCACCCTCTCAAAAAAAGTGACTATACTATGATCTGAACCATATACAATGCGCGCAGCACATATTTGGTGTTACCAATAAATGAATCCAAACTCGAATAATGATAACTTCTAACAGAGAAAAGTAATGCATACGTGCAAAGAAAAAGGTTTGACATTGTCAAGTAATGTCTATGCAAGTAAAGGTACAAAAATATACATGCGACCAGAATGTCAAAAGATATGTACCTTGAGTGCTTTGCTTTTTCTTCCACGATCCCGGTTAGTGATAATCTTTATAATCTTCATAGGGTTTGCCATGTTACTCATTTGTGATGCAACAGGAGATGAAAT
Source organism: Dendrocalamus latiflorus (assembly GCA_017311315.1). NCBI lineage: Eukaryota > Viridiplantae > Streptophyta > Magnoliopsida > Poales > Poaceae > Dendrocalamus > Dendrocalamus latiflorus. The sequence goes on from CM029663.1 coordinate 32,267,052, forward strand.
TGGGCCAACCGGTGTAAGAGCTTCTAATGAAATATCTGGTCCTTGATTCATCAATTTAGGCTTCTTCATGGCATGTTGACCATTTGTCACTGTTGACAAGTCAACATCTAACATGTAAGGAGTTATTCTCGTGCTCTCCCAAATAAGAACAACTAGTTATTCTCATGTGACATGGGTCAATAGGTGATATCTGAAGCAGAGAGAAAGAAAGTACCAATGTTCCCATTTGAATCATATTGATGGATCTCTAATCTCTTCTTCAAATAATCCTTCTGGTATAGAAGCGAAAAAGTATTCATCAGATATTAATGAAACTACAAGCTTATTATATTTCTATTCAGAAGTACGTGGTGCTGGGAGTCGGGGGAGGGGAGGCTTGTAGTGTTGCTTAGGCTTCACTAAACCCTATAATGCTCCCTGATCCCGAAAACAGAACACACAAAACCACATATAATAATTAATAAAGGATGACTAAAATTACTCAGTGCCATAGTTTGCTTGCAGGCCCTCAAATGTCATTTTAGACCGATATTCACTACTTTGTTGCTAGAACACATGTTCTTATAGCAACTTCAAAGCCACTAATGGATTGACCATAAGAATTTTGTCTGCAAATGTCAATTCACGCACTATGATCAAATACAGCCAAAAACAATACCTGCTCATATTGAGCAAACAAATCAACATGAGGTTTAGGATCATAGGCAATGCCCTGAAACATCAGCAGAATAAACTTACTCTATCAAACATTGCAAGCATAGCAAAAATGAGAGTTGACATAAAGAATTTGACCTTTCCAGCCATCAAGGTACAGGACTCGGCCACACTTTGTGGTGTCTTGTATCCTGGATGCTTAGGCTTTTTCTTCTTTTTAGGCTTAGTAGACACCTCACTGCCATCATACAACAATTGTCTGTCAAAATCAACTGTGGATTCAATATCCGCATTCTTCCTGGGAAAAGATCCTCCATGTAATGAACTTTGATCATCTTGGCAGGAGTTTGTCTCTCCACTAGAGGCGTCCATTTTACTTGTGAACTGAGGGGTTCCAGCAACACCAGCAGGAAATGGGCTTACAACTCGTTGCCTAGCAGCTGTCCTGATGCGTTTTGCAGGAATGGAAAGGAAATTTGAGGGTCTTTTGCCATTTGATAAAAATGGCTGATTTCCTGACTTGCTCTCCAAGCATGGATCGTAAGGCATGTCAACACCAACATCATATCTTCTTGTGCCATTCATCCTCTGCTGCATCGGGTGTTTCTTCTTGTGACTCAATTTCGATGCCAAACCGCCATCATATGTTTCAGGCAATAAATAAGTACATGCCTCGCCTTCATCATCTTCATATCCATTTTCCCTATGTACATCTAAACAAAAATGAAGCATTGATAAGAACATGAAATACATCATTATACAGGTATTGAGAAATGGTGGTAAAGTGGTATGTAAAACCTGCAACAGAGTCGCATGTCGATGGCTCGTAATCATCCTTGTGTCCAGTGTTACCGATCTTCTGGAATAAACAGAGTTAATTTTGATAGTACATGGATACAATAAAGAAGTTAGTTAACATGGAGACAATAATGTGTGATGTGTCAGTTTATAGCATATGATTGTACAAAAGTTGAGGGAATCATAATTTTCTTGTTAGCAATTTTGCAATGACACTCAACTGGTAATATCAAAGATTCCGTGAGCCCATAATGCCAAATAAAATTTTGAAAGCTACAGGAGATTGAATTTGAATACGGCAAGTCCAGAATTTTGTGAGCCCACAGTTGAAACAACTGATTTTTTTTACTATATGATAATTGAAGACCACTCACAAAATGAAACACTGAAAAATGAATAGCCATGAGTTCTCCTGAACAGTACATGTTCCAGTGTATCCTGGAGTTCAACATTTTAACAAAACTCCTCTGAAGATGAAAAAAGCTACAAAACATATACGAATTACTATCTTTGAGTTTTCAGAGTACCGCGAAAATCTCCTTACCTTATTATACACAAATAGATGCTCCACAGACTCTCTGTAAGCCTGCATTGCACCAGGGGCTACCCCATAAAAGAGATTTGCCTGAAAATTAGGAAAGGAATCATTAACCAATGTTGTTAGGTAAATTTTGTGTATGTTTCTCCTGACTGAAAAAAAAAGTGCCTGGTTTTTGGGGGTGTTCATGTGAGGTGGCACTGAACTTTATTCACTTAGAATGAGATGGGATGCAAAAAAAGGTGTAAATAAAGAAATAAATTATCAAAATCACACAGAGTCAGATGGATTACTTCTGAAAGTTGATCTGGCACTTTCAAAATGCCAAAATCATTTAATCTGTCAGGAGTTGGTGGTGCTTCAGCTAAGGACAAACATTCGGGCACATTACATTTGTACTCCAGAAATCGAAGCGCGTAACTCTGAATAGGAGACTGATGAGACCACGTAGACTTCTCTTGTTCAAAGGATTCATCACCCTGTCCGAATTCATAGATCACATCAACCTTGCAGTTGTGAACATATCAAGCCCTATAAGTCTATAACAAAGCTTATGCAACTTAAAACAAATGTCCAAATATGAAGTGTCATTCACAGGCACTTCATTCTGAGGCTTCTAGGGAGACCTGAAATCTAAACCATTCTAATGAGAGGGGCAGGGGTGCATGAATTAAAAATAACAATGTTGTATTGATTTTGAATACCTGTTCTTTTTCTGCTTTGACTCCAGCCAGCTTCGTTTCTTCAAGCCCATTTGATTTCTCTATTTCCCTTGCTTTAGGCTTCTCACCACTAGTGTCTCGTAGAGTCTCAGCTGAACGCCAAAAATTCATGATACCCTTGGCCAGAATTCTAGCAATAGATTTCTGCTTTCTGTGAATGCTTGCTTCTTCAAATGTTGCTCGACCACTGGAGGCAATCCAGTGGGACATCTGGGCTGCAGCTGCACTTTTCCACAGGCGCTCCTATTAAATAGAAACAGTCATGTACTCATGTTACATGGTATCCAAATATGTCGATACAGTCAACAATGTTACACAACAAAAGAAATCTTACAGCTTGTATGAGCACAACAAAGAAACACAAAGATCACATGAGAAAGTACCTGCATGAAGTCATTTGCCATCCAAGCCATCTCCTCCAGAACAAACTCCCAGTGACTCTTCCGCTTCTTCTCCAAAGAAATATTGCAGAGAGATCGTTCACCAGCTCTCTTAATGTTCACCTGTCAAGTAATTACTTTCTTTTTCAGAAGCAAGCGCACTATCAGAAAAGGAGAGCATTATATAACTTAGGTGTACCTCTATAAGCCGAGCCCTTCTAAGGATAGAATCTTCATATTCCTTCTTTGCAACAATAGAATCTTCAGATTCCTTGTTTGCCATCCTCGCCTCAATTCCACTAGATTTTTGAACATCATTGTCAAGGTTAAGCACAGGATTTTTCATTGATGGCACAGAATTAAGCATATCCTCTGTGAGCAACACAGGGGGCACAGTAACAGAAGCCAACTTATTGGCAACACTTAAATCACTGGAACAATTATTATTTCTATCCAAATCAGAATCTGCTTCCTTATTCACTTTGTCATTATCAGAAGTAGCAAGATGTCCTGCATCCTTTTGCACATCAACCACATTGTTACAAACTTCGATTTCATCTTTCACAACATTGCTGACTTCTAGTTGTACAGGAGTAGAACTGTCATCCACAAGAGTGGGCCTGCTACTACCTTCCAGTTGACCATCTTTCTTGTCATCCTTGTCATAAGGTATAATGTTACTCAAGCCGTCATCAGACCTTTCACCAACCTTTACTGATACAGAATTCTCATTTTTGCCTGAAAGCTCATCAATTGTCTTGGTAGCATCTGCACAAGTTAGGTCCACTTCATTTTCATTCAAACTAGAAGCTTCTACGGCAGGGTGAGGAACAGCACCTTTGCTGTCCATATCATGTGCGTGAGCACTAACCACACTTTTGTCAGAGCAGCCATTACCTGCCTTTTCAAGAGTGTGTGCTTCTCTCACGATCTCGTTGCAAGTAGATGGGAAAGAAGAAGTTCTCCTTGAAGAAGCTTCTTTTGGAATAGCATCAGGGGATTCTGCGGAAGCAGCTGCAGTAGCCATCTGATCACCTCCAGTAAGCCGTGAATTATCAGTCACACTGTATGGTGAGATTTCCAGAGCTTGCGTACCATCTTTGTTGTTTGTTGTTTCAAGCTTCACTGCTTGGTTGCCTCCATGAATTGCTTGAACACCGTCCGTCTCCACTGCCACCTGATTACCTAATGATGCATTCTTCAACATATTGTCAACATTTGGACTTGTTGGTTTTGAATCACCAATGGATGAGACACCATGACCATCGGTTTTTGCTTCTTGTATTACCCCTTTTGCATCTTTTCGCTGAGAACTTAGAGAAACTGGTAGAGACCTAGCAAACGCAATATTTGCATTCTCCCTGCTTGTCTTTGACCTGCGTCGAGCATATGCTTGGCTCTTTGCCCCAAGGCGGAACAAACCAGAATCGTCAGCTTCTTTTGTATTACTTTGACCATCGTTGCGCAGGGACAGCTCAGGTTGAGCTGTGTTAGTTCTTTTAGTACTGCGTTTAGCAAGTTTCTCCCCACCTGTGTTGATGGTATCTCCATCTAAAAGCATAAGATTATCAGCTGTGTTGGCTTCACGGCACGATGAACTTCCTGGTTTGCCACTACTTTCAACCGAATCCCCATGAGGTGATGCAGCAAATGCAAAACTGCCTTTTGCTTCACTGCAATGCAAGAGAGACAAAAGGCTTACTTAAATCGACCGATAATAATGCCATTGTCATCACATGATAGACCAGGAACTAATTATCACCTTGTCACATTTTGTTCAGCTATCTGATCTGTGACAGAAGTTGACTGTACACTGAGTGATGCTACATGTCCAAGTTTGAAATCCAAGGGATTGCCTCCCTGCAGTAATAGGTGAATAAACCAGGAATGCAAAGTCAATATACAAAACCATAAGGATGGCGTTGTAATGTACCTTCTCTAGAAATTCAAGCTCCCTCCTCCGCTCTTCACGGACATCATATTCCTGCCTGAAGTTTGTGCATAACAGAGTATCAGGATAGCAAGCATAAACTAGCTGAGAACAACACGGTGGTCAATGTACCTTAGCTCCTCCTGAGCTTTCTCTATGGCCGCACGGCGTGGTGAAGCTTTTGTGTCAACGCTCACACCACCTTCAGCAATTCCTCCCATAGAGCACGGCTCAGTATCCACTGGACCACAGAAGCAGGCTTTGCCCATACATCACTGTGAGCACATTCTACTCAGCACTCCATGCCATCAAACGAACATGGCCTCCTCGCAAGTCCACAAAGCGTACAAACTGTTTCTTGTAAACCGAAAGATCGTCACCAACGACACGGAAACTAACACAAACAAAAACAATAGGACCAACCAATGCTCCTAACAAGTATAAAACTCACGCAAAAGCAGTCCTTACCAAAAATAAAAATAAATGTCCGTAACCAACATAACTTAATTCTAGACTGTACCCAGTCAAACATAACACATGACCATCGCTTGCCCAATCAAATCAGCACACGCAACCAGACCGTGTAACGACTCTAGCCAGTATCCACTGACAAAGTCCACGACCCGCATAACACGGGGATCAAAATCACATTTTGCTGCTATGCCACGCCATTTCACACACTACCAGGGGAGCACCCCCACCAACAGCTCAAAAACTACAGCATGCTTTATGCCCATGCATATCGTCACTATCCCGAGCACACCAGGACGGCTACGTAGAGCAGACGGGCACGGGCGCCATCTCACACCCAACCCAAATGCAGCACAATTCAGCAGCGACAGGACAGGCCGGCCAGCGCCCCCACTCAAAACCTCTCACAACGCGCGCCCAGTCTACACACCTCAATTGCAGCCCTAGGAAACGGCGCTAACCAGAAGGAGAGCGAGAGGAGCGTTCGATGAAGCAAGGGACGCACCTACGCAGCCCCGCGCCGGGAGCTAGGGTTAGGGTTTGGAGCAGGGGAGCCTGGAGGAGGCCGCGGGGCGGGGCCTGGCGTCCTGCGGGGCGCCGGGGGAGGCCTCCGAGGGGCGGGGGGTCGCCGGGGGCCGTGGCGTCGCGGGAGAACGGGGCGCGGTGGTGTGGGTCGCGGGCTCACGGCGGCAGGGGGGTGGTGGTACGTCGTCGTATGCAGGCAAAGGCCAGGGAAAGAAGGAAAGGGTAGGAGAGAAGGGGACTGCGTTCGTGCGAGGTGGTGCGATCTGACCCGATCGGCGTGGGGTTGGGTTGGGGTGCGTGACGCGCAAATGGGAGGCTCGGCTCGGCGGGGGTTGCGGCTGATAGGTTGTTACTGTTAGGAAACCTGGACTCTATCCAAGAGTCCTGATCTAATTGGGCACCCCATCGTAGGCTATAAATAGGGACCTAGACCCCCCTCATTATGTACCCCGATGCAATCTAAAGCAATAAAGAAAGACCAGGAGTTCTCTCTACCTCTCTGTGTTCAATCTATTATTCTGTGATTCTGTGATTGATTCGTTCTTGTTCTAAGCAGAGGAATCGCTCGGACTGGACTCCAGCGACGGTTCCTCAACACGTTATCAGCACGACTTCGCTCCGGTAAACGAGGTAATCATCGAAGCACAGATTGAATTTTCTAGATCGCTTTTGAATCTGTATTTTCTTTTCGCGTTCTAGATTGAATCTCTACGGTGCAAATCCGCCCTAATTTACCGCGAGCAGACTTAAAGTCGCCGGCACAATGCCGATCGGTAGATTGTGAAACGGGGTAGATGTTGATTGCACTGTAGAACGATGCAAATCCACCCTAAATCTACCGCGAGCAGATCTGAAATCGCCGGCACAATGTCGATCGGTAGATTACGAAAACTGGGTAGATGTTGATTGCATCGTAGATTGAAAATAAATTTTGCATGATCTCTATATTCTGTCATTGCACGAAAGAAATCGCATTAGAAACATCCTGATCCTGCATGATCATCATATGGAGATTTCGCATCTAATTCTTCCTGTTATACATGGCATTGCACAAGAAAAAAAAATCTGTTGTTGCACCCGCCACCCGAGAAAGTGGCCCGTAGCCACCCAATCGCCGGTCGGCCGCCCCGCATGGTAGGCCAACCAGGCCGCCGCCTTGGGTTCTTGCACCCGCACGCGCATCACTACTCGGCTTCATGCCGGTCGACGCCGCCCAAAGCCGGTGCCCCCCGCTGTGTTGCCCGAAGCGCCACGCCGCCCGAAGCAGCCTCCCCGCAGCTACCTCGCCGGTCCGGCCTCGGCCCGAAGCCGTCTCGCCGTCGGCCTCTTTGGCCCTTGTGCGCGCAGTCCCGAATGACGCCGCCGCCTCGGCCTAGCCGCGCCGCTGCCCTCGAGCTTGCTGCCCGTAGCCGCAAGCCGCCGCCGCCTCGCACGGTGCCGCTAGCCGCCAGCCCCGGCCGACGACCGCGCCCCGACCTGGCCCGCACGCCAAAGTCTTCACGCGCCGCCCTCCCGCCTCGGCTCGCCAGCACGCCGGCCCCACCGGCTTCGCACGACGCACGGCCGCTCCCGCGCCGCCGCACGGCGCACGGCCTCTCCCGCGCCACCGCACGGCGCCCGGCCACCTCCGTCGCCCCACAGCCCGCGCCGGCCCGAAGCCGCCACGCGCCTGCCCCTCCGGTCGCCCGCATAGCCTCCGGCTTCCGCCCGCCCCGCTCCGACCTGCCCGGCCGCCCCATGCCGACGCCGCGCCGCCACCCGAGGCCGGCACCCGCTCCACCCGCGCCCGCCGGGGCTTTGGCCCTTCCCGCCGCCGCCACTAGAAATTGGGGGAGGGGAAACCCTAAACTCCCTCCCCCCTACTCCTTTGTGGTTGCCGGCCGAAGAGGCCACATGGGCCAATCGGGTATGATGGGCCGGGACAGCGGGCCGGAAAGAAAAAAAATATAGGGCCGGCATCGAAAATCTGAAAAAAAAAAACCTAGTTTTCGGGAAATTACCAGCAAGCCCTAAAAATTGCATTGAGGTCCCGATTTTGCAGAAAAGGCATTGTAGTTCTGAAAATTGCAAATAAGCCCTTAAATTTTACGAGCGGGTCCAGAATTTTGCAGAAAACCCCTCGGTAAATCAGAAAATTACACGAATTTTCCTCTGAACTGGAAATTTGCGTAAAAACCCTCAGAAATTGCAGAATTCACTTAAAGTATATATTCTAGCATAAAAGGGCCTCGGGAATCCGAATTTTGCATTATTGTTAGCATTTGAAGCTTATTTATTTATGCCATTATTATTCTCTGTGTTTTCTGTATTTATTTACTGTTTGGTTAATTGTAATGCTGAAAATTGCTTTTAATCACTGAAATTAGCAGTAAAATTATAGAAAATGCATAGAAAATTCTGGAACATTGCGAGAACCTTTTGTACCATTTATTCACTCGCAGTGAATTATTCCATGCATGTCTACCAGCAGTAGACTTATACACATTTAGATGACTAGCATCACGAACTGGAAGTTCGAGGAGCTGGCCCCGCATGGCCAAAACTATCTGACATAGGCATCCGATGTCGAGATTGTACTTAGAGCCAAGAAGCTCCGCGTGACTATTGGGATTGGCGGACTGAATGACGCCCAACCCATGCCTAAAGAGAATAATCAGGCACTTCATTTTCTCAGGCACCAACTCTGCCTCACTCTCCAGAATGAGTACATGGCGGAGAAGAACGTGTTAGCACTCTAGACCGCACTAAAGAAGCTGGTTTAAGAGGCTAAAGTACACCATTCTTTCTCAAGCAGAGCGAGAGTGGATCAGACTGAGGTTTGTCGATGTTAAGACGGTCAGGGAAAACAATTCTGCCTTGCACAGGATTTGTACCCCAATACAGAAAATTGAGAAAATCCTTCCACCCCAATGCAGTATAATCCGCACGCAATTATCGTCAAGACGGCTATGAGGAATATGCCGAATTGATTGATATGATGCAAGTTGCGGAAGCTCAGGACGAAGTTCTCCGCAAGAACTAAGTCACTCAGCCATCTGAGAGCTCCACTGGCCGTGAAGCCAACGCTGGAAGCAACAAGGTGCGAAAGCCCTTGATAGAGAAAAGGGGAAGGAAGGGTAAGACCGCAGCCCAGAAAGACAAATCAGACGCTCCACATGAGAATAAGGCTAGCAAGCCAAAACGGGATGGCAAAGGGCAGCATGAAGCCCACTTTGCATCGGTTGAGGGGGAGAGTTCCGAGCAGCTGCCCGCGTTAATGGAGGTTTAGACCATCCAGGCAGTAGCACCCCCTCTCGACCTAGAAGCAGCCAATGCCATAATATCTCTTGAAGAGAATGTAAACCCGAAAAAAAAAATATAGCAGATGAAGTCTAGTGCACTGAATGCATTTCGACTTTAATTGTCATTTATTTTGTGTGGAAGAATATGTTAGAATTTGCATGGATAGTACTTAAGAATTGTTATTTTCTTGTGATGGTTGGATGATATTTGAAGAATTCATTCATTTATTCAGTTTATGATGGCATGATATGTTCTGATATTGGAGTATTTTATTTATGTGTTGATTGCCTTCTCATACATGTTAATAAATACCCTATATTAGAACACGTGTAGCGCCCTATGAAGGAAGTGTGCTTAGCTAGCAGCGGCACAACGCATATCATCTTAAGAGAGATTGAGTATTTTTAGTCGATTCGTAAGAGCACTAGCAGCCTTACGACAATCGCCAGAAGCGATGCATGTATAATTGGTTCAGGAAGAGCCACAATGGGCACAACTTTGGTCCTTGAAGAAGACTTATTGTACCCAGAATCGGCTAGAACTCTCCTAAGTTTTAAGAATATTTGCGCCAACGGTTTCCACGTTGAGACTAAAGTAGAGTACGGTGAGGAACACCTACTCATTACGAAGCGCGAAGAGAATGGCAAAAGAATATTAGAAAACTTCCTTCACTTGAAACTGGGCTATATTATACCAACATTAAGGCGCCTGCAGCGTACACTGTCCTGAAGACGGTATTTAGAAGCTCTGAACTCTTTTGTCTCTGGCATGACAGATTAGGCCACCTAGGTCTTAGGATGATGAGAAACATAACAAATAACTCGCATGGGCATAATATCAATGAAGAATTTCCCCATCATGAAGATTTTGTGTGCCCTGCATGTGCACCGGGAAAATAATAACTAGTCCCTCCACTCTGAAAGTGAAGGACGAAGTCCCTGCATTCCTGGAACGCATCCAGGGAGACATTTGCGGTCTCATTCAGCCCATCTCAGGGCCATTCAAGTATTTCATGGTGCTCATTGACGCTTCTTCGAAGTGGTCATATGTGGGTTTGTTGTCCACGAAAAACCACGCCTTTGCAAAATTGATCTCGCAGATCATTCGCATCAGAAATGTGTTTCCTGATCATCACATCAAGTCCATCAGAATGGACAACGCTGGCGAATTTACTTCAAAAGCATTTGATGGTTATTGCATGGCGATGGAAATTGCAGTTGAGCACTCGGTACCGCATGTCCATACCCAGAATGGTTTGGCAGAGGTTTTTAATTAAGAGAATTAAATTTATTGCCCAACCCCTCTTGCATAATTGTAATTTGCTAGCTACATGTTGGGGACCCGCAGTCCTACATGCAGCAAATCTCATCAATCTTAGACCTTCGGCCTAAAACATCCATTCACCTCCGCAACTAGCGCAAGGGCCACCATCGAAACTTTCCCAACATTAGGGGGAGGAAATCAACCCCTTGATGAAGAATGTCGGGAAATTACGTGGTAAGCCTGGGGAATCCATGCGGATGACCCGCGCACTAGAGAAGTCCAGAAGACATTAGTAAAGCAAATAGAGAAGTCTAGAAGACAATAGAAGTCCAGAAGACAAGAGAAGTCCAGAAGACAATTGATTTGCGAGCATTGGCAAATCAACTGCCTGATCACTTTAGTGATTTGAAGAGCGTGACTAAGTCGCATGTGCCTGCACGCACTGCACCGGAGAGGGTTGAAATACCACAGAAACAGAAGGTATCCCTAATCTCGTCCAGAGGCCTCAGAAAAATAATAAAGGACGAGAACTCCGGTTCCTCGAATCCTTAGTAACCGGGGACGCCTGGTGAAGTAGGATAAGAGAGATTTACCACAGCTGATCACTGAAGTCCCCCAGAATGAGAAGGGGAGCCAGTTGAGACCTGGCACAAGTATGACACCTTCAGAAAAGGGCATACCGGATCTGAATATCCCCATTGGCATGGATGTGTGCGCACACATCGGAGCCGAAAAAACTAAAGGAACTTGCCACCGCAATTGAAAGAAGCGATGCGCAAGGTGAAGCTCCAGAAGAAGCAATCGCTCCAGAAGTAGCAACTCATGAAGAAATAGCTATAAATTATGTGCACACGGGAGAGTCCCTGAATAGGACAACAACTAATATCGATATCTACTTCACAAAGAAAATTGCCACCATCATCGATCTTGATCTCGAGCCTGCATCGCTCGCTGAATATAAGAAAAGATTAGATTGGGAAGATTGGAAGAAGGCAATAGCAACTGAATTGCTATCTCTGAATAAAAGAGAGGTGTTTGGGCCCGTATGCCGCACACCTCCCCACATACACCCCGTTGGGCACAAGTGGGTATTTGTTCGAAAGAGAAATGAAAGAAATGAAGTAGTGAGATACAAAGCAAGGCTGGTAGCCCAAGGTTTCACTCAACGTCCTGGAGTTGATTATGAAGAAACCTACTCCTCAGTCATGAGTGGAATTACCTTTAGATACTTGATCTCAATGGCAGTGAACTTGAATTTAGAAATGAAATTAATGGATGTTGTGACTGCATACCTTTACGGTAACTTGGATTCGGATATTTACATGAAAGTCCCTGAAGGAATTCCTCTCCCGAACCAAGACAGAGCAAATAGAAATCTGTACAGTGTGAAACTCAGAAAGTCACTGTATGGACTGAAACAATCTGGAAGAATGTGGTATAATCGCTTGAGCGACTTTCTCTGCAAGAAAGACTACACGAACAATGAAGACTGCCCTTGTGTATTTATACGGCGATCCCAGAATGGATTCTGTATAATCTCTGTGTATGTAGATGATCTGAATATCATCGGGACAGCCGAAGACATAAAAGAAGCAAGCTCCTACTTGGAGTCAGAATTTGAAATGAAAGATTTGGGCAAGACAAGTTTTGCTTAGGCCTGCAGCTTGAGCATGTCCCTGAAGGAGTCTTGGTACATCAGTCGACCTACACCCAGAAGGTGCTTGAAAGGTTTGGCTTTGAGAAGGCATTTCCCTCAAAAGTACCGATGATCGGTAGGTCTTTACAGCAAGAAAAAGATCCTTTCCGACCAAGGGAAGAGGGGGAGGAAGTCCTGGGACCGGAATTTCCATACTTGAGTGCAGTGGGAGCACTCATGTATTTAGCAAACTGCACTAGACCGGACATTGCATTTGCCGTGAACCTCTTAGCAAGGTACAGTGCAGAGCCCACCAAAAGGCATTGGCAGGGCATAAAGGACATTTTCCGATACCTCCAAGGTAGCAAGGACCTCGGATTGTTTTACAGAAAGAATCAAGATCTGAACTTGATTGGCTATGCAGATGCTGGGTATCTGTCAGACCCGCATACCGCTAAGTCACAAACAGGCTATGTATTCCTGTGTGGTGGAACTGCAATTTCATGGAAATCGTCTAAGCAAAGCCTGGTAGCTACTTCGACGAACCACTCAGAAATTATAGCACTGTATGAAGCCGCACGAGAGTGCGCTTGGCTCCGCCGAATGGTTCACCACATCCAGCAGTCATGTGGGATGAACATTGTACAGAACCCCACAATTATCTATGAAGATAATGCCGCTTGCGTTGCACAAGTGCAAACGGGCTATGTGAAGAGTCATCTCACAAAGCATATCAACCCCAAGTTCTTCTATGCACATGAATTGCAAAGGATGGACGAGATTAAAGTACTGCATACTAAGTCATGTGAAAATCTCGCAGATTTATTCACTAAGTCACTCCCCGCATCTAGCTTTGAAAGGTGCGTGCGTGGAATTGGAATGATGAGACTTAGAGAAGTGCAGAATTCAGGGGGAGAATTCTCACAAGCCCACTAATAAATCTTGATCATGAAGATTAAGTACCCAAAAATAAAGTCTTGCAGACTAAATGAATTTGAGTGAATTGTACTCTTTTTCCCTTGACGAGTTTTCCATGAAGTTTCTCGACCGAGGTTTTTAATGAGGCAATTCGTGCATCGCAGCATCACATGTATCATGTACTCTTTCTCCAAATTTTTACCACTGGGTTTTTATGGAGTTTTGACGAGGCATGAGCATGTTGGGTGAGTGCCCAAGGGGGAGTGTTAGGAAACCTGGACTCTATCCAAGAGTCCTGATCTAATTGGGCACCCCATCGTAGGCTATAAATAGGGACCTAGACCCCCCTCATTATGTACCCCGATGCAATCTAAAGCAATAAAGAAAGACCAGGAGTTCTCTCTACCTCTCTGTGTTCAATCTATTATTCTGTGATTCTGTGATTGATTCGTTCTTGTTCTAAGCAGAGGAATCGCTCGGACTGGACTCCAGCGACGGTTCCTCAACAGTTACTAGCCTCAAAGGCGCGGCGGCACGCCGCGCCAGCCACCGTACGTACCAAAGTAAAAGAGGCGATAATTCGTGAGGAGTTTTTTTAAAAAAAATCGAGGACAAATACGTAATTTCGGAAAAATAAAAGGTTTTTTGGGAAAAACGAGGACTTGTAAGGACTTGTACGTAAGTAAATAAGGACTTATACGTAATTTTGGAAATCCGCGGGGCGCTATCCAAAATTTTTTCCTTTAAAAAAACTCGCAGGGACCTATCCGCGAGGAAAAAGGACCTGTACGTAATTTCGCAAAAACCGGAGGAAAGTGCCTCCCCCGGCCGTACGCGGATTCCTCCGCCACGCGCCGGCCGAGGGAGGCGCTGGGGCGACGTGGACACCGCGCGCGCGCAGGAACTCCCCCGGCTTTACTTCGGTTACGATGCCTGATGAGTGATGACCCTTCCATAAAAGTGAAGGTTTGTGTAAATTAGTAGTGTGTCCGTGCTAACGCTACGATAAAATACAAAACAACATAAAATTTGTAAAAAAATAAAACAAACAATCAGATTCATTAAGATAAAATAATGTAGCCTTTCCGTATAGCTTCCCGAGCTTCAGCACAAATTCTGTCCAAAGTTTCTTCCAAGCCTTTCTTTCCAGACTTCTTAGGATAAATTATGTTGAGCACCTTGCTGCGCCAACCACGGTAGTTCATCTTCTTAATAGCCTCCATTTCATTAATAGAAACCAAAGGACCTTTAAGTGCAAGGCGGTTGCATTGCTTTTTGGTTGTTTCCAACAAGTCTCCTTCAGGCCCAATCATGCACTCCATAGATGTAACAATTTTCTCCCTAATTGGGTCAATTGGCGGGTTTGTAACTTGTGCAAACATCTGCTTGAAGTACTCAAAAGTCAACTTCTCCCTGTTAGACATCACTGCAAGTGGTGTATCATTTCCCATGGATCCAAGTGATTCCACTCCATCTTTAGCCATTGGCAGCAGCAACATTTCCAGTGCTTCTAATGTGTATCTGGAATTAATCAGTTGGATAGTTAGCCAGCAAAAATCAAAACAGCAGGGATAATCAACAAAGTCGAACCCTTGCTTACCCAAAGGCCTTTAGTGGAGTCAAAATTTCATTGATACCTCCACGTTCCTTGTTCTCGTTCTTTTGCTGCACCAAATTGTAAAAGAAATCAAAACCACTATGTTAACTATGGTTGACTCAAGTTATCGTCAACAACCCAGTCGAAGTTGTAGACCAATAAACATATTGAAGCATGATAAAGGACTTACTGGAAGTGAACCACAAATGCTTGGAGCAACTCTGTCAGTTTCTGGTACAGATTCTACAATGTCTTTGAGGTATATCTTTTCTCTCTTGAGCCATTCCCCATATGGGTGAGCTTTAGAGTGATGTGCCTTCAGTGGTTCATCATCCACTACAGTGTGGTTCTCAAAATCAACCAATAGCATCATTCCAGGGTTTAGTCTACCCTTTCTCAACAGTCAACACATCTTCAGGAGGAATATTGACAACACCAACTTCACTACCCATGACTACACGGCCACTGTGGGTCACATAAAATCGACCGGGCCTCAAGCCGTTGCGATCCAGGGTAGCTCCAAGGTAACTGCCATCAGTAACTACAGGTGAAAGCCAAGTTAGCTCAAGTAACCCATCAAAAATATGATCGGAAAAGGAAGATGAATTTAAATCTTCTTACAAGATATCAGAGCAGGTCCATCCCAAGGCTCCATAAGTGCTGACAAGAACTCGTAGAGAGCTTTCTTCTCAGGTTCCATGTTTAAATCGTTCTACCACGCCTCAGGGATCATCATCATCACAGCTTCTGGTCAGACTTTGAGCTCCTACCTGAATCTGAAGAGGTAGCATCCACAATTGGTAGAATTTTTGAAAATTCATCCTTTGATAGGCCAAGCTTCTCACACTTTAAGAGACCTTCACGTGCTTTCATCCTGTCATATGTACAAAGGGAATTATAAAACCAAGCATCATTAGATCCAAAGGCATATGAAGATGATTGCATCAACCAAGAAATGGACACAACAGAGAAAGGTTTAGTAAGATTACCAATTCTTGTTCCCTTTGAGGGTATTGATCTCTCCATTATGACCTAACACACGCATTGGCTGTGCACGGTCCCAGCTGGGGAAGGTTTTTGTGGAGAACCTTGAGTGAACCTGTTTGGATGTACGACTTTTAGAAATCATATTATACTCATCTTTTGGATTCTTGTATTTTATCATGGAGGACTAACTATCGAATGCATTGAATTCAAACACCCGTCCTAAAATACAAATTGTTCACCGCTTTTTATCCAATCTGATTAATGAAATTCAAGCATATTCACAATTCAAATTATGATTTGCTTTGGTCCACCTTGTGAAAGCAAAAGCATACAAAATTCAAGGTGCAGTAATGCATTTGATCTGTTTATATACAAAACTACTTCTGTAAACCATAATATAGACCAAAATGTAAGAAAATACAAAAAATGATGCAGCTAATCGCAGTATAAATTCAGAAAAGCTTGACCTATATGACTACTGACGGTCTAACAAAAATAATATTTCAGTAGAACAATGTGAGGAAGTTACATACGTTGTGATACACTACATTTATAACATCAAATCTATATAAATAAAAAAACTGGTGAGATTAAAGGCACATCCTTTATTTTGAGAACAAAACAAATCCTACAATAGTCCTAAAAAGAAAAAATCCTAGAAATTCTCATATTAGTTGAGAGAAAAGAGAAACATCTCCATCACTTATTTTGGTGAGGCCAAATTATAACAGTGCAGATTAATCATATATGTGTATTAGAGTTGTGTAGTAGATACAATTGTATTTTAATTATAGACAGTATAGTTGTATACCAAATACAATTGTATCATAATATCTAGCTGCACAATTATGCGGGTAAATCTGCTAGTACAGATTAAGGTTGGGTGAAATGTGTGTGCAATCAGAATACCTTTGCCAACATGAACTCATATATGTTGATCATTCGAACAAATTCCAATGTAAACTATCGATGAAGACTTGAAAGAAAACATTGAAATCCATACCTCACCAGGAGCGACAGTGATGATATGAGGAGTGAAATTCGTACCAGCAGAGTAGGCCACCATGTCACCTGCCAGCAGAAACTGTGGTTAACAAACTGACAGTAGAATTTTACAAAACAAATTGAAAGCTCGAGAGAATGCAACCAGAGATCATCAACTGCAGTAGCCCGCAGTCCTTTCCATAACATCGAATTCGAGTACTTTATACATTCACGACTCTTGACGAAACTTGTTCACTCCAACCATTCAAACTTGTACCGGCAGCCTTGTAAATCGGATATGCCAGGACAATTGGGGGAGGAAAGGAGATGCGAGCAAGGGATGGATACCAACCAAGGGAGTCGAAGTGGAAGCCGTACTGATGGTGTTGATGCTGGTGCTGCTTGCCCGCGGCGGCGAAGTTGAGGGGTGGATTTAGTAAAGAAAATTTTGGTGTATTATTGAGTCCAACCCAATGCCAGCAGTATATGGGACTCTGCTAGCAGAGACAAGAACAATGTCAGCTTCAAGGGTGCTCTGCTCACCTCCAGCTGCAGGCTCCAGTGTTAGCTTCACACCATCTCCAGCAATATCAACACCAACTACCTTAGTTTTGAGCATGAACTTCATCTTTTGTTTCTCCAACATTCGTTGGAACTGCTTCCTGATCTCACCATCCGACGATGGGACAATATCCAAGGCGGTTCCAGACTGAACCCATCCTGCTCCGATTACCACCATTTTCTTCGGGATCTCTGTCAAGCACAAGGCACCAGTAGACGAGACAATTTTCTTCTCATCAATTGTAATTCCAGGAAGTGATTTTACATCAGATCCCGTCGCAACGATTATGTTTTTTCCTCTGACAACAGTACTACCTCCATCAATCAAATCTACTGAAACTTCTGAGGGGGAAGCTAATTTGCCAAAGCCTTTGACATAGTCCACTTTGTTCTTCTCAAAGAGGCCTTCTATCCCTTTCGTGAGCCCTGCCACAGCCTTGTCTTTTTGAGCCATCATCACCGGAAGATCCACTTCCAGATTAGAGAACTTCACACCATGGTGTGCAAAAGAACTCTTTGCTTCATGGTACATATGAGATGAGTGCAACAGAGCCTGAAATTGATATTGAATGCATGAAGAGAAGTTAAAAGTGTTCTCATGAAGCACATCAGTAAACATATATCACCAAAGTAGATAATTCTCTAGCTGCAGTAAAGCACATGGAAGAACTACAGCAAGATGTTCAGATCATGCCTCTGCTTAGACAATGTCCAAGGGAATCCTACAGCTACAGCGTGAATCTTATGTTGGAGCTATAGGGAGGATAGTGTAAGAAAGATGTTTAGATCCAACATAAAGATGCGTAGCCTGTATCCATAAAAAAGAAATCTGCCCCTACCTGTACAATTGTCCAAGGGAATCATAGCCAAAATCATAGATTGGAGCTATAGCAAGGATAGACTTGGAAGCAAGATGTTTAGCTCCCACAAAGAGATAGTGATCCAATACTTTTTTTAGATGTGATCCAATATTTTTTAGCACAGGAACAGTATTCTTGTGCCAAAAAATACCAAAGCCCTTTGCTCATTTCACCATTTACGCTGTATTTAAATTGTTAGCCAGATTCAAAAATTAGATTCATTTAATTTCATTGCAAATGAAAACCCACACAAGTGGATACAAAATTAATAAAGTACTAAGCATCATATATAGATGGTAAAAAAGGTTCAAGATACAAGACAGTGGATAACCAAAATAGCTTAGAAATAGAAGAGCAACTCATTGGTACATGGGTATTGTCACACAACATAACAAAGAGCAGTCAGGAAATGAGTCTAAAAAAGGTCAGTTAAGAAACTAATATTGTCAACTGGAAATACCATGACTACAGTGCAAAATATTATGACAGTGATTCTTCATTTCAACCAAACTACAGTCTGATAGTCCATGGACTGAAAGAAAACCCAAATGCTGCCAAAAAGACAAGTTCCAACACATAAAATCCAAATATATATAACACTGTTGATAGTACTGATTTACTGAACAATATCATATCAATTCCTTATGTTGATCCTATTGATGAATATCGGTAAATCAAACAAAAGTAATCTACCCAAATGATGCTTGCAACAACACTGTGCTATTAAATTTAAGACCTATTATCCGAGCAGATGATAACCAACCAAATTTTGCGGTGGTAGAATTTTACAAAACACTTCATATAATTGTCTTTCATGGCATTCCACAATGGGCAACGCCACAACGGAAACAAAGCAGAAGACCTCTTATCATGATAGTAGATTGCAGAGAGCCATTATTCCATTATTATTCCAATACTTACCGTAGATTTGGAACACCAGTTTGTATAAGCAGCACATGCATTTGCACAAACTAATCGTGCCAAAAAGAACCAAAAACAGCACAACTCAAACCCTAACCGCACTGTCCAGAATGCTTTCTGGATCAGCCTATCCTCTGCAAGCCCAGAGCTCATGCATCGCAACATCGCGCATCGCACCAAGAAACACGCAAACAACACGAGCTACAGCAACAGGACCTTAGGAGACACCATGAATCACCTAATTGACCCCAAATCACAAGGCCCTCACAGATCTATCGCGTCGCATCACAAGGGAACAAGCAAAACGAGAGGGCACGGCAATGGGGGGGGGAGGGAACGGGAGGGCATCATCCATCACCTTGGAGGGGATGCATCCGACGTTGAGGCAGGTCCCGCCGAGGGCGCCCCTCTTCTCGAGATGCAGGTGGTCTTGAGCCCCAGCTGCGCCGCCTTGATGGCCGCCACGTACCCGCCGGGCCCACCGCCCACCACCACGACGTCGCTCTCCTCCCCCGCCGCCGCGTACGCCTCCACGCGGACACCGCCGCCCCGGGCGCGTGGGGGGCGGAAGAGGAGGCGGTGCGGGATGAGGAGAGGTTGCGCAGCACGGCGCCCGGGATGATGAAGTGCGCGGCGGCCGTCACCCCCGGAGTCCGCAGCATCGCCAGATCCGCCACCGTCACCGTAGGATCGCGGGGGAGGGGGCAGCTTACCTCCGGGGCCGGACGGGGAAGGGGATCGGAGGCGGAGGAGGGAGGACGAGGAGGCGGCTGAGAGCGGGGAGAAGCAGAGGTTAGCGGTAGGGGCGGGCCGGAGCGGGGAGAGGCAGGGGGAGGAGTCGAGGTGGGTGGCCGGGAGGAACTTGGCAGCGGCGAAGGCCGTGGAGGCCATGGTGATCGGGAGGGGAGGGGGTCGGTGCTCTCGGCCGCGCGGGTGAAGCGGCGGCGGCGGGGAGAGGCGAGATGGGCTCGGACGGGGAAGGGTTTTGGAGGTTGGTGTAGTGCAGTAGCGCAGCGGGTTGGTGGCATGGGAGGAACGTGGGGATCGATGATGTGCATGATCCAAATAATTTTGGCCTTAGGATCTTCAATGAGTAAGAGAAGAAGGCTTGAGGAGAGATCTAGGCCATTCATTTGTATGAAGTTGGAATCCTTTGGTACACAAATCTGGGTGGACTTAGATTATGCATGACTATGGGGGTGGTTGAGGGGGTGGATTTAGTAAAGAAAATTTTGGTGTATTATAGAGTAGGGTAGATAAATTAAATATTAAAAAGTTAATAAATGATTTAAAAATTATCATGATAAGTTGCTTTAAAAATGTGATAGAGAAATTGTCTTATTTATTTATTCGGTGAAAATCATAACCTAAAAAAAGGAAGTCTTAAATTGAAGATGTAATAGAAGAATTGATCAAGTTGTTAGTGCGTCAATACTGTATTTTTCACATCAATTACGAACTAAGAATATAAGAAGTAAGGAAGAGGCTACAGAGAGAGAAGCCGACAAACAAAGATTTTTGCCAACCTTGATAAGTCAATGCACCTTGGTGCCCCTGATGTGGATCAAGCTAGTCTCAAGGTCCCTATGTGCGCCTCACGAATGACAATTGCTTCGCCATCTCCTCCATTACACGAGTGTCTACAAGCAACAAATATGTGAGAAACCCTAGGAGTAGCATGGATCGATAAATCCACTTAGTCATCCAAATTGGGGGTGGCTCAGCTTGCCAACGTGGAGCGTCACGACAACGACGCTAGCTGGTGGGTGACGAACAATATATATAGAGAGGAGCGATTGGGGGAGGTGTCAGGGCAGTAAGGACATTTTCATGATAAATTTTCATCATGTGAGGGATTTCTGCAAAATGACATAAATATGATAGGGTTCCCACCCATCTCCATCCGAGCCGCACAAGCAGGATCCAATGATCCACAATCACATCTTAGCACAAAATACACCTTTTCACACTATTCGCTACGGACGGGGATATCTCCCCCATGGAATGGGACGAGATCCTAGCCAATTCAAAAGGTAGATGATTCTTATGCCACTAAGGATACTATGGATAATTGCGAGTGTTGTTAAGTAGCGTATGTGGGAGAAAATTTTGCTTGTAATTTGTCAAATTGTCTCGACTAGGTCTAGGGAGACATCTCTTGATGAAAAGGATTAGGCGCTTAGAGGTATATTTAACTTCAAGGTGGAGTTAGGATTATGTTTCTTTAGCGAACTATATATTTGTTTATTACATCCTAGTATGATATTTGCATAAATTTTTTTGTAAATAATTTATTTTTTAATCGAATTGCATACGAAATAAGTATACGTAGAAAATTATAGTTGTTCAAAATTTAGTCAGTACTTCTGTAGGAAGTAAATAGTTCGCTTTGTGGGAAATATTATTACGTAACATTTATGATTAATTACGAATGAATGTAATGTCATTTGAACATTAAAAATTCACGCGTACTGTTAGAACGGGTACATTGGCATTTAAATCAATATATCATGTAAATTGTCGAAACCCATTAGGAATTATTTACAGTAGAAGAGAACTCGAGCAGCAAGAGAAGAGCGGCTGTTGGGACCCCGGATTTCCGAACTCGGACCCTCTGTATAATACAGCACTAGTCCCAGATCAAAACTAGTGCACACAATCAAACAGTGATGATTACATAACCAACAACGCTTATTACAATAATAGAGAGTACAGACCGAAAGGTCTCTTTATTACAACTGAGGTTTCAAGACCTCACACACACACAAAACACAGCAGAAGCAAAAGATAATCCAGCGAAGACCCATCAATACGCCACAGATAATTGACTGGGGAAGCGCAATCTAGTACTCCGGGAATCCTTCGTCGAATCCGCACGCGAAGTAGTCGTAGTCTCCCTCTTGAGCTTCATATTCCTCTGAGTTGATTTTTAGTGCAGTATGTGAGTACATAAAGTACTCCGCAAGTCTTGGGAAAGAATGCAGTAGATGCAAGGCTTAACAAAGGAAGGCTATATGGTTCTTTTGCGCAAAGCAATGTTTTATTTTAAATAACATTAAATATTTTCGAAGGCATTAATTTAACAAAGCAATGGTTTTAACTGAAACTAATAAGCATTTTATAGTGAAGGTTCTATCCACCAACACTAATTAACCAGCTCTAACCGTTAAAGATTTAAAACTACGGGTTCCATCCACCCACACTGACACCAACCGCCAGGACAACCTTCCGAGAGTTCCCTCCACTCTCGGGATACCAAAACTTTGTTTTTAAAACGAAAACCAAAGATCTACCATGTAAATGCATTCCTTGCCCGCCCTTGATCGTGGGCATGGCTATTCGAATAGTTTAACACTCTGCAGAGAATGTACAACTTTACCTCAAGAGATAAATTATCCTAATAGTCAACATGCTTCCTTGGGCATGAGACCCAGATAAAATATCACAAAGCCTTTACCTCACTCTAGTCTAGCTAGACACCACCCGCTGAGGTTTCACCGCTGAAGGGTTAAATCCACCCAGTCAGAAGCCCCCTCTTGCACCATATAAGTACAGTAAATCCCTGTCCCTCACTGTGAATAACCAGTAAATCCCTAGCACCCACTTTTTCACTAGTGGCACCTAAACTAGACTATCGTAAGTTAATCAGCTAGGTTGTACCCATATAGATTCGGGGTTGTACGGTAGTGCTCAGTCTGGACAATCACAAGAGTCGGTCCTTAATCGACTAGGGCGGAACATACAATTTACAAATTATCGTGCTAAACCGCACCAATCCAATCTAACCATCCGCCCTGGTCTAAAACAATTTTTACATTTTATTTATTTTAAAAGAACAGTGGCAACACCCATCGCCACTAATTTCCGAATACAAAGACTAGTTTAATGAAATATAATTTCCATTTCCAGTTTACAAAAGTTAAATAGCATGACTAAGCATTTTACTACCGTTCTACTATTTATCAAAGATTTATAATAATCTCATTATTGAGACAAAAGGAAATCATAAGGTTACAAGGGTACATGGCATTCAACTTCAATCGAGGGCATAACAATGATTGGATTAACTAATACCTTAATACCGAAACTAGTGTTCTATGTAAATAGCAATGCAAGTATATTTAAATTAAGTAAAAGCATTTCTCAAAAATAGGTTCAAAATGTTCAAAGGAGACCTGCCTTCTTGTGCGCTGTTTGGTCCCTCTTGCTGCGGCTCGGCAAACTCTTCGGCGACGTCGAATTCAACGCGCGAAAAGACAAAACAAACAAAACAAATAAATACAAATAAAATTCAAAAAGAGTGTATATTTTGGTAGTTTATGATTTTATAAAAATTTAGAAATTTGAACGGCGCAATTTGGAGTTAAAATGAGAAAGTTATGGCTTCCGAAAGATTGAATAGAAGAAAAAGAAAAAGGCTATTTTGTTGATTTATTTTTATACTGAAAAATGTATTTATGATGTTAGTAGAAATTCAAATTTCGAATTTTTGGACATGTGGGCCCGGTCTACCGTGGACCGGGTCCACGGACCGCAGCGGTGGTCGAGGTGGCACACCCGGCCGACGTGGCGCCACGCGGCGGCCACGCGGGCGCGGGCCAACCGACGTGGCACCGGCCGGGGTGGGGCGCACGGCCGGCGCGCTCGCCGGCGCACGGGTGGCCAGCGGTGGTGCGGCGAGGGGCGGCGGGGTAGAGGAGGCGGCGGCGGGCACGGTGCTTACCGGCGCCGGGCTTGGGGCGGCCAGAGGTGGGATTAGAAGCGGCCGCTCTCGGTGAAGAGAGAGAAAGCGGCGGTGGGAGCTTCGGGTCGGCGGCTTCGACGGTCGGGGGCGGCGGCCGAAGGGTGGAGGAGGGGCGTTGGGGAGAGGGGATGCCGAAGGGGGAAAGCCGGCGCATGAGGAGAGGGTTTTATAGGTGGAGAGAGAAGAGGAGCGGCCGGCGGTTTTAGAGAGGATTAAAGAGCGAGGAATGGCCGGCGGTTAGTGGGGTGTGATTAGGGCATTCAAACACACACTTTAACGGGGGTTAATGAGGAAGGAACGGCCAGATTTAAGAGGTTTGGTGCGGCATCAATGGAGGAGGAGAGAGAGAGCTAGAGGAAGAAGAAGGATATGACGGGTGGGGCCCGCGCGTCAGTGAGAGAGGGAGAGATGAAGGGGTATGGACCGTCGGATTGATGACACGTGGCGAGAGAATAAATCCATGCTGTTGGATTTAAGTGAGGGGGTAAGTGGCTATGGATGGCTAGGATTAGATCAAGAGAAAAGGTGGATTTAATCTAAGAGCGACACGTGGCAACCTGGGATTAAATTGATTTTTATTTTCGGATTGCTTTTTCAAAAAATACTAAAAACATTATAAATACTTAGAAAATAATAATTAATGTCTAAAAATTCCAGAAAATTCATAGAATATTCCTGGAGCTATTTTATAGTTAGAAAAATATTTTTAAATTCAAATTTGCTTTGAATAATTTTATAAAGATACTTTTTAACATTTAAAATTGATTTTTAATTCCAAAAAATTCTCAAAAATTATATAAAATTTAGGGAAGGTTGGGAAAAATAAAATGAACTCCTTTTGGCTTTAATAAAATATTTAAATCACATTTTCTTGCTTTAGATTTTGAAATAAAATTCAGATAAATCCAAATATTGTTCAGATACTTTAAAATAATTAATTTGAAATTAAATTTTTCAGAAAGCGAATTTTTGGGATGTTACAGCGTCATCGATGCGTTTGGGAGTCGATAGGGAGTTGATGCTTATTAGGTCAGAGGAAAGGGAGCGGTGCCAGTGCTGACGAGGATGGGTTACGCTATGACTATAGTGTAGTTGGTCATGACATGTGAACTATCATAGGAATATAAATTACAGTACAAAAATACTTCTACAATCTACGATGCGAGTTGATTAGTTGGAACATTGAAAATATTTGCAGGCAGACATCAGTAATGCCGATACCCACTACATTGAAAGTGCATTACGGTGTGGACACCGTTTGTGAAGGTCCGAATGGTATTGACTTGAGCAGTTTTGTGCAAGCCACTTTGGTACATCCAAACGGCGAGAATGCTCGAAACACAGATGTGATGCTCTGGCTCACCCGCAGCTTATCCTTGGACACTAAGGTGTGCAGTGTCGTCATACATGTAACATCCTGAAAAATCTGAAATTTAAAATATGACTTCTTGAATGGTTTTGCAATATATTCTATTTGAATTTGAATTTTTTTATGGCATTTCTCTGGAATTGGTTGAGGTTTCAAAAATTTAAGAAGGTTTCAGGAAACTAAAACTAGAATTAAAAATACCATAAAAGAAAATATGGGAGTAAAAGAAATTTATAATTTTGAATTCACAACTGAAAAGACAATCCAACATAAGGAGGGAGAGATTTAAATAAAAAGATAAAAAAAAATTCATATTGTAAATAGTATTATAAAAGGGCAACAAAAGTAAACACATAAAATATATGCAGGTATGTATACAAAAAAAAATGGCCTAGCCAGTTGACCAAAGATGTATAAATGAAAGTATACAAACATAGAGAGAAAAGGGAAATATATGTATATATGAACATATGCAATAAATATGCAAAATGGAAATACAAACAAAAAGAAAAAAAAGAATTGGAGGCCAGGCTGGCCAAATGGCACGGCCCAGCCCGCTCCACCCCGCGCCGTTCCCCCGCACGGCCCAGCCAGCCAGCTCCCCCTCATTCCACTGCGCCGCGGGCCCCGCCTCCACTGCGCCAGCCCCCTCTCTCGCCCTCTGCCCTGGACCCGCTCCGCTCTCGCGCTCTCCCTCTTCTCTGTTCTTTCTCCTCGCGCGCACGCTCCTCTCTCCCCGCATGGACACGCTCACTCCACGTCTCCCCCCTTCCCTCTCTCCTTTGCGCCGACTGCAAGAGGACACGCCCAAATCTTCCCAGATCTCCTCGCCACCCCGCGTGCCTGTCCTGCCTCTGCCGCACACGTCGAGCCCCGTGCCCTCGCGCCGAGCCCCGCACCCGGTTCTTGCCCACCGGTTCTCCGCCCCGCCGCCCAGTCCGCCGCCACCGACCGGTCTCCCGCCACCGCGCTCCTCCGCCCTCCACAGCTACAAGAAGCCCCCCTAGCTTCCCATTTCTTCCCCCGCGAGCCCCAATCCACTTACCCCTTTTTCCCCTTTCCTCCATCGTGTGCATGCCGCCGCCGCCACTCTCACCGCCACCTCCCCCACAGACGACACCGGTCCAATTCGCCACCGGTGGAGCATCCCCTCGCCGCCCCGAACTACCTCCAGCCACCGCCGGCACACCTCGTTCCCCCTAGCTCGCCGGCACCGAGAGGCTTCCCCACGACACCATGGCCTCCGCCGCCGGCCAGCTTCGGACCCTCCCCGGTCTAGGCAACCGCACGGCGAGCATCCAACCATCTCACACATGCTCGGCCGCGCCTTAAATTGCATCTTCTTCCTCCCGTCTGCCGGCGCCCCAGTTCGTCCCCGCCTCCGGCCGCTTGCGCCGATGCCGGCCACCCCCGGCGCCGCCACCACCCGCGAAGCCACCACCGAAGGCCTCACCCCTCACTAAGGAGTCCATTTCGCCCGGTACCGCGACCTCCCCGGCCGCCCTCCACCGGCGCCACCGCAGCCCAGAGACGCCGGTATTTCCCCTGCCTTGCCCTGCTCATGCGGCACTATTACTAACTCACTTCCCCAACTCTCGTCAGGAAACACCCAATGCCCATTTGGCTACCCGAGTGATCTTTAGAGGCTAGCACATCCTTGAGGTCTTGAGGTCAAGCCATCCTTCGGCCATTTTTGTTTTGCCATTTAGCGATTTTAAATAAAGGTCAATTAAAGAATAATGCTAGAGAGCTAAGGTGATTGATTTAGGATTGAGTAAAATGTATATATATGCAGCTAATAGAAATTGAGATGTAAGATAAGGTTACTTGAGATTTAATAATAGATTAAAAGCTATATATGTAAGTAAATAATGTTCTAGATTTAAACTCTAGGTTTTTGGATTAAAGGTATTAATACAAGCTGACATTGGCTAATTATTCAAAACTTAGCAAAGGTACTGGATACCATGTTTAGCTATAACAGCAAGGGTTTACATACAAGAGTACCATTAGCAGTAAATAAAAAAAAACACATGCCCCATTAAATATGTTTGTATGATAGGTTTCACCAATTAACAAAAGTTGAAATATAACCTTGCAAAACAAGTCTGGTTAGGTAATTAAATACTAAATTAGAGCTAAGCAAAATGACAACTAAAGTGTAGAGACTTTTTAAGGATGTGTATAAATATATATAAATATCTATGTATACGTATAAATAAGTGGTTAGAAAAATACTGATAGCATGTATGTAGCCCACTAACAAATATAACTGTACAATTCCTGTGTACACCTTAGACCCTACTAAAAATATAGATACATGAACACACTGTCATTTAAAATACTACCAGTCATGAAACCATGTGCCATAACCCTATATATAAAAATGATAATACATATTTGGGTTAAAAGGTCATGATTCATGATATAAGCTCCATCCTTATTACATCATCAAATAAACAAATTTCCACGCTAGATTTAGTTAATGATATCACGTATGTACGATTAGTATGCCGTTAGCATTTATTCTAAATCTAATCCCTAATTAAAAGAAAGACATAGGAAAGGTAGGGATAATCCATGGGAGCTAATAAAATTGAAATAAGGCTTTAGGGAGTTTATGTATGATTTAAATTCGGATTAGATGTCATAATAAACAATAAGTGTAACTTCAACGATTACATGGCAAATCTAATTATGTATGTATATATATTAAGGCATTAGTTAGGAGAAACAGTATTTGGATAAAGGTATATATTAATAAAGTTGGCCCTTGATTTAGCATGTAAACATACATGCCCAATATTTGTCATGCCACATTAGACAAACCCTAATGACATATTTTAATGTAATAGCCTAGGTCATTAGCATTAAAATAATCCCACAAACATATAGATACTCTAAAGTAAATAAATAACCACTAACACCAGTAGTTCGAATCACATAAAATGATGCGTACCAAGCTTTAATAGGATAGCTAAAAGAAATAAAAGTTAAGCATAATAGTATGCATAGTAATAACTAAAGCACACATGAAATAATAATGGTATCATTAGTCAAATCTTAAGAACTAGATTAACAAATGAAAATGATGAGCATGAAGTAGTACGATATGATTAGTGACAACCAAATGCACATAAAATGTTACCCCATAAAATGCTATACACCCACACTCTAAAATTTATTTGGTAAGCCCAAAATGCCCTGAAAAGTAATGTTCGATAAAATCATACCTACTCATAAGTCCATCCTAACTCATGGAACTTCCTTGATAAATATAAAAATAATAAAAGAAATTGTTAATAAAAAGATCAAGTCATCATACTCTACCATCGACCTTACCTCAAATAACCCAAATCACACATAAACTCATAATAAAAACTAAATGGAGTTTATTTGGATTTATTGGGTCTTTTGAGTTATTTGCTTTTATTTGGATTCAGTCATTCATCGCGTAATTAGAAATCGGAGCTATAAGGATTCTGCGGATCAAGCGGGATCGAGATCGATGAAGACCCGGAACTAGAGATCATCGTATGAGACAACCTTGTGTGAGCTCAAGACCGCGGTAAATCCGCGCCAGGCGAGTCAATACTTTGATCATGTTGAACCTACATTTTCTGCAAATTACTTTGTTTTAAATTATCAAATTGCATGCTATTATTTTATATGCAAATACATGTTTAATTTAATATTCTAGTTATATGCCCATTGTTTACCTTGAATAATATTACCCCTCCTTTGGAATATTGGAATGTGTGAACCTTGTCCCCCTAGTGGATAAATTATAATTGTTAGCTTTCGAAAATAAATCCATATCTATACGCCATGCTTAGTACTGCATAGTTACTTGGGGGCGCTGAAATGCCCAAAACATCATTGTCATTTTAAATCCTGAAGAACTGGTTTGGGCAGTCATGGTGGGAATGACTGGTATAATTTGACATGATTATTTTATGCTTCCAAAATTCCCAAACTTGCTTAAATATCTGGGTGGATTGGTATGAGGGTGTGAATGTGGTGCAGTGGATGCACAAAGTGGGTTAGTGGTAGACCGCCCAGATACCGCTAAGGACCGAATCTTGTCATGACCTCCTGTGTAAAACAGTGCAACCACAAGTCTGTAAAATACAACTTGGCTAAGTAAATTTATCGAAATCCCCAGACTCATCTCACTGGTAGTGGATAGAAGTGGATATGCTATGGCAAGGGGGCCTGAAGGGACACCAGTGTAGGGTGAAGTTTTTCCCAGATGTTCTAAGCGTTGCGGGGACGAGAAGCCCGGCTGCGTTAGTAACTGTAGGGGAAAAACATCCCGCGCATAGATGGGACCCACCGCAAATGGGCAGTTTCCCATAAGGTGAATGAGAAAAGGGACTCGATAATTTGAAAAGTCACTGTGATGGTCTGCTCAACCACACGTCTAAGGAATCGTGTGGGGCAACGAGTTGATTGTCTCTTGTGGTGAAAGTGTACAAACTCTGCAGAGTCAAAACTATTCGAATAGCCGTGCCCACGGTCAAGGGCGGACATGGGAACTTAACTAGATATAGTTCTATTTCAAAATGTTTTGTGGGTGGGATGGAAAAGTGGAGGGCAGTGAAAGGCCCTAGTTTGGAATTGTCCTGGGTGTCGTCCCAGTGGTAAGTTAAGCGGCTATAACGCTGAAGAAATTGCTATATGGTGCAGATGCCATGTAACGGTGGATGGAATCTGAATCGATATTACTAATGCATTTCCTTGTACATTATGATTTGTTCCAAAATTGCTAAGTCATAGGACTTTTTAATTAATTGTATTCAAAAGCACTCTACGCAAAATAAAATAGCCCGAGCCTCTCCTTTGTTAAGCTATTCATACTATTTATTTGCATTCTGTGTATTAGCTCGCGGAGCACGGGG
Source organism: Dendrocalamus latiflorus (assembly GCA_017311315.1). Classification (NCBI taxonomy): domain Eukaryota; kingdom Viridiplantae; phylum Streptophyta; class Magnoliopsida; order Poales; family Poaceae; genus Dendrocalamus; species Dendrocalamus latiflorus. The sequence continues at coordinate 32,297,093 of CM029663.1, forward strand.
TCGGAGTGCTCACGCTCGCTTTTGCGACAAAAAAATTCAGATTCAGGAATCAAATTACCTCGCCTCAGCAACAAGATTGGACAAGCTGGCCGAGAAGATGAAGATGTCAAGGGCTAGGTCGCGAACCTTCAGTTGGCTGCCTGTGGGCATGTCCTGAAGGTCCCACCTGTGTGCTTCGTTCTTCCGCTGCTGCAATTTAATGATTTCGGCCTAATCGGCCCATGAGTAAGTCTACTATGAAATTTTACGCTTCCGTATGATGTGTATTTTGATATTCATTACTGTAACTGTGAGCACTATCTACTGATCCAGGGAATAGTGCAGTAATCATAGAGGAATCCGGATGTTAATATCTGGGTCCCTACAATACAATAGCTTTGGAGCCGGTCTCCCATGGACATTAGATGGGAGTTAAGAATATTGATGTACACTATTGTATGGAAGGGGTTGTGCAAGGCTATCGGCGCCGTGAATACAAGTGTGTGCTGCTTATGCAATCATGCCCAATAGAAATTGTACAAGGCCATGCTGACAGCTACATCCGAGTGGTGTGAGCAGCTTAAGCGCCCAGCATGTTGGTCAAGAGGAGGACTCGGAGGCCGGTGTCACAATGGTTGCAGAGAAAGTTGCTCATGACCAGGCTAATGCGGTACATGGACGAGAGGAAGAAGAGTCATAGCATGGTGACCCTATAGGACAGGTTGGTGAAGGAGAGCATATGGAGTATATAGTGTATCAAATAGATAACGATGATCGGTTGATCTAGGCTGAAGAGGAAGTTGTATAGGAGGACGACGAGGATAGATCTGATAAGGACAAAACTCCCATCCCGCAGAAATGGAACTGGTTTGATGGTAAGGATGTTGCTGCGCATGACGAGCACGAGGGTATGCCTTGCCTCTTTTTTGTTTTCTCTCATCCTTTATTTGATGAGCTAACAATATTTGTACTATAAGTATTCCGCCCTTTGACGGATTTGGGGTCTTTCCGGGCTAGGAGGACACGGACTAGTACTTTGTGGATTAGGTCGACAAGGAGACAGGCTCAGGACTTTAGCCCACACCCCGGAGATTCTCTCTAGGTTAAAACTCAGCGGTGCTGTAGTAGCCACACAAGCAGCACTACAGTCCACCCCTATGGCTTTGGGACCTCATGCGCACAGGCCTCCTTATCGTCTTATTTTGTCAGGCCTCAACACCCGGCGCCAAGGAAGACAGCCAAGCGGGGCCATACGGGAAGACGCAGACACGAAGATGGAGGGGGCTAGGGTGGTGACGGAGGAGGGGCTGGGGGTGCTGTCGGGGGTCTAGTGTTGGATGTACTTTTGTTGTTCCTGTAATACTTACATTTCTTACTTACTATGTGATATTTGCAATGTTGTTGCATTCTTAGTTGTACTCCTTTTTATGATGTCCGTTTGTTCGATCCGTGTCGACGCCTCTAGTTCAATGCACATGATGCACCACTAGAACAGTGCACTCAATAAATGGCAACCACACTGACATGTAAACCATTTGATTACATGCTTTAGGACATTGCATAATACCTCGAACAACAGGGGAGAGTACTATGGTACAACCTTCTCCGTACATGCCTACTGGTAGAATGTGCCTCGCGCTATTCACATGGAGTGTTGCAGAGGGGGCGCTTTAGACGTGGCTGACCGTCATTATAGTGGCACGCATATATGCAGTTAGGGTTCACGCAGTAACATGTCGGATCGTACGAACTTCTTATGTTGACGACCTCCTCGTTGCCCCTCTCGCGCTACATCTACTGACGGTGGTCATCGTTCTCCTCTTTAAGACTTCCAATCTGCGCCTCCAATCAAAGATTCGCTCTCACAATGTATCTACGTACCTCACAACATACTGTTCATGGGTAGGATCGATCCAGCGGACGAAGTCATATTTGGCCATCTACTGGAAAGGAAGATTAACATCGAAACTTTATTAGTAGTAATACAAAATAGACGATTGTCTAGTTGTACCCTAGAGTGTGGGTATCAGAAGAAACGTCGCCTGCCATCAAAATAGCCTTACGAGACCTGCATGAACGCATCCTCCCTGTGTTTGCATTTTGGCCACATTAGTTGAGCATGCCAATTTGGCACCAAGCGGTTGTTAGGGCCAAAGTCCTCTCTCATTTTCAGCGGAATGTCTTCCTTTGGTAACCCATGTTTGACTGGCCCATCGGCGTCTGCCATGGTATATTATTTTAGGATGGAGAAGCTAGTTCTTCCTACTATCAAGGGGGAAGGGCGTGCATTTTATAGCCCATGGGGGGAGGCAGTGTGCTTTATGACAAACTGGGTCATGTGCTACCTTTATGCAGCTTTGCCCCAGACGGGGCAGCTTTGAGTAGTGACAAGACCGAAGGGTGCAGTTTTGCACAGTGCCAAGGCCAGACGAGGTAGCTTTGCATAATGACAAGACCAGATGGGGTAACTTTACACAGTGCCAAGACCAGACAGGGCAGCTTTACACAGTGCCAAGACAGGAGGGTGTAGCTTTGCACAGTGCCAAGGCTAGATAGAGCAGCTTTGCATAGTGACAAGATCAGACGAGACAGCTTTGCATAGTGACAAGACCAGACGAGGCAACTTTGCATAGTGACAAGACCAAAGGGTACAGTTTTACCTAGTGGCAGGACCAGACGAAGCAACTTCGTGCAATAGCAAGACTAGATACGGCAGTTTTGCGCAGTGACAATACCAAACGGGCTAGCTTTGCAAAGTGATAAGACCAAAGAGTGCAGCATTGCGTAGTGACAAGACCAGACGCGGCAGCTTTGCGCAGTGACAAGACCAAACCCGACAGTTTTGCACAGTGACAAGACCAGATGGGCCAGCTTTGCGCAATGACAATACCAAATGGTGCGGCTTCACGCAGTGACAAGACCAAATAGACCAGCTTTGCGTAGTGACAAGACCAAAGGGTGCGGCTTCGCGTAGTGACAAGACTAGATGGGGTAGCTTTGCGCAGTGACAAGACCAGACAGGGTGGCTTTACGTAGTGATGAGATCAAAGGGTATAGCTTTGCGTAGTGAGAAGCCTAGACGGGGTAGCTTTTCGCCAGCAACTTTTTCAAAAGATAGGGCATGACTCTTCCTCACAGGCTACTCATATGAAAATAACCACACCATGCCAACTCTTTACCTTATAAAATGAGGTGAAAGAGATCTAGGAGAGAACACTACACAATCAAACCCAACACTACACCAGACTTTACTTCACCACGTCGAGATGGACAAGAGGCAGAAGAAGCAATGGGACAAAATGATAAAGCAATAAGAGGAGACCTACCAACTAGCAAGGTCTGCTGCGCCCCGCGATGAACAAGCCAGGAGGTCAGCTCCCCGCAATGACACCCCCATAGTAGCAACCCACTCCGAACGCTCCAACCGAGTGTTCACCTTAACACCCGCCCCGAGGGAGAGACACCACCCTTCTGTTGGTGTAGGAACCCAATTACAATTGTCCTCCACTATTTCTCTTTTAAAGTACGCACTAACAACCTCTCCCGTCTACCTGTAGTCCTTGGATCGCTATGTGGCTACCACAAGTGTATTGACCTAGAGATCCACCCACATGACCAGTGTGCTCCCAACTTCGAGGAGTGGGATGTCAAAAGGGCCTACGAGATCTGGAAGGAAGAGCGCCGCAACGATGAGCAAACCGAGCGTATACGTCAGGAGATGAAAGCTCATCTTGAGGCGTGCATGCACAGGGAACATGAGGCTCACAAAAGGGAGTGCAAAAAAAGAGGAAAATGGTAGCTAAGGCCAAATAGGCCACCGAAGAGTTTAACGCAGAGCTCGCAAGGAAGGGAAAATGGCCCTGGTCCACGTAGTAGGTCAGGGTGTTCCACACTAATCCCCTGAAGGTTAAATTTATTTTCATTCCAAAAAAGCGCATATGTATCACAGAAGTACTTCGGTTTGTTACATCATGCATGATGTTTTTTCTTATGCATGTAACCAAACCCAATGCGCCGCGTTACATACAGCTTTATTATGAAGTCTATTTTAATTCGCAAAAGCACTTGTCCTCATTTTTCCCATTAAATTCTTCCGCGTAGAAAAGCATCTAACAACATGAAAAAACAAGTTCTCCTCTATGTATGAATTCTCGGTTGCGTAACAATATCACTTACCTTCGTACTTACCAACGTTGCTATCCCAATCGTTCTCAGATAAAATTTCACAAATTTTCTTGCACTACAACAACATATGATAATCGAAACTATTATTGCCAATCTAACAGATTTTCTACCATTCATAATATATGAAAATCACAAAATGGATCAACCGACATTGTCTCCCATTTTTTTTGAAAAAATACAACACATACATAAAATTTGATAAATGTTACCTACCTACAAGAATTGTCATTTACTGTAACATTCTAAATTTTGGATGTTCGAAATTGTGAAGAATTTAAAATTTTTATTTGCATCTTGTTGGCATTTGAAATTTTGTCAAAATCTTATTTGGATTTTCCTGAGTTTTGTGCTAAGCAAAATAATAACCAGCAATAATTCTCAAATACAAATAACAATCATGATAATAAAAGATATGAAATAATTTAAATGCGAGTTTGAAACTTTAAAAACCTAAATGACTTCATTAAAATTGGCCGTGAGCCAAAATGGGAAGACAAAATTGAGTCCAAATAAATGAAGTCCCTAATATTAGCCAATTGCAAAAGTGAAAAAGGATTTAGAACCACATCCTAATCTTAGCTTAAATTCCAAGTCAAGGTTCTCTTAGATCCAAACTGAAAACCAAAATCAAGAAATCAAATTAAATAAAAATCCATCTTCAATCAAATTGACCTGAGAAATCGAACTCAGATTTAATTTTGAGTTTTTTGATTGGAAATGAAAATTAGAAATGTGAATTCCAAAAATCTTGCCTAATCCTTTCCTTTTTCCCCTTTTCTCATTCAGTGGGCCCCTTCCTTTCGTTTCTTTCTTCTTCATGTTCCCTCTTTTCATCTCCATCTCTCTCTCTCTTCCTTTCTTCTCCTGGCGCAACCCGACAGGCCATCCGTCGAGTCACCTCGCCCTGCTGCAGCCATCCCCTGTGCTAACATCTTGTCGCCCATGCCCTACCATGGCCCTGCTGCCCCCACGCTAACTTCATGCCCTACTAAGCTACGCCTTGCTCCCGCTGCCTCCATCGTGTCACCATGCCTCGGCAGCACCTCCCCTGGGCTATTCTCCTTTTCATGCATCGCCCGGACAGTCGCGACAATGCCTCGGGTCTTGACCGTCCCCTCCGCGCCACTATATCAAAGCTTTGGCCACCACGCCCTGCACTGGAGCCATGCCGAAGCCGACACCACCCACACAGCTGTCACACGGAGCTCCACGACGCCAGCCTCCCTCAGAGCCTATAAAAGCCATGGCAGGCCACCATCGTCTTCCTAACACTCCACATCTCCTCCCACTGCGTTGAATTGCACCCAAGTGCCCCATGCTCGTCGGAGCAGCATTTCTTCTCCACTGCCGGCCAATGGCGCCTCCACCTTAGTCGTTGCTTCTCTGATGCCTCTCAGTCCAATTCCCCACTGTGGGAGCATCTCCTCGACACCCCGGAGCTCCCCCAACTACTGGCCTAGACCCCTGACCACCCGAGGCCACCAGCAGCGTGAATCTCTTTGCACCGCCTATGGCCACCGCCGCTAGCTTGCTCCAGCCTTCCCCGACCAAATATCCACCACATGTGAATTCCCTGTTGTCTCCTCCCGCTCATGCTCTCCCCACTTTCATCGCCCTCCTTTCCCGCCACTGCCGCCTCATTTGTGCCTCGTAGCTGACCGCTCCAGGTTGCCTCCCACCCACCTCACCGTCGCCTTAGCCGCAGTGCCACCCCCTGTGACCTTGCTGACTTCCCCACAACGCATTTCACTGGCCAGCATCGCCTCTCCGGCCTCCCATCGTTGGTGATGCTGCCGCTCACGCCAGGTGCTACTGCTCGACCCCCTTGCTCTGTTTTGGCAAGAGTCAACTCCTCTTGTCTGTTCTTGGCACTCCTCTTCGGTTCTCCCCTCTATCTGATTGATAGGTGGGCCCTCCCTTCTATCTAGAGATAATGCACTTGATTAATGGTTATTCAAATTATAATCCATGTAAGGCAAGAGTAACAACTCACAAATGCCATGAATTAAAATTTTCAACTAGGAAATAATTATGTGAGATTTAAGTAATTAGCATAAATTTAGTTAATAGAGATAAGAAATTAATTATGGAAATGCAATAAAGTATTATGCAAAGTAAGATTTTTAAAGATTTATCTTTGATTAATCATCATATATGAGTAACTAATGTGCCTTTATTATTCATTTTAAATCTAATTATTAATTCAAGGCATTAATAAAAGATGCGTTGGTGAAATGTCCAAATTTAATAAAAACTAGCCTCATAGGCGCGGCGGCACGCCGCGCCAGCCACTGTGTGTACCGAAGTAAAAGAGGCGATAATTCGTGAGGAGTTTTTTTAAAAAAATCGAGGGCACATGTGTATTTCCAAAAAAGTCAAAGGTCTTTTTCGTAAAAAAGCGAGGACCTGTACGTAACTAAACGAGGACCCGTACGTAATTTAGAAAACCGCGGGGCGCTATCCTGCAAAGTATAAAACATTTCGGTGAAGTGGAGGAGTGTTTTCAAAAAAAAACGAGGCTTAAAAAAACTGGCAGGGACCTTTTCGCGAGGAAAAAGGACCTTTACGTAATTTTCGGGAAATACAGGGAAACCGGCTCCCCCGGCCATACGAAGATTCCCCCGCCACGCGCCGGCCGGAGCGCGCGGGCGGGGCGACGTGGGCACGCCCCCGCACGGCGTTTCCGCGGGGGATATAGGCTGGTTATGCCAATCCAAAGGTAATAAGGTGAATGACAAATCAAGCTGCTTCATAAAATTAATTAACTGATATGTCATAATCATTTAAAATGAAATGTGTGTTTACATTAGAAGGTCGTGATTAAAAGATAATCCTTGTCGCTAGTATACGGCCGATAACCAATTCTTAATGATAAATTTAATGATATCAAACTATAAATGCACATAGCAGGCTAAGCTCACATAAGTAGATTTTAACTAAAATTAAGTTACGCTAGATACTAAGTAAAGGTACACAAACTATCAATGGCATTTAATTTTGAGAGCACCTCAAATTAAAGAACGTGTTGAAATATAGCCTCACGTGTCAATTAAAATATAAATGACCCCAGGGTCATCAGGTCATTAAAATAATCTAATTAATATATAATTTGAAGACCAATGATACCCGACATAGTTAGGAGTGCATTTAATCCAAGATGCGTTTAAACCCTAGAATGATTCAGTAATCGTGGATTAGTAATAAATAGTAATGTAATTAAAGCTAACTGTTAAATAGCAATAATTGGGCAAGTAATCTCATGCTTTAATAAATTATAGGGCTGACCATTCAAAGTAATTATCCGACTAACTGGTAATTAGAACACCATATAATACCATATCTTGAATTTACAAGAACTATGAACTCTAAAAATTGATTAGATAAAGTAAAATTGTACATATTATGTGCATAACTCGTGCCCTAACTTTTAAATGTTAACACTGACAAAATTAATACTCGATACCACCACTAAAATCTCACATCTGTCTGTAAGTCTAACCTAATTTATGGATCTTCCTTAATAAATAGGAAAATAATAATAGAAGTTATTAAATAAAATGGGTCAAGCCATGGTATTCAACAGTCGGCTAAACTTAGCCATCTTCAAATCTGAAGTAGAATATTCCTTTATCGATGAACCTTCCATGGCATCCATCTTGGTGTATTTTCCTCTGTCACTCATCACTTCAATCAAACCTCATTTGACTCCGGAAACAACCCGTGCCTAATAAACTTTGCCTGAGATCACCTATGTAATCACAATAAAACTAAATTGAATTCATTTGGATTTATTTGGGCCTTTTGAGTTATTTGCATTTATTTGAATTTAGTTGTTCAGCACATAATTAGAAAATTGGAGTCCCAAAGAATCAATGGATCAAATGAGACCAATATCCAGATGAAGATAAAGACTAGGAGCTCAAGACCATCGAATGAGAAAGTTTCGAGTGAGCTTAAGACCGCGATAAACCGCACAAGACGAGTCAATACTTTGATCATGTTGAAACTATATTTTATGCAATCTATTTCTGTTTAAATTATCAAATTGCATGCTATTATTTTATATGCAAATCTATGATTGTTTTAATATTCTATTTACATGCCTATTATTTATCTTGTGAGTATTATATTCCCTTAGAACATTTGAGCATTCGAACCTTATCACCCTAGGAAAACTATAATGGTAATTTTTGAAAATAAGTCTACATTTATATGATCTTCTTAGTATTGCTTAGATACTCGTGGGCATTAACTTGCCCTGGCATCATTTCAACATGAAAACTTGGTTTGAATAGTCATTGATGGAAAGTGGCTGGTATGTTGTAACATGGATATTTTATACTCTTAAAAACCTCAAATTGCTTAACTATCTGGGTGGATGGTTCAGGGGTGTGGTAAAGTGAATGCACGATAGTATGGAGTGTGGTAGAACTGCCCAGATACCCCAAGGACTGAATCTTGTGATGACATCCTAGTGTATAACAGTATAATCACAAGTTGGTAAAGTGTAGGCATGGCTAACTAATTTGCATCAACCCAGTATGGGTTGTGCCGATGTGACCATTGGCGAGTAGAGGATGGCCACATCCTCCAACGTGACGACGCAAGAGGGGGCTTCTGGAAGGGTAGTCGTACCCCTAAGGGAGTGAAACCTCAGCGGACGTGGTCTTGCTAGGAAGATGTATTGTAATAGCCTTGCTATGATTACTCAGTCGCACGCTTACAGAAGCGTGTAATGGCCGACATTGTGAGATAATCATATATTATGGGTAAAGTGTACAACCTCTGTAGAGTGAAAACTATTCGAATATATATGCCCACGGTCAAGGGCGGACATAGGAATTTAACCAGATATAGTTCTATTTCAAAAACTTTGTAGGTGGAATTGGAAAATGGTAGGCTACATGAAGCCCTGATTGTATTGCCCTAGGTGTCGCCCTAGTGATAAGGTAGGCGATTATAATGCTGAGAGGTTAGCATATGGTGCAGGAGCCATGTAACGGTGGATGAAATCTTTGCTACTATTATTACTGCATTCTTTTTATCAAAATATCATATTTTAGTTCAAAGTGTTAGGTCTCAGGAAATTTCTATGTATCATATTTTAAAAGCAATTTATGGCAAATAAAACAATCTGAACCTTTCCTTGATAAGCCATACATGTTATCTATTTGCATTCTGCGTATTAGCTCGTGGAGCATGGTGGTTGGTGCTTATCCTCGCTCACTTAATTAATCCAGAATTAGGAGAGCCAGATCACTACGCCTTGGGATGCAATGAGTAAAGAAGATGAAAAGGCCAAGAATTAGATCGCGAAACCCAATTGGCTATCGTGGGCACATCCCGAGGGTTCCACTTGTGTATTTCATTTCCGTTGCTGTATTTTATTGATTTTGGCTTGATCGACCCATGTGTAAGTCTACTATTATATTTACGCTTCCGCATGATATGTACTTTGATGTTTAATAATGTATCTGTGAGCACTATCTACTGATCCAGTAAATAGTGCGATGGAATCACAGAGGATTTTGGATTGTAAAATCCGGGTCCGACATTTATCCCATGCTCGGTCAGGGGCCCAGTTGCAAAAATAGGTGAGTTCCAGTCGCCCAACATTCGAGCTACTGGAACTGCAGTCGTCCGACGGTTGGGCGACAGGTCTATGTCGCCTGATCGCTCAGCGACTACAATTATATCGCCCAACGGCCTATGGATAGCCTCCGTGTCGTGTGGCCATTAGGCGACAGGTTCCAGTCGCCCAACGGTTCGGCGACTGGAGGTCATTCCTATAATTTTTTTTGCGTGGGTATATTTCTATAATTTTAATTAAAATTTGGATTATTTACAAAAAATTCGATATTTACAAGTGCATGAAGGGTTGTGCATGTTTACACTTTATGATACTCCCTACTCCCTCCCCTACTCTTTCTTTACTTTTTCCTGAACGAGCAATTTATGTTAACGTTCAAAATATTGATATTTTGGTAGCATAAACCATACGACATAATAAACTATGAATATATCTATGGCAGTTGTAACCCCCATTCTGGGGATGTTAGGTTACCCTCACAACTGCTCAGGACTGTTCAGCTGCGAGTACTGTACATGAGTATACACTATTGCCAAAGCAAGCTTAAGCATAAAACCAAACTTTATTACAAAAGTAAGGTTTGGCAGCCAAGTTTTACATAAAGGGGCGTACAACCCGAGATTACATTACAAAAGAAACTCCATAGGCAGACATGAGTGTAGAATAAACCATAACACCAAGCGTCGTCTATATCATAGAGCTCTGTGTCGTCTTGATAAACTCTTTTATTCTCTTGAGAAGCATTCTCTGTTTATGATTTTAGCAAGTATGAGTACAACCAACCGTACTCAACAAGTCACATGGGAAATGCTATTTATGTATATGCAAGAGATTGCCATGGAGTGGGGTAAAGCAGTTTATTATTTTATGTGGATGCAATTTTGTTTGTAAACATTTTGCTTTTAAACATAAAATATCAAATTATAAACTTTTTAAGAACTTTGGGGGTTTTACAAAACTTGATTATCAAACTTCCACACTTTCAAAATAATTCCAAATCCACTTATGCTTCGCTATTGGAATCACCCATTAAACACAACTTCATTTTCCGGAAGCACGACGTATTCGAATACCATTGAACTTGACTCTGCAGAGCTGCCCAACTTTACCCACAAGATTTCTTAACTCCCGCGTCTAGATTCAAGAAAACAAGGTTTTTCACTGCTCATCTCTTTGTATAGCCTTTACCCGGTAGGGACTAGGAATGGCAACGGGGCCCCATTCCCCGTTCCCCGTCGGGGAATTCCTCTATTAGGAGACGGGGATGGGGGAATTTTACTCCCCGCGGGGCGGGATTTGGGGGAAACTCCCCCCCATCGGGTGAAGCAGGGGCGGGGGCGTTCTCCTATTCCCCGTCCCCGCCCCCCGTTCAGGGCCCCGATTCACCCCCACTTTGCTTCTCCTCCTTCCTGCCCTATCTTCTCCACCGGCGCCGGCCTTCTCCACTGCTTCCCCCTTCCCTCGCTTCTCACCGCCGCCACTACTGCGCCGCCTCTCTTCTCCGCCTCCTCCTCCACATCCACCGGCGTCGCCCCATTTCTACTCCCTCCGGCCACTTTTCTCCTTCCTCCAGCAACTCTCCTCGTCTCTCCCCCCTTTTCTCCGCCTTCTCTCCCGGCCGCATCTTCTCCATCCGAGCGCCGCCACCTCTCCTCCCTTCTTCTCCCCATCCGGTCTCCTTCTCCTCCATCTCCTCCGTCGCGCCTCCCCTCCACCGCTCTCAGCCGCATCCCCCTTCTCCGTCCGCTGCTCTCCCTTCGCCACCTCTCGCCGCTACTGCGCCACCACCGCCTCTTCCTCTCCTCGGTTCGGCCTCCACCTCCAAGCGGCGGCCGGGCGGAGGTTCCAGGCGGCGGCGGCGTGGAGGTTCCAGGAGGCGGCGGCGCAGAGGTCCAGGCGGCGGCCGAGCGAAGGTTCCAAGCCGGGCGGAGGTTCCAGACGGCGGCGCCTGGACCCATCGGGGACCCGGATCCCCGACGGGGGGCGGGGACGGGGGCGGGGAGCGGGGAAAATTCCCTGGCGGGGGTCGGGGACGGGGAGCCACTCCCCGCCGGGGAATAGCCCCGTTGCCATTCCTAGTAGGGACTGGGGCAACACAGGCAGTCGGCATTCCGTTGGCCAACGCATAAAGCGCGAATCGACTCCCATGTAATCCTACCGTTGTTAAGTATGATTTTACCGTTTCCATACCACCTTTCATACATGCGGGCTATTCCCTTTCTGGAATCCCAATAATTTATAGATATTCAATCGATTTGAGCAGCTACTACATCAGGTTGACAAGTCAATGCTTGTGGTTGGGCGATCACTGTGTTCTTTACTTGGCATAAGGTTTTAGTCTTTGCTTCTCACTGAAATAGCTTTCCATCATAACCAACAACTTTTCAACAAAGCCGAGTCATCTTGTAGTATGAGATATTTGAACATCTAATCTACTTTGATTGTTTAGATAGTATATTCCGTATTTACTAGAGTTTGTCAAGGTGAATATAGCCATCAAATTGAACTGGGCTTTTTCGGGTGGTAGGACATAATTAGTATCATGTCATTCTAAATAGCGCGTAAATAACATAATGAAAGTACTAATAAGTAGATAAATAAAGGAAATATAGGTTCAACAAGATCAATGACATGTGACTTGCCTTGCGGATTTACGACTTCGACAATTTCATATTCTTCAATCTCTTGATCTTGAGCTTGATCCTGGGTTTCTCCTTCTTGGATTAGTCGATCTTCGATGTCGTGTGCTAGCGTAAAACAAATAAAATAATTTAATTCCACGCTTGAAAAATTGAGTTAGGAATAAAGAAATTAAATAAAGAAAATTCAAATAAAATAGGTTTCAGGCTTTTAGGAGGGTCCAAAGGTGAAATGGGCATGAGAAATGGGTCGGTGGGCTTGAAATGGTCAAAATGGGTATAAATATGTATTTTTGGTTTCGGGTGAACAGTAATGGGTTTCGAGTTTACTGTGCTTAACAGGTTGGCACTGTTCACAACTGGTTTGGCCGGTCAGATCCGATACTATTTATTGCGGGTTCGGGCTTGGGTTACCAGGTCAGGTGAACAGTACGCATGATTACTGTTAATCTTCTCTAGCCGAACGCACGCGCGACCGAGAAAATAGAGGGAATGGCGGTGGCGACTGGCGGAGCTAGGGTGATTTGCGACGGAAAAGAAGGCCATGGACGGGTTCTTGGAGATGCAAGGAATCCATTTTTGGGGTCGGCGGCAGCTGGGGAGGCGGCGTTCGTCAGCGGCGAGTCCAAGAGCTCGGCACAGTATTTTAGGACTTGGGAGCTATAGGGACGGTGGTCCTTGAAATTGGCGGGCATTTAACCATCTAGGGGTGGTTAGGGAGGTCCGAGCAGTGGTGGTTTGCACTGGGGAAGCTCCCAGCAAGCTGGGCACGATGAGGTAGCTTCGGCTGGTAGGGGATTCAATGACCGACGAGCTATGGGGCTTGGCTAGCTATGGCGCTGCTTCGGTCGAGTTCCTGGGTTCATGAGGGAGCTACAGAAGCAGGCAATTAGAAAATAATTGGTTGGGTGAGTGGAATTGAGTTTGAAGCTTACTTGAGGAATTCCGGCGATCGACAGAGTTGTGATGGCCGGCAAGGGGTGAGTGGGTGTTTGAGGCTCTCCTAGGTGTCAATGCTACTCAAGGGAGGGCTCGGGGTGATTCCGAGTCAAAATGTACAGCTTAGCCTAGGTGGATTCTTTTAGTCTGATGGTTTAAATATTTGAATTATGGCTGTTCGTGAGAGGCAGTATACAGAGAGAATTAGTCGCATGCGATTTTGGTCGATATAGCTGAACTCAGTATAATTTTTACTAAAATTTCTTATTGATCCCGCCTTAAAAAAAGTACTATTTAAAAGCTAGTTACTGTAACCAGTATAAGAATAAGCCAACTTTAAAAGAACCAGCCGTATTCAGTGCCTGTGTAACCAGAAAAAATCTGCAGAAATTTCACAAACTCACTAGACAAACTCTCCGGTATTTTTAGAACACAGAAACTTCATAAAAATAATTCCAATATAAATAAAAAACCTCATGTTCGAAAATGAAGCGATACCAACTAAACAATAAGCCCTTCCCCCTCTGTCCTTGTATGTGCAAAAACAAAGCCCTTCATTCTGAAATTTCCAACTATTTTTTTTCTTGAGCTGATTCAGGGGTGTTTATATTAGCTTCTACTTGAAAAAGTCAGAATCAATATAAATACTTAGCGATTTCTTTTGGGTTGTGTCTTATAGCTTTTACCTTAAAATTTTGAATTTTGGCTATTTGCAAGAGAGAGTACAGAGAGATATTTACGTACAATTTTTGATCAATATAGATAAAGTCGAAATAATGTCTAATACAATCGACCTATACACTCTACCTTAATAACATATTTCGTTTAAAAGTTAGTTACTATAGATAGTCAACTCATAAGCTCAAAAGAACCCACTTGGCTTCTTAAAGCGACTTTTCTTACTTCCCTCGCTCGTCTCGCTCTGAGAATAAAGTAAGTGTCATGGGCGATGATGCGGACCAACTAAGGATTAGTTGATGCGTAGGGATGGCTCGATCTTTCCCGGTACGATCAGCGAGGTTCCTTCTCCTTGGATAGAGTCTTCTCCTTGTCTTGATGCAGCAAACAACATTGATAAGGGCAATTTGCACTAGTATGCAAGGCGCACACTAGAAGCAATCCGTCGAACTCCCCAAACCGTGAATTCAGCAAGAAGACACGAATTAGAAGAGATGAACCTTGTAGATTCGATGGGCAATCTCAAGAATCTCCTATTCTTGCCTTGCACCAACTTCGCAAACTCCAAACGAGAAAACCTTGCAATCACGCAATTTGGCCGCCACCAACCATCATGACGATTTTCTCATTTATTTCACGAGTCTAAAAACTTATCATATCATAGCCTGAGTTACAATGGGGCTAAGGCCCTGGCCTTATATTGGTGCACAATGCACGGTCTTGATTACAACTCACGCACTACTTGGCCTAATGCCGAAACAAACTCCAATACGAACTAAAAAGGAAATACCTAAACTGCTACCTCTGATTTCTCTCTCAATTTGCGACTTAACCATGAGGATTCCGTAGCTGGAACCTTATCCATTGTGTGGGGCTTTAAAATAGCTTTCCAACGAGTCCAAGAACGCCCAAATCGGGCTCCGTTTGTGAAAGTTATGGACGTTTTAGTATCGGTCTTGCCAGCTGTCCCAATCCGAGTCCGAATCGGTTTCAAATCTTTATATGTTTTGTTTTCTTGTTCAAGGGGCTTCCAAATCCGTTTGGAACCTGAAAAGGAATCCTTCTCAACCTTTACAAAGCCATGGTGTGGTCGGATTTTATCCTTACTTGCATTGCAATACTCGGACTCCTTATGTTTGGCAAGTCTCGCGCGTCTCTCCGGACAGCTCGTGCAGCTTCCAATAAAATTGCCATAACTTTGTGTAGGAAGCTCCAAATCAAGCGCCGTTTGATTTGTTGGAAAGTAGACTTCATTAGCTTTCCAAATATGTATTTTGTGTGTCTTAAAGACCTCGGAATTGACGTTGAGAACTTCATGAACTTTGTTGACAGAACTGCAATTACGAGAACTTGATTGATCTTGTGTCTTCCTCTTGGCCACATCAGCACCTCTCGCTCCCGTCTTTCGCAAGTATCTCTTCATCACTTTTTTTACCGTTCATGTCTTTCTTTTTAAAAGCCACTTCTTTTAGCCGCTACTATTTATTTCTAATTAAAAGCCATTAACCATAGTTACTAGCCGTAGTCAATACAAACACCTCACCCTGAGAATTCGAAATTCGTGTTAAAAAAGATTATGAGATTTCTGGCTGTGAAAAGGGCCGGGCCGGCGAGGGAAGCCAGGTTCCTGGGCCGGCACAGCTGAACCAGCGAAGAAACACGGCCGGCCTCCCCTTCCCCTCCGTGGGTTTTTTTCGTCTGCAGCGGCGGGAAAACCACAGAAGAAGGGGGAATCGGAGGGCATCCCGGCGGGCGTCCGACATGAAGATCGCCGACCTCCCCATCTCCACCTCCCACCGCGCCAAGCTCCTCGCCGCCGGCTACTCCTCCCTCGCCGCACTCTCCGCCGCATCTCCGCCCCGCCTCGCCCGAGGTACGCGCGGCCGGCCCGCTCACCGGTGCCGGCATGCATTGCATACATCGATTGGGTTTAGGCATTAGTTGGTTATTTTATCTCTGTCTCTCGAGGATGAATAACCATTTTTCGTCTATGTTGTACAGATTTGAACATTGAGATCCAGGAGGCTGTCGATATTCTCAAGGTTGTTGAGGGTGCCAACAAGAGGGGAGCGGATGGGCCTAGTGGTGTTCTCAAAGGTGAAATTATTCCTTGTCCTGTGCCGTTTCATGGTAATTGCTTTTGAAATGTGCTGTGGTTTCGTACGCCATGTTTTGTTATGCAATTTTTGCTATCTATCTTGATCAATTTATTTTTTCCATCTGGTCTTGAGTAAGGTAAATCTGAGACCTTAGCCTATGATAATGAAATCAGAAATGCACTCAGAAAAGTCCAGAAACAGTGTATGCTAGTATGCTACACGTGTTGCTGTATCTGTTTAGGGCTTGCAGGGTTTGACTTGTCAATACTCAATTGCCACAAGTACATCTCTGTAGACTTGTTTTGTGCTGATTGTTATAAATAGCGCTTATATTCGTCATAGGCCAATGAGCCAATATATATACAAGTACATGTATGGTATATATGCAAGAAACCTCTTATACAACAGGGAAAATACACAACTAATAATGCACATCTAACACCCACTCAAACTTATGGTGGATCAACAATATGAAGTTTGGAGAGATAGAAGTTGTGTTGGGCTCTGGTGCCTTTGTGAAGAAGTCTGCTAACTAAAGCTTTAAAAGCACATACTGAAAAGCAACAACCTGGTCTTGCACCTATGTCCGCATGTAGGAGGCATCAACACTAAGGAACTGCCAAAACCGAAGGAAACGATGGTGATGGCAGCAGACCCGCACCATAAAGACGAATCTCTTCAGTACGAATAGCTGCAAGGGCCTCTAACAGAGTCACACGAGGGTGGCGAGCCAACAACTGAGCACGAGTCTGCTCATACTTAGCCCAGAGACGTGTCAAGAAGTCGTAGATGCGATGAAGCTCCAGATGAGATTGTTGACGCTGATGGTACTGACAAGTGTGGCAAACATCCAGTCCCAAATAGTCAATCTGATGCCACACCGCAGATAGCTGGGCATAGAACTCATCCACAATAGCATCTCCTTGCTGCAATGACTGCTCCTAACGCACAACAGCAAGATATAAGGAATCACCAGATAGCTCATAGCGGTTGTGCAGATACGCACATATCACCTGTGCTAAAGCTAAGCCAATCACATCCCCAGTGAGATGCACCTCCATGCTAGCAACCATAATAGCAAAGGTATGGACATCCTCATCAGTCTATGTCTTATAGGTAGCATACTGAGTTTGAAAAGACTCTACGGCATCCTCAAAAGTATTAGATGCCTCCTTACGAGTATCTTCAGAAGCATCCTTTGGAAGCACATGTGTAACAGGTGGAACAAGGTGAAGCAGACAAGGTAGCTCGTTGGTGAAAAACTCGCAAAGGTGCTGACCACGTAGACGCATGTGTTGAAATCAGTCCTGATAATTGAGATCATCGAAGATCATCGGACAACGTGGAACGGAAATGGTGCCCGAAGATGACTACATCTTTTTTCTTTTCTTTTTTTTGAAATCAAACTCTAATAAAAGATGGAAACCGGATTGGTTTCCTTGTTACCGAGCAGAATGGGCTTAGCCTAGGCGAAGCACACAGGGAGGCGATGGGCGTTGGGCAGCGGTGGCCGATGTCGGGCGGAGAGGGTGTGCTCCGAGTGTGGTGGCTTGCGTTAGGTGGAGAGGGTGTGCTCCGGGCGCGGCGGCGTAGGGTCGTCGGTCTGCTCAGCGGCTATGGTGACCGAAGAGAATGTGCTCTTGGCGCGGTGATGCGAAGTCGTCGGGCTGCTCGGTGGCGGTGTCGGGAGTCGGGCGATGGCAGCGTTAGGCTTCAGGCATCGCTCTGATGCGGTTGGAGGGATACCACAACACTACGCTCGGGAAGGAGGAGATGTGTGCTGCAACTGCAGCGGCGACGACATGGTTGATGCGGCGCCGTGTAAAAGCCAAGTGGCGGCGACGGCTGAAGAAGATCTGGCGGCGGCGGCGGCTTGACGACAGCGAGCGCAATGGAGGCAAAGCCAGGTGACGGCGGCAGCTGGAGAAGATGAACCAGTGGCGGCGTCTTTTCATGGAAACTCTAGGTTTGCTCTAATACCATGTTATGAATAGCATTTGTATTCATCATGTGGTCAATAGGCCAATATATATACAAGTACAGGTATGATATATATGTAGGAAACCCCTTATACAACAGGGAAATACACAACTAATAATATGCATCTAACACTGATATGTAGATGAGGAGGTACTGAAGTGAGCACTTGTATTCTTTGTTTATGGAAACATGTTGGGGACTTTGCATCTGTGATGACTTTTTCTGGTTCGCTGATTATCTGCGTGTGTTTGATTTTCGTTGAGGCAGCACTGCTGACTTGTGTTGATCTTTTTGATGATTTGGAGATCCTTGATGTAACAACAGATCATAATAGTACTGTTTCTCACTCGTGCAAATACATTGCAGGAGCCCAAAATGCATGGGATATGCTATCTGATGAGCAATCGCAGAAACACATCACTACTGGTTCTGGTGACCTCAACAACATACTTGGTGGAGGGATTCACTGTAAAGAAGTTACTGAGATTGGTGAGTTTACCTTTTAACTTCTTTCCTAACAAAGGAATGAGTAGGAGCTCTTGATTTACCATACAATTGATTGGATAATTCTTAATCCATTAGCTAGGTTGTATAACTTGTTTATTCGCCTCCTTTCATCTAGTGATAGTTCTATCAAACTTTTTCTATTGTTCTGATGAATCATATGAGGTTAGTCAGTTAGTGAGTTTTTGCTCCACTCTGATTCTCACCTGATGTGTGGACATCTGATAATGCCTTTCATTTTTCTCTATTGAGTTGTTTACTAAAAATAATTCTTTCCATTGATGTATCTGAAGTGACTGGCCTAATCAGCAATAGTAGTTTTATTCAGGTGGTGTTCCAGGAATCGGTAAAACTCAACTGGGGTATGTTGCACCTACTATTGAATGCAAGTTTGGAAGAAGATTTCCTTAATAAAATACTAACTTTTGTCAGGATTCAACTAGCAATCAATGTTCAAATTCCAGTGGAATATGGTGGCCTTGGTGCGAAGGCAGTTTATATAGGTAAATAGGTTCACAGAAAAACACATGCCATCCTGTGCCTAAGTGAAAAACTCTTAAGAATAATTGCCTTCATTGTAACAGATACAGAGGGCAGTTTCATGGTTGAACGTGTCTACCAAATTGCTGAAGGGTGTATCAGTGACATAATGGAGTACTTTCCGTACAGCCATGACAAGGCGTCATCTGGACAAGGAAAACTGCAGCCTGAGCGTTTCCTGGCAGACATCTATTACTTCCGAATATGCAGCTACACCGAACAAATTGCTGTTATAAACTATCTGGAGAAGTTCCTCGGGGAGCATGAAGATGTAATTTTCTTGAACAATTGAGTCCTCGAGTTTAATCACCTGAACTTTGTCCATTGTTTTTTTGAAGTTTCGTCAGGATGAGTTTTTTTTAAATAGAATAATTGAATTCTACAGTATTTTCTGTCATTCCTTTGTTTTCACGATCTATCGTAATTGGGCTACTAATTTTCAAAGTAAAGTTTTTTTTTGTCTTTCTACTTCACAGGTACGAATAGTTATTATTGATAGTGTTACTTTCCACTTTCGACAAGATTTTGATGATCTGGCACTGAGGACCAGAGTGCTCAGTGGATTATCATTGAAGTTGATGAAACTTGCGAAGACATATAACTTGGCGGTAAGTTGCCTATCATATAAATCAAGTAGTGCAGGAACTACTATCAGGATTGGTTTTTATAAAACAGATGTTTGTGTACACTTTGTTCAACTTTTGTAATATCTGTGAGGTCATTATGCATTCATGCCATCGATCTCTCATAATCTTTTCTTTTGGGTATACTCATATACTAGTAAAAATGATGCCATTATAGTTCTTGCAAAATGCTATATTTTATTCTTGTTGCTGATTGATTACTAGAAAACAGCTTTTAATAAACAAGTGAGAAATTGTATTAGTTGAATAGAGATTTGAGAGTGCTATGTAACAGCTAAAATTCCTATAAATAAAATCAGGTCTCTTCAGCAGCAATAAATGGGATTTTCTGTATGCACATGAATGGTTCACATGCCTTTTGGCTGAAACTCTACTATTAACACATGCATAGCCTGCTTTGAGACCACAGCAGCTGTCCCTTTCATCATTTGCCAACCGCACAGCTATTTTCCTCAATCTTTGCCTTCCTTATCTGCTCTGTTGATATTATTTTATCCCATCTTGTTCATTTCTTCTATATATTAGAAACAACTTAATGTCGGCTATGTCTAAAGTACAGATACCCTACTCAGTGAGGCTAAAATACTTACCATCTTATTTCGTTGAGCAGGTTGTTTTGTTGAACCAAGTCACTACTAAATTTACCGAAGGGTCATTTCAGTTAACTCTTGCTTTAGGTCAGTTCTTATTCATACAATTGTAAACACTTTCTAGCTCTCAATCACTGTCAGATGCTTATGATCTCTATTGTTCTTTAATAATAACTACTCAAATCAACAAGGCTATTTTCGTATTCTTTTTATTTTCTTATGAAGATTAAGATTCTAAAAATCGTTAACCGGTACTCGACCAGTCACTTAACCTAGTAGTGATTATACGGCATAATCGGCCTATTATGCGGCATAACCAACCCAATTATGCAGATAACTGGCTAACAACTAGGGGCACATGTTACTTGTATGGGCCGAGTATACAGCCTACTAGACCCGTTTTTAGAACACTGAAGATTATGCTTGCCTGCTGTGCTTCAAGTTCTGAGCATACATTTTGAATAACTAAGATTGTCAAACCGCTGAAATCTCAACATCTGGGATACAAGGTTGGTTTGGGATGTTTTTTTTGTCTAGCACTATTGTCCAAGAATGTGATATGGAATTTGAGCTTTTACTGATCACAAGCAAGATTTTGGGCCCTTCCAATGGTGTAGCTCACTTTTAAAAACTGTGATAATGCAGAGAGCTAACATTGTATGTTAATTTCCATGCCATCTTTCCCCCCCACAAAATCAGAACAGAGCCCTACCTGGAATCTAAATGCAATATACTACACAAATGTTAGGCGCACATATAATTGCACATGGAGGAAAGTTACATTAGCCAAGATCTGACACCTGTCTAGATCTACATTTTCCCACCTTTGCAGTGTTCATGTCACTCCATTCATTCCGCTGCTTCTTTGGGTTTGTTCTTTAAACAATAACTGCAAATGGCTTGTATCTTGGACTCCTTTCCTAGAAACAGCTATTATAGGTTATGTACAAATGAGCTGCTAAAAAATGGTCAATATTCTGATGGCTTCCAAAGTATGGTAATAACTACTAGATTTCCAATGGGGTTGTGTGGATGCTTGCAAAAATACTAGTGAAGTAGAAAGGTTAACGGTAAAGCAATAACAGATATATGAACTTTATGGTTTATTTCTCCAGTTCCATGACATGCTACTCCCTGAATATTTCATGGATTAGAAAACCGTTGATTCTGAGAAATGAGGACAAGGCTTCGCTGTTATGCAGGTGACAGCTGGTCCCACTCGTGCACAAATCGACTGATTCTGCACTGGAACGGGAACGAGCGATATGCATACCTTGACAAGTCTCCTTCACTTCCAGTAGCTTCAGCACGATATGCAGTGACAGGCAAAGGGTTGAGAGATGCTGCAAGTTCTAGTTGCAAACGAGTACGGGTAATGTAGCAATCTTGGTGTTGAACTCTCATACCCTCGCTACGACGTCGCGTCTAAACTATGTGTTGTTCGCTTAGATCATTTGGTCTAACTAAGCTTATAGTAGAAAATCACGTCATTTTGCACTGTCTTGTTTGCTTTTCCACCATAGTTAATTTGTACAAAAGTAACTGCCGCAGAGGGTGCTGCATTTGGTTGATCCAATCATTTACTCTGATGCTCTCTCTATTCTGTCTGAACATGCAACAACTACAGGCCTATAACAATCAGCATATCTGTGATTCAAACAGTTTTTTTTTTAAAACCCCGTTCGGCTCAGGTACTGGCCTTAAAAATTGTGAAATTGGAATTCAATTCTAAAAATGTAGTTGTTTAGCTGCCACCTAGAATTAAAATGATGATTCCAAAGCTAATTCCAAGAGACATAATAGAGTTGGAAGGAATTCTTAACTTACACCCTCTCATTTATCTGTAACTTGCAGATTTACCTGCGCAATTGCACAGCTAGATATTATGATATAATTATTTTTGGTATACAACTCTACTACTTATAATTAAAATACATTTGTATTTGTTATATAACTCTAATATACATATATGATTAACCTACATCGTTCTAATCTGACCCTACCAAAATAAGTGGTGGGGATGCTTGTCTTTTTTTTCTTCAATTAATGTGAGAATTTCTAGAATTTTTTCTTTTTGAATTAGTATGAGATTTTTTTACCCTCAAAATGAAGGCGTTGTCTTGAATCTCACAAGCTATTTTTATTTATATAGATTTACTCTACAAAATTAAGTAAAGTTTGGTATTTAGAATTTCAACCTCGCGTTCACACTATAGTTTTTTTTACGAAATCGATTGAAATTTATTAGAGATGTTTCAGTGTGCAGAGAAGCTAATTTGTTCACATTGTTAAGTCTAGGTGCACAGGTGGCCTAAAGTTTTGTAGAGAATGATTTTGTAAAAAATTGGTATGTAGAATTTGAACCTTACGTTCACACTATAATTTTTTCACGAAATTGTCTAAATTTTTCTTGAAGATGATTTAGTATGTAGAGAAGTTACTTTGTACATATTAGCGAATTTAGGTGCACAAACGAACCCCACAACCATGTAGAATTCTAAATGATACCCAAACAGAAATTTTGGATTTTGAATTGGCTTGAATCAAATTTAATTCCAACTAAAATAGGATTTAGAATCTAGTTGAACAAATTAAATTCAATTCTAGATAGTCAAATGGGTAAGGGGAAGGGAACTGTTTACATAAATGACATTGTACAGACTTTTTTTTTGAATTTGGTCTTCGGACGTCTATTTTTACAAATTTAGCCCTTTCCTTGAGTTCGGTAGATATATGGTACCTGCGTAGCTTCCCTAGCTCGGCAGGACGCCGGCCACCCCCACATTTAATTAGTGCTAATCATATTAAATTGACGCTAATCATGAAACTAAAAAACATGTTGCTTTCGGGGGCTCGGCAGGACGCCGGCCACCCCATATTTAATTAGTGTTAATCATATTTAATTCACACTAATCATGAAACTAAAAAATATGTTGCTTTCGGGGGCTCGGCAGCATCCCGCTATCAAGCAACTGTGGCTGGATGGTAGCACCTGCTGAGTTCGGAGAGGGAGTTAGATTCACAAAAAAATGAGCGTCCGAACGCTAAATTTGAAAAAAAAAAAAAGCTACAGTGCTATTTACGTGAGCAGTTAGCAGTTCAGAGGAAGGCTATGCTGCCGGGACTTGCATGCATGACGGTGAAAGTATGCACTTTTCACGACGCCTTACAATTTCTGGGCACGCTTCTACTGGTTTGAGAAATTAAGCAAAAGCTGTTCTTGTCTTTTATATCTAGAGCAGTGGCGGACTCAGGAAAAAAAATCTAGGTGTGGCGAAGTCTAATGACGGATCTAGAAAAAAAACTAGGTAGGCTGAAGTCGGAAGCGTGAAATAAACAGTAGTACCCAAAAGCAAAACAATCCATGATCAAACTATGTTGCAATCACACTAATAAAAGTATGTGATACGAAATAGAAACAACAACTATAATTTGCATGTTAACATATGTAGATAACGGAAGGACAATGAAAAATATCTCATTAATGAAGCTTAATCCACAATTATAGATGAGCTGTAAAAGAAACAATCTGTCAATTGTGAAAGATAGATAAATCAGTAGTGTCACAATTCGATAATAAAATATAAAAGATGCAATAAAAAAGAAGACAAAAACTGATACTCAAATACACAAGTCTGGTCTCCCCTGCCACTGGGCCCTGGTTGGCGGCCACCGCGCTCCCCGGCCACCGCCTCCCACCTCCCCTAGCAGCCTGGGCGCCGCCGCCGCGCTGTCCTCCGCCTCTGCCGCCCGGGAGGCCGGGATCTAGGTTAGCGCCGGCTCTCTTTTCTTGGACTTGGTGGACTGTTGGCCTGTGCGTCCTCCACTAGTATATCTCATTCACTTGTTGCTTTAAGCGGGGTGCTATTTTCGTCATTAAGAAGTTTACAGTTTCAGTTTCTAATAAGCTTCTGTTTTATTACCGATTAGGACTATACTTCTTCCTCGTCTAGGACTCTCGTCCTAAGATTATTTATACCTTCTATAAACATCATGATAAAGGCACGTAGAAATAGAATCACATATACACCAAAAATATTCTATAACTTCTCATACGGTGATTCCGGCGATTGTGTGTCTGTATTTTTTCCCAAAAGAGTTTTTTTAGTTAAATCTCTATCTCGTATTTCTCGATTATTCTTCATTAATTTTATGTTTTATCTTGCCGATTTCATATCAAATAGCATATTCGATCCTAACACTTAAAGAAGATAACTACAGTACTTCATTGATCCTTGACATTATACGAATAGCTAGCTGCCTGCAGGAATAGGAATCAAATAATTGCTGACCTCCGCATAGAAAAAGAAAGAAATACCATGCATTCTCCCTAACGTGGATCCATCAGAGATAAACAAGCGAAATGAGATGGCGCACTCACATACGAAAGATATGATCGATGCTGAAGCGGAGCGAGGGGGGGCCTGCCGGCGAGGGGAGCTCGGGCGGCCGCCCGGGCTCGCCCGAAGGGCAGGTCCGCCCCGATTCTAGAGACTACTGGTTTGAGAAATTAAGTAGAAGCTGTTCTTGTCTTTTATATCTAGAGAACCATAGTAAGTGTCTAACCATTTGCATCGTTCCTCTAGGCCGCCATAACTCGTAGTCATAGCCCGGACGACTTCACTCTGCTCTGTGACTTCCTATTGCAGGTGCGACAATGCTCTGCATGCTAACTGCATATGAGATCGGTGTGGTCCGTCTATCAGTGGCTGTTGGCTCCTATTCTGTTCCTAGTTAGTATAAACCGATCCCCTTCGTTCCAGCATCGCCTTTTGTTGTCAGCTTAGTGGGGACTCGTTGCAAGAATTCTTCATCGACGCGATGCAAAAATGCAATGGCATTGTACTAGACTAGTTGGGAGACCGCTAGCCAGCATGTTCCCGTGTGGAACCACTCAAAAGTCAAGAAAATAAGATGCTAGTGTTCAGCCATCCTTTTCAGGTCGTTTTGGGCAAAGCAGGCTATGCCGCCAGGTCAGCGGGATCATAGCATGATACTCCTAGTACTGGAAAGAATGGCGAATGTAATCATCATGTACTGCTACAGCTTCACTGAAATCGCTGATGCTTGCATTGCATGTGGCCAACTACTAGGATCCCAGGTCTAGCCAAAAAAGAAGAGGAAAAAAAAGCAACTGTACCTCCTATACAACTAGGGAAACTATATCCTAAGGACATGTTTGGAATGCATGAATTTCAGAGGAATTTTGCAGAAAAAAAAAATTCAATTCTAGCATGAGTCTAGGAAAGCTATCAAAAACGAAACAAGGCCTTACAGGATTTGGTTGGTCTAATGTAATCTATATATCTACAAACAACTCGTGATGTTTAATGTACCTCTTTTGTTTAATCATTAAACTAGGCAAAACAAAATACTTAAAAATTCTTCCATTAATCAAGAGAAAAAGAGAAAATCTATACTACTTATTTCAGTAGGACCAGATTATAATGTTGTAGATCATTTTAGAGGTCTAGAAAATCACACAATAATCATTAATAAAAAGCAAAAGTTTTATAAGTTCTCTCATTATTCAAGAGAAAAAGAGAAGATTCATATCACTTATTTCGGTGGGGCCATATTATAACGTTATAGATCATTTTAGAGGCATAAAAAATCCCATAATAATCCTTAAATCAGAAAAAAAACAAAAGCCTAGAAATTCTTTCATTATTCAAGAGAAAAATAGAATATCTATACTACTTATTTCAGTGGGGGCCAGGTTATAACGGTTAGATTAATCATATATAATACAACCGTTGTAGTTGTATAACAAATGCAGCTATATTTTTCAAAGGCATTAGAAATATATAACAATCCAGCAAGGTGGTTCGCATATTTGCGTGACTATATTTGTTTCAAAGTTTATAGTATTAAATAATATAACTTAGATGCTTGAGAATATATTTACTTATATTGTAGGCTATTTAGATTTTTAAAACATCGTAAACATTGGAAACGACAATAGAAGCTTGAAGGAAAATATAACTTGATAAATGTATTTGAAGTATGAGCTTTGATGGAAGAAAATAATTGAGCATAATAAATTGTTGAGGTTCATAGAAATGTAACCACTCTCCATCATGCATGGATCATGTAGCTACATGCCCCTATTCTTCCTCTATTAGTTAATCTTTTTCAAAATGTATGCATGCACATATTCCACTATTTAATATCAAGCAATGTGTTGATTATATGTGTATCAAATTATCTTATTAATTTATATAGTATTAGGGTACCTTGCTCACACATACACTGATGCACCTTGGGTGACCTACCTTGGACTTATTTTCCCTCACATGCTAGTTGCCTCACCAAACTGTGTGTCTTCTATCTCTTCTTATCACCACACTATTTCTGCTTCAACCTCCAATAGCAAGCATAATTCTTGATTGATACCTCTTAGATGCTACCTTTGATAACCCTCAAAAAACTAATTAATCCAAAACACTCAGTTAGAAAGTAACTAATACATCGATGAAAGAATTAGCATTTAATCATCCAAGACAAAATTACAATAAAGAAAGTGTCATTATATAAGAAATCCAAATACATAAAAGCTTGATTACAAGAATGAATTTCTCAAATATTCGATTATAATGTTACAAATCCAATGTACAGAAATTTACAATCACAAGAACTACAAAAGAATAAATTCTAAAGCATTACAAATTACAATTCTATTCATTTACAAGACTAAAATTATACAAATACAACACATCAATTATATCAAATATCTCCAAGTCTTCACAAGCCAGCTCAAGTTGAAACACCTTAAAATCATATTAGCCAAAAACCACAGATATAAAACTAAATCAAGTTTGAATAATAAATTGCTATCAGAACCCCATTTTTAATAATATTGCACGAGGGTAATCACTCATCAAGATACCAGGATTATCCGGGGCCAATCAACACCTCTCGCTTTTGGAATTTCATCATTCGACAGTAAAACTCCCATTCTTACCTTTACCTTTTTACCCTTCCTGATGAATCATTCCATTCATGACCATGCATACACCACGTTATAAGTCACCAGTCATCACCAAGGCTATGAAGAAAAGCCAACAAGAGCTAGCAAAGACAAAGGAGAAAGCCAACAAGACCACTGCCCATAGCTCCAGTGAGCTCGCCTCACTGCCACAACCCACTGCCAAGCCACTGCCACAAAGCTCCATGCCTTAGATAATAGATGGGAAGCAGCCATCCCTCATCACCACTCACAAGAATCACCACAGGTACCACTGTACTACACCATCTTATCACAGCATAGAACACTCACGAGACACCACCAACAAGCAGACAATCGAAGAGTGGTGACATTGCCCCTTTTAAACCTCCACAAGAACCCTAACTTAGCCGAAAGAGGGAAGTCAAAAGAACTACTAAGACCAAAGGACAACCGAAGAAGGGTACCACGACCATAGGATGTTGACCACAAGACTCCACATATCTTAGCCACATTAGAAAGGCACAGTCAAGTCAGAGCAAGAGCATTCCCAAAACCCTTAATCCAAGCCAACAACGCCAGTAAGGTAAAATCCTAAGCTACATCACTTTATTTTACTCACACTAGAGCCGCCCAACAGAGCCATGGCAAGGCAATAGCATCATTATTTAAAAACTTGTTGAGTACTTCGTACTCACTCTTGCTATTAAATATCCCCCTTTCAGAGCCTTATTCAGCTGGGGTATATATACTTGGGATTGGACGAGGGTAGGGTTGATAATGAAGGTACCTAGAGGTATGAGGTTGAGGCAGACTGGGAGTACGACGAGGTGGAGGCCTTATACCGTAGCTGGGAGGACTAGACAACCTATAGTTCGTCATACCGGGTTAGACGGGTACTATGATATGTATGCTTTTCTTTTATTTTGGTACTCTGTACAATTATTGGTGGTTAATAGTAAGTATTGTAATAACTTCGGGCTTCTGTGTGTCCAGACCTTAAAGCCCCGCATGGCTTGTAATTAATAAAGTGTATTTGTCTCTAATTATTGTTCTACTGCAGCTACTCTGATGGGCTTATTATTCGTTAAAGCGGTTTCTACCGAATGAACGAGTAATAATCTATTGACTAGTGTTATTACCCCTCGTAATGACACGGGTCGCCACACTACCCCTGCTAGTGCAATACTATACCTCATAGTTATCTTATACTTCTCTCCAATTTTTTCTTAATATTGATCATTGTGACATCAACAGCATGCATGTGCAACTGACATTGATCTCTACCGAGGACACCCGTCACGCTCTCTTCGGTGACCCCAAACCTACTCCCTACGGTTGCACCATTTCTACTTCGAGTTCTTTGCTCCTCTACTTATGTACGGTGTGCTTGTATTCATACAAACACATCATGTACATACACATGCATGATATCATACATGCTCGATGTCCTCTTCGTCCATATCGGTCGCTCCTTTTCTTCGACGTTGACCAACTTAACACTGTAGCTTCTTCACTAGCCGTAGCGATCTCCCATCTTCACTAATGTTAGCATGTTTGCTTTATTCGTTGTCAACGATATGGAGAATCTTTTCGCTATTGTCGGTTACACCATGCCCCTCACTAGCGATGGCACCCTCCCAGCTACCTGATGGCTCCATATCATCCATAGTTCATCTTCAATGCAAAGCTTTATCTCCTTCTCTTCAATGGTTCCGGGAACATCATGACATTGTCCTTATCTAACGGGTAAGGTGAGCAGCACGGCATTGTTTCATCTCCAGCATCGCTGCCTCGACTCTTCGCTTTTCTCTAGGTCAATGTCTTCTTATACGACAAATCGATGCCATTGCACTTTTTCATGGTCTCCTCCGATGTCATTCGGGCTATCCTCGTTATAATTTTTATTTTTCTCAAATTTCAACTATTTTTTATTAGAGTTCGTATATAAATCAAATTGCTAATTTTATTTAATTTATTCTGCATTTTAGTTATTTAGGGGTTTTACTTTAGAATTCAAATGGGAATCAAATTGGAAATTTTATTTTATTTTTTATTTGAACTTCAATTGTTTTTTTGGAATTCTTATACAAATCCAATTGCTATTTTTATTTACTTTTTATTCTGAGTCACAATTATTTAATGATTTTACTTTGTAATCCATACCGAAATCAAATTGCTTATTTTATTTTATTTTTCTTCTGAATGTTGGTTTATTTTTATTGGAATTTGTATACAAATCCTATAGATAATTTTTGTTTAATTTTTATTCCAAGTTACAGTTATTTAGGTATTTTATTTTTACTTCAGAATTCTTATTGAAATCACATTACTTATTTTATTTTTCCTAATTTTATTTATTTTTGTTTGTATTCATATACAAATTCAATTGCTATTTTTGGTTTAATTTTATATTTCAAATTATATTTATTTAAATATTTTCCTTAAAAATCCATATGAAAGTCGAATGGCTAATTTTATTTTAACTTTTATTCCGAATTTCAGTTACTTCTGGATTCTTCTTGATATGAATTCTTTCTTTTAATCTAGACCATTATAATAATATACACACAATACAATCGACGGGTGCATATGTTTTTTTCACTGATTAACATAAAAATTTCTAGCAATTGAGAGCGAACCGTGGCTTTTGTTTTTTATTGCTTTAATAGTATCATCGATGCAATATATTGCAATAGCTAGGTTGCCCGAAAAATTTTGTTAGTTTTCGTAAATGCCAACGAGGGCCAAAAATAAAAATGGCATGCATGGATAAATTAAGGTACATACAGGTCAGTGGCTTGGTAATCTGACGCTGTCTGTCAGGTTGACTCGAGATGAACGGACCAACAAGTCAGTCATCTTGATTCTTGAGTTCTTGGCTGGCTAATGAACAAGGAGGAAGTGCAGAAAACGATACATGCCGACTCCTCGAAGACACCATATGTGCAACTTTCGAGCAAAGGCAAGAGGAGCAAAAGCTGACGTTGCAAATGGATGGGTCGACTGCTGCAAAGTCATTTCCCCCCCAAAAGGATGTGCAACTGCAATTTGGCAGATCTAGCGGAGCAGAGCCGCTGATTACCAGTTGGAAGGCCGGCTGCCTGAAGATTGATGCTACCCCCGAGAGCTCTTTTCGTCCAAAAGCATCGCTCGACTCCGTTCCTTTGCTCTGCGTGGGAAGGAGTAGATGGGGATAAGGCATGGTCGACTTTGTGGTATCAGTTGATGGTCCCGGCTCTTAGTTAGAATGGAGCAATAAGACTAGTGGCCTTTTGTTCATGCCTGTTGGCTCTCTTTTTTTCCCCTTCCCTTTGTGCTTGTTTTGTTCTTCTGTGTTACTTATGTGCACTCAGGTATCGGTACAAGTATATATTAGATTGATTATTACTTCCGTGCAGGCATCGTTCATGGGAGGAAAATCTCTCGGGATTGCCTTCAAAGGTGAGTTAAAGCTAGATATGGGACTGTTCGACATCGTATTTACAAAAATAACAGTATGTGGATCGTATTGGCAAAAATGTCGCTTATGCCGTCCGGTGGGCGGGCGGTAGCGCCCACAACACGACACGTGGCGCTGCCGTCGGTGGCAGGCGCCTACTGCCCCCTCACCAGATGGCAAGCAGCCTGCCGCCCGGTGGGGAGACGGCAGGCTTGCCTACCGTCCAGTGAGGGGATGGCAGGTAGTTAAGCCGACTTAATGACTTGCCCTAATTTTTTTCGTTTAGTATTTTTTTGAATTTTTAAATATATCAAATAAGCTCAAAAATTACGAAAATATATGTACAGCCTTCCGACACAATGTACCTCGTAGTGTAATTTTTGGGTAATTTTATTCATTACGAATGTTGCTCAAAAATTCATACAATTTTGATATTTTTACGAGTTTTTACATATAGCAAACGAGCTCGAAAAATTACAAAATTTTATGTGAAGCCTCCCGCTATAGTTATAGTTATTATGTAATTTTTTGGGAATTTTATATCATCCGAATTTACCACGTTTATTCGGGTTAACTTAATCATGAATTTATGAATATTTCATGATGCGACAGTTGGGTTTGCACCAGGCCGTTCCCCCTCTGGATGGTAGGTTCTTACCGCATGCCATGCACTGGTGAGTCAAACTCTATCTAACTATTGTGTACACTTTTTATATTTTACTATGTAACATCGATGATTCTTGAAATGCAGGCAATCGAGGGCTGGTCGGCATAATACGGGCTGGCGGCCAATGTAGCAGCAGTGGACGATGACATGGATGGAAAGGGCGCACCTCGATGTCATCATGGAGCAGCGTCCATACGATGTCCAGACATACGATGAGTACTTAGAGTGGTATGTACCCCGGTCGCGCAGCAGACTCACCATATCTCCTTCACCAGATTGCCTTGAGCAGATCACACACGAGGAACGTCTGGAATGCTCCATCGATCCCCACAGCGCTTCGCGGTGACATGACAACATAAGACAGTTCATATATCTTATCGTTTCATTCAAGAAATTCATACTGCTCATTACTGAACCTGTTTCGTATGTCACTTCAGTTGGAGTGGGCGCAGCGCATCACAAGCGCGTCAGAGTATCAATCAAGCCTTGGCATAACCTGATTGTTAGGGCACATTGGTTCCCTAGGTGACGACCAAAGTTCGATTTGCACCAATTATGGGTTGGATATGTTATTTGTATGTATTTTCTAAGGTTTGAACGTGTGATCTGTGAGTTTGTGGGACTAAGTGTAAATACACTAGTTAATTGTCCTGATCTAAGAAGGAATCTAGTTCTGAAGGGACCCCTTATTTTCAATATAGATCTAATGTAAGGATCCATCCTCCCGGTCAGGTATGCATCTAACCGTTCCGAGTGTCCTAACAAGATGGAGGTTATTGTTCATGTTTTTCTTCAATTTCCTACAGTCCTACAAGAGGGCTATCAAGACAGATATGTATATCACCTTTGTCAGCTGAAAACACCATATCTGATAAACTATCCTTTTCCGGTTCCAAACAGCTTATCTTTCAGCTTCTAAAAGCTGGTTTTTGAATGGAGTAGTTTTTTAAGATGGTAAGCCGTTTGTAGAAGTCACTTTGAATAGAGGGATTTTTCAACATGAGTTTCACTTACTCTTTCAATCTCTCTCGCAATCAACCAAAAGTCAAAAGCCACAACACTTTTAAATAGGACCTTAATACTATAACGGAGGGGGATAAATCACATGCATGTTAAAGGTGAGTTCTTTTTTGCTGCGACTTATACCTTATGACTGTGGTTTATGGTTTTTTAGCTCTAGCGCTAATAAATCGAATGTCGATAAGACAATAATCCACTTCGAAACAGCGATAAAAAATTATTCTATTTATTTGTTTGAGAGAAACCATAAACAAGCTAACACCGGCCGGCACATAAATTCAACAGAACCAGCATCTCGGTTCGTTTCTTGCTCTTAATTTGTTTCTCGTCAGTCTCCTGGTGGTATATATGGCTGTACGCCGTGTGCGATGATGAGATCCACTTTGCGGCCTTCAACACTGTCGTCCCTAGGTCCGTGAATACAGTGTTGAGATCATCCATTTAAAAAAGCAAAGCATAAATCAGACTTTGCAGATCTTCAAGCCTTTGCAACCATGGCTACAACGAGTTATCTAGTAAAAAGGTACCCAAGACTATCTAGCCAGAAACGATGTTCTCATACGATCGAGCAGCATCAATTTTGACATCTGGATTGCTAAGCATAGAATGCTAACACGACTCAGGTCATGCGCGACCCCTCGCTAGCAGGCAGCCAAATGCATGACACGATTACACCGGAGGCTGACAGGCAGCTGCGCCACTGTACTGTACATGCTCACATCTACGTGCGGTTTATAACAAGGCGGTGGCTGGCTGCTCACACCCCCACTGACTAGTGGGGCCCACGCCTCATACTCACGCATAGTCACGGTCGCACCCGACGGGGGCCTCCACGTCGCGCACCAGGGCCTTCCCAAGAACCGCGCGCCTCTCACAGCGGCATCGGCCGCGGCGGCAATGGCCTCCGCCCGCCTCGTCGCGCTCGCTGCCATTGTTGGCTGCTCTCTGCTGGGCGTGGTGGGGGCGGCGGACGACGGGGAGGTGAGGGCGCTGCTGGAGCTCAGGGCGGCTCTGGACCCGACGGGGCGCCTGCTGCCGTCGTGGGCGCCGGGGCGGGACCCGTGCGGCCGCGGCTGGTTTGAGGGCGTGGCGTGCGACGGCCGCGGCGCGGTCTCCAACGTCTCGCTGCAGGGTAAGGGCCTGTTCGGGACGCTCTCCCCGGCCGTGGCGGGGCTCCGGTCGCTCACGGGGCTGTACCTCCACTACAACGCGCTCCGCGGCGGCGTGCCCCAGGAGATCGCCAACCTCACCCAGCTCACCGACCTCTACCTCGACGTCAACAACTTCTCCGGGCCCATCCCGCCCGAGATCGGCGCTACGGCCTCCCTGCAAGGTGTGTGCGAAGTCAGAGCCCATTTCTCTTTTTTCCCTTACCGTGCCAAGCCAAGACGCGCTATTCGGGCGCGTTTCTTGGAAGCTTCTTGCTCGCATAGTTGCATGTGGCGCCGTGGACTCTGGCACGAGGATATAAAGCATTGTTGCATGACTTGCATCCCTCGGATTGATTCAGTTCTTTCTTGTTTATTCTCTACTCTCCTCTCCTAGCCTTGGCGTTTCTCGATCCCAAAATCCGTGCTTGGGCTTCCCTATCCGTTGGTTTTTTCGGGAGGATTTAATTTGTCGGGACAACTTGCAAGCAGCTCATGTTGTTCGATCGCAACGTTTTCTTGTCTGATACCTATGTTTTGGTCATAGATTTACTATTGTTCTTCGTTTGCTTGCCATTTTTGTCACTCGCTTACTGCTCTTGAGCCGCCTGGTCTGTACTGGGAGGGGGACTACTCTTCTCCCTAGCACTCTTGCTCAAACTTATCACTGTTCTCTTCTTACCAGCAGTACCAATCAGTGAATCAGATGAAGCATCGAATAAGATGTTGTTCCCATCTTACCTGTTCTTACTAAATGGGAGCACAGAGTACTGTTCCTTGTGTCTCTGACATGATTTTGAAGTGTTTCAGTGGTGCAGCTGTGCTACAACCAGCTCACCGGGACCATCCCCACGTAGCTCGGGGTCCTCAAGAGGCTCACCGTGCTGGCCCTGCAGTCCAACCACCTCAACGGCGCCATCCCTGCAAGCCTCGGCGACCTGCCACTGCTGGCGCGGCTGGACTTGAGCTTCAACGACCTCTTCGGCTCCATCCCGGTCAGCTTGGCGCAGCTGCCTCAGCTCGTGGCCCTGGACGTCAGGAACAACTCCCTTACCGGCAATGTGCCCTCCGGTAATTAATCCACGCGAGCGATCCCGCGTCGGTTGCTATTAATTCTGTAAGCTCGATCAGTTTGGTTAATTGGGGGTTGTTTGATTTGATTGCTTCACCAAGAACTGGCGACGCTGCAGGGCGAATTCCAGTACGGGAACAACATTGATTGTTGAAAATATAAGCACATGTAGGTTCAATTTATTCCATAAATTAATCATGATATCATGCACGCACAATAACACAACCATCACAGGCATAAAAGATCTAGACATGTAAACCAGGAAACTGTACATGAACAGATCTAATACGGAGAACATTACTGTTACGTACCGATGGTTCTGTTCTGATCGGTTTGCCGATGTAGACGCCGCAGGCACGGTGAGGATGACACGAAGTCGATGACGATTCGCCGAAGCCGAACGACGAGGAAGACGAGCCAGAGCTACAGCGAGCAGTCGCGCAGAGCGCTTCCCAAAAACCTTATTCGCCCTCTCCCGGTGCAGGACTTCGAAGGCGACGGTTCCGGAGACCTGCTCTCCCGAACGACAGTGCACGCCGGCGGACGGGACGGAGTAGACTACGTGGGACGGCGCAGCACAATGGATGGAGGAGGCAAAACCCTAGATTGATTTTCGCATATTCTGTATGAAGGCGGCGGCTCCGTATTTATAGAAGACCAGGACGCGTGATCAAGACGCCTGCACGTTCTCCATAACTCGTAACCGAACCAGATTAGCAACCGTAACCGATCCGGATTCACCGCCACTCAAAACAGCAAAATAAAACTGCAAAAGGAAGCCGCGTCTGCGCAAGCACCTAGAGCAGATTTTGGCGGACCATTCACGCAGGTGCCGTGCGCCCGCGCCGCCTGCCCTGCCCTGCCCAGCCCAGCCCAGCCCGGCCCGGCCCGGCGAGGCGAGGCGAGCGAGCGCGCGCGTGTTATCCTCTAGTTCTCTCCCACACATGCCTCAAGTGGCTAGGAGTGCACCATCCCTTTTAAGGTGGTCTTCCTCTCCTAGAACTAGCAATATGGTACTAAAGGTCACATGCATGCCTCCTTTGCATGAGTGAGCCTTTGAGATTTAATAGGAATTATTCTTATTATATGGGCTTGGCCCACATATAATCCAACAATCCCCCACCAGATCTCAAAGTCCCACAGAGATTTGCCTGAATTCCAATGTACTGTTTATATATCAGTATTTCGATGGAGACCGATTAAGGTTGAACATCCACCTAGAACTCCAAGCTACACTTACTCACAACTTGAACAATGGACTATGCCTTGAATTGCAAGTTTGGTGCAAGCAAGCTTCACTTAAAGACTTAACTGAAACTAGGCCGCCAGTAGGCTACCCCTCGGTTGGAGCGTATAAGTCATACTCCTTGGTCTCTTCATGAGCTTAGTAGAAGATTACCCAAGATCTCCATAGACTGCGACTAACAGTCGGGCTCATATAGGTGTGTTCTTTCAAGAACGCTCTGCAGGATAGCGTCTTCGCTTCTAAAAGCCAATGGAACACATTAAGACCTTAGTCAACCTGCCTTGCAGTTTCTGAGAGTATTGCATCTTCACATAGAGAGGGTTGAAATTACTCTCCTCCAGTTAACTAATGGCTTGTTTTTCCCAGATCCTAATTCACGGGATCTCCGATCACATAGGTTGGGTTACTACCATAGATAACTCACATGGGTCTCATACCCATCTCCTTCGATGCACTATCTATCACATTCCGTGATAGTCCCTTTGTAAAGGGATCTGCCAGGTTTTTATCTGTTTGGATGTAATCCAAGGTTATAACTCCGGAGTTTCTCAATTTCCTGACAGACTTCAATCGTCTCTTAACATGCCTAGACGATTTCATATTATCCTTAGAACTGTTCACTTTAGCGATAACGGTTTGATTATCACAGTTCATAAGGATAGCTGGCACTGGCTTTTCCACCGTAGGTAGATCCATCAATAGATCTCGTAGCCATTCTGCCTCAACAATAGCAGTGTCTAGTGCCGCAAGCTCTGCTTCCATGGTTGACCTCGTCAAAATGGTCTGTTTGCAAGACCTCCATGAAACAGCACCACCACCAATAGTGAAAACATATCCACTAGTGGCTTTGATCTCATCAGCATCAGAGATCCAGTTGGAATCACTGTAACCCTCCAGCACCGACGGGTACCCAGTATAGTGAAGTCCAAAGTTCGAGGTACCTTTCAGATAGCGCAACACTCGCTCAAGCGCCTTCCAGTGATCATCTCCTGGGTTAGATGTAAACCGACTCAATTTGCTCACAGCAAAGGAGATGTCTGGCCTTGTTGCACTAGCTAGGTACATTAGTGAGCCAATTATCTGGGAGTATTCCAGCTGATTCCTAGCAATTTTCTTATTCTTACGAAGTAACACGCTAGGATCATAAGGTGTTGGAGAAGGCTTGCTGTCAGAAAAGCCAAAACGGCTCAAGACCTTTTCCACATAATGAGATTGCAAAAGTGTAATCCCATCCTCACCTCTAACCAATTTAATGTTTAGAATAACATCAGCCACTCCCAGATCTTTCATATCAAAGTTTTGAGACAAGTATGATTTGACCTCATTTATCACACTAATGTTTGTCCCAAAAATCAAGATGTCATCCACATACAAACATAGAATAACTCCCTCACCCCCACCATAACGATAGTATACACATTTATCTGCCTCATTGACAGCAAAGCCTGCAGATGTCAGTGTTCTATCGAACTTCTCATGCCACTGCTTAGGGGCTTGTTTCAGACCATACAAAGATTTCAACAGTTTTAACACCTTGCCTTTTTGACCTTCTACTACAAATCCATCAGGCTGTTCCATGTAAATTTCCTCATCCAGCTCTCCGTTAAGAAAAGCTGTCTTAACGTCCATTTGATGAATGAGAAGACCATGTGAGGCAGCCAAAGCAAGTAGTACTCGAATTGTGGTCAGTCTAGCAACAGGTGAGTAAGTGTCAAAGAAATCTTCGCCTTCTTTCTGAGTATAGCCCTTGGCAACAAGCCGAGCCTTATATTTTTCAATAGTACCATCAGGCCTAAGCTTCTTTTTGAACACCCACTTGCACCCTACAGGTTTGCACCCATAAGGTTTATCTGTCAGCTCCCAGGTTCCATTAGCGATAATGGAATCCATTTCACTACGGACAGCCTCCTTCCAGTAGTCTGCATCAGGGGATGCATACGCTTCTGAAATAGACTTGGGAGTGTCGTCCACAAGGTACACAGTGAAATCATCACCAAAGGATTTGAATATCCTTTGTCTCTTGCTCCTTCTAGGAGCTCCACTGTCATCCTCCTCATTGACAAGTTCATGTGTATGTTCAAAAGGTTCAGGTGATGTGATTGAACTGGGAATTATTTCAGAAAGTTGACTAGTAGTGTTATGTGTATCCTTCATAGGAAAAATATTCTCAAAGAATGTTGCATCTCGAGACTCCATAATTGTACCAACATGCATGTCAGGTACCTCAGTTTTAACTATCAAAAATCTATAGGCAATGCTATGATTAGCATATCCCAGAAAAACGCAGTCCACAGTTTTAGGTCCAAGCTTGCGTTTCTTAGTTATTGGCACATTAACTTTCGCCAAGCACCCCCATGTACGCAAGTAAGAAAGTGATGGTTTTCTCCCAATCCATACCTCGTATGGTGTTTTGTCCTTATTTCTGTTAGGAACTCTATTTAATACGTGATTAGACGTTAGCAAAGCCTCCCCCACCATGCCTTAGGTAATCCCGCAGTATCTAACATGGCATTCACCAAGTCAGTCAACGTGCGGTTTTTCCTTTCGGCAATCCCATTTGACTCGGGGGAATAAGGAGGCGTCCTCTCATGTATAATGCCATGTTCCTCACAAAATAAGTCAAATTCGTTTGAGAAATACTCTCCACCACGATCTGACCTAAGTCTTTTTATCTTTTTATTTAACTGGTTTTCAACTTCTGCCTTATAGATTTTAAAATAGTCTAAAGCCTCATCTTTCGTTTTCAATAAATACACATAACAGAATCTAGTTGCATCATCAATCAATGTCATGAAATATCGTTTTCCACCCTTCGTCAACACGCCATTCATCTCAGAAAGATCTGAATGCAGGAGTTCTAGTGGTGCCAAGTTTCTCTCCTCGGCAGCCTTGTGAGGCTTACGAGGTTGCTTTGATTGCACACAGCTATAGCATTTAGAACCTTTGGTGATGGGAACGTTTGGAATTAAATTCATACTGGAAAGCCGAGACATCAAACCAAAATTAATATGACATAGACGTGAGTGCCAAACATTAGCCTCATCATCCACACTGCCACAAATATGGTTTACAGTCTTATTGCAGAAATCTGATAGGGAAAAGCGGAACAAGCCTCCGCACTCATAGCCTTTACCAATAAAATGTCCATGTTTAGACACGACTACTTTATTAGACTCAAATACCAACTTAAGCCCGTCTCTACATAAACGGGAGCCACTAACGAGATTCTTGTCTATAGAAGGGACATGCTGCACGTTCTTCAGCTGCACGATCTTTCCCGAAGTAAACTTCAGATCTACCGTGCCAACACCATGAACAGTAGCATGTGACCCATTCCCCATTAGGACGGAGGAATCTCGGGCGACCTGATAAGAAGAAAACAACGAAATATCAGCACACACATGTACATTAGCTCCTGTATCAATCCACCAATTGGTAGATTGACTAACTGAAAGAACAGTAGGTAAATTACCATACCCAGTCCCATCTCCAGTCTTGCCAATGGTCACGTTGACAGACTTAGAAGTCTGTCCTGCAGGTGCCTTCTTTCCTTTGCGTTGTGGGCACTTCTTGGCCATGTGACCAGGCTCACCGCACACAAAGCAAGTTCTATCATCCTGATTGTTGTTGTTCTTCTTCTTCTTGAAGTTGGTTGTCTGTTGGGCTTTAACAAATTTCCCTTTGTTCTTGCTTGAGGGTTTCTGTACCACATTGGCACTAGACTGCCCTCCATCACCCTTAGACACAGCGTCCTTTTCCCGAGCTTTCTCCTCAATTTCAAGAGACCCAATCAGATTCTCAACAGAGTATTCTTGTCTCTTGTGTTTGAGTGCTGTTCCGAAATTCCTCCATGAAGAAGGTAATTTCGCAATAATACATCCAGCCACAAACTTGTCGGGTAAGGCACACTTCAGGAGTTCGAGTTCCTTGGCAATGGCCTGTATCTCATGAGCCTGATCTACTACAGAACGGTTATCAACCATCTTGTAGTCATGAAATTGCTCCATGACATACATGTCATTGCTGGCATCAGTAGCACCGTATTTGGAATTCAGTGCATCCCATAACTCCTTCGCGTCTGTCATGTGCATATACACCTCGCACAGACGGTCAGCAAGAACACTAAGAATGCATCCAACAAAGAGAGTAGTGGCAGTCTCGAATTCTTTCTGCTTTTCAGCATCAAGAACACCTTCAGGCTTGCCATTACTAACCCAGAATACATTCATAGCAGTAAGCCACAGAGTGACCCTGATCTGCCATCTCTTAAAGTGCACACCGGAGAACTAATCCGGCCTCAGTGCATCGGCAAATCCAGCCATAGTAAAACCACAGTGCCTACAATAAGGTTTTTGGATTGTTGAAAATATAAGCACATGTAGGTTCAATTTATTCCATAAATTAATCATGACATCATGCACGCACAATAACAGAACCATCACAGGCATAAAAGATCTAGACATGTAAACCAGGAAACTGTACATGAACAGATCTAATACGGAGAACATTACTGTTATGTACCGATGGTTCTGTTCTGATCGGTTTGCCGATGTAGACGCCGCAGGCACGGTGAGGATGACACGAAGTCGATGACGATTCGCCGAAGCCGAACGACGAGGAAGACGAGCCAGAGCTACAGCGAGCAGTCGCGCAGAGCGCTTCCCAAAAACCTTATTCGCCCTCTCCCGGTGCAGGACTTCGAAGGCGACGGTTCCGGAGACCTGCTCTCCCGAACGACAGTGCACGCCGGCGGACGGGACGGAGTAGACTACGTGGGACGGCGCAGCACAATGGATGGAGGAGGCAAAACCCTAGATTGATTTTCGCATATTCTGTATGAAGGCGGCGGCTCCGTATTTATAGAAGACCAGGACGCGTGATCAAGACGCCTGCACGTTCTCCATAACTCGTAACCGAACCGGATTAGCAACCGTAACCGATCCGGATTCACCGCCACTCAAAACAGCAAAATAAAACTGCAAAAGGAAGCCGCGTCTGCGCAAGCACCTGGAGCGGATTTTGGCGGACCATTCACGCAGGTGCCGTGCGCCCGCGCCGCCTGCCCAGCCCAGCCCAGCCCAGCCCAGCCCAGCCCGGCCCGGCCCGGCGAGGCGAGGCGAGCGAGCGCGCGCGTGTTATCCTCTAGTTCTCTCCCACACATGCCTCAAGTGGCTAGGAGTGCACCATCCCTTTTAAGGTGGTCTTCCTCTCCTAGAACTAGCAATATGGTACTAAAGGTCACATGCATGCCTCCTTTGCATGAGTGGGCCTTTGAGATTTAATAGGAATTATTCTTATTATATGGGCTTGG
The DNA here is from genome assembly GCA_017311315.1 of Dendrocalamus latiflorus. Taxonomy (NCBI): domain Eukaryota; kingdom Viridiplantae; phylum Streptophyta; class Magnoliopsida; order Poales; family Poaceae; genus Dendrocalamus; species Dendrocalamus latiflorus. The sequence continues at coordinate 32,338,312 of CM029663.1, forward strand.
CCCACATATAATCCAACAATCCCCCACCAGATCTCAAAGTCCCACAGAGATTTGCCTGAATTCCAATGTACTGTTTATATATCAGTATTTCGATGGAGACCGATTAAGGTTGAACATCCACCTAGAACTCCAAGCTACACTTACTCACAACTTGAACAATGGACTATGCCTTGAATTGCAAGTTTGGTGCAAGCAAGCTTCACTTAAAGACTTAACTGATACTAGGCCGCCAGTAGGCTACCCCTCGGTTGGAGCGTATAAGTCATACTCCTTGGTCTCTTCATGAGCTTAGTAGAAGATTACCCAAGATCTCCATAGACTGCGACTAACAGTCGGGCTCATATAGGTGTGTTCTTTCAAGAACGCTCTGCAGGATAGCGTCTTCGCTTCTAAAAGCCAATGGAACACATTAAGACCTTAGTCAACCTGCCTTGCAGTTTCTGAGAGTATTGCATCTTCACATAGAGAGGGTTGAAATTACTCTCCTCCAGTTAACTAATGGCTTGTTTTTCCCAGATCCTAATTCACGGGATCTCCGATCACATAGGTTGGGTTACTACCATAGATAACTCACATGGGTCTCATACCCATCTCCTTCGATGCACTATCTATCACATTCCGTGATAGTCCCTTTGTAAAGGGATCTGCCAGGTTTTTATCTGTTTGGATGTAATCCAAGGTTATAACTCCGGAGTTTCTCAATTTCCTGACAGACTTCAATCGTCTCTTAACATGCCTAGACGATTTCATATTATCCTTAGAACTGTTCACTTTAGCGATAACGGTTTGATTATCACAGTTCATAAGGATAGCTGGCACTGGCTTTTCCACCGTAGGTAGATCCATCAATAGATCTCGTAGCCATTCTGCCTCAACAATAGCAGTGTCTAGTGCCGCAAGCTCTGCTTCCATGGTTGACCTCGTCAAAATGGTCTGTTTGCAAGACCTCCATGAAACAGCACCACCACCAATAGTGAAAACATATCCACTAGTGGCTTTGATCTCATCAGCATCAGAGATCCAGTTGGAATCACTGTAACCCTCCAGCACCGACGGGTACCCAGTATAGTGAAGTCCAAAGTTCGAGGTACCTTTCAGATAGCGCAACACTCGCTCAAGCGCCTTCCAGTGATCATCTCCTGGGTTAGATGTAAACCGACTCAATTTGCTCACAGCAAAGGAGATGTCTGGCCTTGTTGCACTAGCTAGGTACATTAGTGAGCCAATTATCTGGGAGTATTCCAGCTGATTCCTAGCAATTTTCTTATTCTTACGAAGTAACACGCTAGGATCATAAGGTGTTGGAGAAGGCTTGCTGTCAGAAAAGCCAAAACGGCTCAAGACCTTTTCCACATAATGAGATTGCAAAAGTGTAATCCCATCCTCACCTCTAACCAATTTAATGTTTAGAATAACATCAGCCACTCCCAGATCTTTCATATCAAAGTTTTGAGACAAGTATGATTTGACCTCATTTATCACACTAATGTTTGTCCCAAAAATCAAGATGTCATCCACATACAAACATAGAATAACTCCCTCACCCCCACCATAACGATAGTATACACATTTATCTGCCTCATTGACAGCAAAGCCTGCAGATGTCAGTGTTCTATCGAACTTCTCATGCCACTGCTTAGGGGCTTGTTTCAGACCATACAAAGATTTCAACAGTTTTAACACCTTGCCTTTTTGACCTTCTACTACAAATCCATCAGGCTGTTCCATGTAAATTTCCTCATCCAGCTCTCCGTTAAGAAAAGCTGTCTTAACGTCCATTTGATGAATGAGAAGACCATGTGAGGCAGCCAATGCAAGTAGTACTCGAATTGTGGTCAGTCTAGCAACAGGTGAGTAAGTGTCAAAGAAATCTTCGCCTTCTTTCTGAGTATAGCCCTTGGCAACAAGCCGAGCCTTATATTTTTCAATAGTACCATCAGGCCTAAGCTTCTTTTTGAACACCCACTTGCACCCTACAGGTTTGCACCCATAAGGTTTATCTGTCAGCTCCCAGGTTCCATTAGCGATAATGGAATCCATTTCACTACGGACAGCCTCCTTCCAGTAGTCTGCATCAGGGGATGCATACGCTTCTGAAATAGACTTGGGAGTGTCGTCCACAAGGTACACAGTGAAATCATCACCAAAGGATTTGAATATCCTTTGTCTCTTGCTCCTTCTAGGAGCTCCACTGTCATCCTCCTCATTGACAAGTTCATGTGTATGTTCAAAAGGTTCAGGTGATGTGATTGAACTGGGAATTATTTCAGAAAGTTGACTAGTAGTGTTATGTGTATCCTTCATAGGAAAAATATTCTCAAAGAATGTTGCATCTCGAGACTCCATAATTGTACCAACATGCATGTCAGGTACCTCAGTTTTAACTATCAAAAATCTATAGGCAATGCTATGATTAGCATATCCCAGAAAAACGCAGTCCACAGTTTTAGGTCCAAGCTTGCGTTTCTTAGTTATTGGCACATTAACTTTCGCCAAGCACCCCCATGTACGCAAGTAAGAAAGTGATGGTTTTCTCCCAATCCATACCTCGTATGGTGTTTTGTCCTTATTTCTGTTAGGAACTCTATTTAATACGTGATTAGACGTTAGCAAAGCCTCCCCCCACCATGCCTTAGGTAATCCCGCAGTATCTAACATGGCATTCACCAAGTCAGTCAACGTGCGGTTTTTCCTTTCGGCAATCCCATTTGACTCGGGGGAATAAGGAGGCGTCCTCTCATGTATAATGCCATGTTCCTCACAAAATAAGTCAAATTCGTTTGAGAAATACTCTCCACCACGATCTGACCTAAGTCTTTTTATCTTTTTATTTAACTGGTTTTCAACTTCTGCCTTATAGATTTTAAAATAGTCTAAAGCCTCATCTTTCGTTTTCAATAAATACACATAACAGAATCTAGTTGCATCATCAATCAATGTCATGAAATATCGTTTTCCACCCTTCGTCAACACGCCATTCATCTCAGAAAGATCTGAATGCAGGAGTTCTAGTGGTGCCAAGTTTCTCTCCTCGGCAGCCTTGTGAGGCTTACGAGGTTGCTTTGATTGCACACAGCTATAGCATTTAGAACCTTTGGTGATGGGAACGTTTGGAATTAAATTCATACTGGAAAGCCGAGACATCAAACCAAAATTAATATGACATAGACGTGAGTGCCAAACATTAGCCTCATCATCCACACTGCCACAAATATGGTTTACAGTCTTATTGCAGAAATCTGATAGGGAAAAGCGGAACAAGCCTCCGCACTCATAGCCTTTACCAATAAAATGTCCATGTTTAGACACGACTACTTTATTAGACTCAAATACCAACTTAAGCCCGTCTCTACATAAACGGGAGCCACTAACGAGATTCTTGTCTATAGAAGGGACATGCTGCACGTTCTTCAGCTGCACGATCTTTCCCGAAGTAAACTTCAGATCTACCGTGCCAACACCATGAACAGTAGCATGTGACCCATTCCCCATTAGGACGGAGGAATCTCGGGCGACCTGATAAGAAGAAAACAACGAAATATCAGCACACACATGTACATTAGCTCCTGTATCAATCCACCAATTGGTAGATTGACTAACTGAAAGAACAGTAGGTAAATTACCATACCCAGTCCCATCTCCAGTCTTGCCAATGGTCACGTTGACAGACTTAGAAGTCTGTCCTGCAGGTGCCTTCTTTCCTTTGCGTTGTGGGCACTTCTTGGCCATGTGACCAGGCTCACCGCACACAAAGCAAGTTCTATCATCCTGATTGTTGTTGTTCTTCTTCTTCTTGAAGTTGGTTGTCTGTTGGGCTTTAACAAATTTCCCTTTGTTCTTGCTTGAGGGTTTCTGTACCACATTGGCACTAGACTGCCCTCCATCACCCTTAGACACAGCGTCCTTTTCCCGAGCTTTCTCCTCAATTTCAAGAGACCCAATCAGATTCTCAACAGAGTATTCTTGTCTCTTGTGTTTGAGTGCTGTTCCGAAATTCCTCCATGAAGAAGGTAATTTCGCAATAATACATCCAGCCACAAACTTGTCGGGTAAGGCACACTTCAGGAGTTCGAGTTCCTTGGCAATGGCCTGTATCTCATGAGCCTGATCTACTACAGAACGGTTATCAACCATCTTGTAGTCATGAAATTGCTCCATGACATACATGTCATTGCTGGCATCAGTAGCACCGTATTTGGAATTCAGTGCATCCCATAACTCCTTCGCGTCTGTCATGTGCATATACACCTCGCACAGACGGTCAGCAAGAACACTAAGAATGCATCCAACAAAGAGAGTAGTGGCAGTCTCGAATTCTTTCTGCTTTTCAGCATCAAGAACACCTTCAGGCTTGCCATTACTAACCCAGAATACATTCATAGCAGTAAGCCACAGAGTGACCCTGATCTGCCATCTCTTAAAGTGCACACCGGAGAACTAATCCGGCCTCAGTGCATCGGCAAATCCAGCCATAGTAAAACCACAGTGCCTACAATAAGGTTTTTGGATTGTTGAAAATATAAGCACATGTAGGTTCAATTTATTCCATAAATTAATCATGACATCATGCACGCACAATAACAGAACCATCACAGGCATAAAAGATCTAGACATGTAAACCAGGAAACTGTACATGAACAGATCTAATACGGAGAACATTACTGTTACGTACCGATGGTTCTGTTCTGATCGGTTTGCCGATGTAGACGCCGCAGGCACGGTGAGGATGACACGAAGTCGATGACGATTCGCCGAAGCCGAACGACGAGGAAGACGAGCCAGAGCTACAGCGAGCAGTCGCGCAGAGCGCTTCCCAAAAACCTTATTCGCCCTCTCCCGGTGCAGGACTTCGAAGGCGACGGTTCCGGAGACCTGCTCTCCCGAACGACAGTGCACGCCGGCGGACGGGACGGAGTAGACTACGTGGGACGGCGCAGCACAATGGATGGAGGAGGCAAAACCCTAGATTGATTTTCGCATATTCTGTATGAAGGCGGCGGCTCCGTATTTATAGAAGACCAGGACGCGTGATCAAGACGCCTGCACGTTCTCCATAACTCGTAACCGAACCGGATTAGCAACCGTAACCGATCCGGATTCACTGCCACTCAAAACAGCAAAATAAAACTGCAAAAGGAAGCCGCGTCTGCGCAAGCACCTGGAGCGGATTTTGGCGGACCATTCACGCAGGTGCCGTGCGCCCGCGCCGCCTGCCCTGCCCTGCCCATGCCCAGCCCAGCCCAGCCCGGCCCGGCCCGGCGAGGCGAGGCGAGCGAGCGCGCGCGTGTTATCCTCTAGTTCTCTCCCACACATGCCTCAAGTGGCTAGGAGTGCACCATCCCTTTTAAGGTGGTCTTCCTCTCCTAGAACTAGCAATATGGTACTAAAGGTCACATGCATGCCTCCTTTGCATGAGTGGGCCTTTGAGATTTAATAGGAATTATTCTTATTATATGGGCTTGGCCCACATATAATCCAACAATCCCCCACCAGATCTCAAAGTCCCACAGAGATTTGCCTGAATTCCAATGTACTGTTTATATATCAGTATTTCGATGGAGACCGATTAAGGTTGAACATCCACCTAGAACTCCAAGCTACACTTACTCACAACTTGAACAATGGACTATGCCTTGAATTGCAAGTTTGGTGCAAGCAAGCTTCACTTAAAGACTTAACTGATACTAGGCCGCCAGTAGGCTACCCCTCGGTTGGAGCGTATAAGTCATACTCCTTGGTCTCTTCATGAGCTTAGTAGAAGATTACCCAAGATCTCCATAGACTGCGACTAACAGTCGGGCTCATATAGGTGTGTTCTTTCAAGAACGCTCTGCAGGATAGCGTCTTCGCTTCTAAAAGCCAATGGAACACATTAAGACCTTAGTCAACCTGCCTTGCAGTTTCTGAGAGTATTGCATCTTCACATAGAGAGGGTTGAAATTACTCTCCTCCAGTTAACTAATGGCTTGTTTTTCCCAGATCCTAATTCACGGGATCTCCGATCACATAGGTTGGGTTACTACCATAGATAACTCACATGGGTCTCATACCCATCTCCTTCGATGCACTATCTATCACATTCCGTGATAGTCCCTTTGTAAAGGGATCTGCCAGGTTTTTATCTGTTTGGATGTAATCCAAGGTTATAACTCCGGAGTTTCTCAATTTCCTGACAGACTTCAATCGTCTCTTAACATGCCTAGACGATTTCATATTATCCTTAGAACTGTTCACTTTAGCGATAACGGTTTGATTATCACAGTTCATAAGGATAGCTGGCACTGGCTTTTCCACCGTAGGTAGATCCATCAATAGATCTCGTAGCCATTCTGCCTCAACAATAGCAGTGTCTAGTGCCGCAAGCTCTGCTTCCATGGTTGACCTCGTCAAAATGGTCTGTTTGCAAGACCTCCATGAAACAGCACCACCACCAATAGTGAAAACATATCCACTAGTGGCTTTGATCTCATCAGCATCAGAGATCCAGTTGGAATCACTGTAACCCTCCAGCACCGACGGGTACCCAGTATAGTGAAGTCCAAAGTTCGAGGTACCTTTCAGATAGCGCAACACTCGCTCAAGCGCCTTCCAGTGATCATCTCCTGGGTTAGATGTAAACCGACTCAATTTGCTCACAGCAAAGGAGATGTCTGGCCTTGTTGCACTAGCTAGGTACATTAGTGAGCCAATTATCTGGGAGTATTCCAGCTGATTCCTAGCAATTTTCTTATTCTTACGAAGTAACACGCTAGGATCATAAGGTGTTGGAGAAGGCTTGCTGTCAGAAAAGCCAAAACGGCTCAAGACCTTTTCCACATAATGAGATTGCAAAAGTGTAATCCCATCCTCACCTCTAACCAATTTAATGTTTAGAATAACATCAGCCACTCCCAGATCTTTCATATCAAAGTTTTGAGACAAGTATGATTTGACCTCATTTATCACACTAATGTTTGTCCCAAAAATCAAGATGTCATCCACATACAAACATAGAATAACTCCCTCACCCCCACCATAACGATAGTATACACATTTATCTGCCTCATTGACAGCAAAGCCTGCAGATGTCAGTGTTCTATCGAACTTCTCATGCCACTGCTTAGGGGCTTGTTTCAGACCATACAAAGATTTCAACAGTTTTAACACCTTGCCTTTTTGACCTTCTACTACAAATCCATCAGGCTGTTCCATGTAAATTTCCTCATCCAGCTCTCCGTTAAGAAAAGCTGTCTTAACGTCCATTTGATGAATGAGAAGACCATGTGAGGCAGCCAAAGCAAGTAGTACTCGAATTGTGGTCAGTCTAGCAACAGGTGAGTAAGTGTCAAAGAAATCTTCGCCTTCTTTCTGAGTATAGCCCTTGGCAACAAGCCGAGCCTTATATTTTTCAATAGTACCATCAGGCCTAAGCTTCTTTTTGAACACCCACTTGCACCCTACAGGTTTGCACCCATAAGGTTTATCTGTCAGCTCCCAGGTTCCATTAGCGATAATGGAATCCATTTCACTACGGACAGCCTCCTTCCAGTAGTCTGCATCAGGGGATGCATACGCTTCTGAAATAGACTTGGGAGTGTCGTCCACAAGGTACACAGTGAAATCATCACCAAAGGATTTGAATATCCTTTGTCTCTTGCTCCTTCTAGGAGCTCCACTGTCATCCTCCTCATTGACAAGTTCATGTGTATGTTCAAAAGGTTCAGGTGATGTGATTGAACTGGGAATTATTTCAGAAAGTTGACTAGTAGTGTTATGTGTATCCTTCATAGGAAAAATATTCTCAAAGAATGTTGCATCTCGAGACTCCATAATTGTACCAACATGCATGTCAGGTACCTCAGTTTTAACTATCAAAAATCTATAGGCAATGCTATGATTAGCATATCCCAGAAAAACGCAGTCCACAGTTTTAGGTCCAAGCTTGCGTTTCTTAGTTATTGGCACATTAACTTTCGCCAAGCACCCCCATGTACGCAAGTAAGAAAGTGATGGTTTTCTCCCAATCCATACCTCGTATGGTGTTTTGTCCTTATTTCTGTTAGGAACTCTATTTAATACGTGATTAGACGTTAGCAAAGCCTCCCCCCACCATGCCTTAGGTAATCCCGCAGTATCTAACATGGCATTCACCAAGTCAGTCAACGTGCGGTTTTTCCTTTCGGCAATCCCATTTGACTCGGGGGAATAAGGAGGCGTCCTCTCATGTATAATGCCATGTTCCTCACAAAATAAGTCAAATTCGTTTGAGAAATACTCTCCACCACGATCTGACCTAAGTCTTTTTATCTTTCTATTTAACTGGTTTTCAACTTCTGCCTTATAGATTTTAAAATAGTCTAAAGCCTCATCTTTCGTTTTCAATAAATACACATAACAGAATCTAGTTGCATCATCAATCAATGTCATGAAATATCGTTTTCCACCCTTCGTCAACACGCCATTCATCTCAGAAAGATCTGAATGCAGGAGTTCTAGTGGTGCCAAGTTTCTCTCCTCGGCAGCCTTGTGAGGCTTACGAGGTTGCTTTGATTGCACACAGCTATAGCATTTAGAACCTTTGGTGATGGGAACGTTTGGAATTAAATTCATACTGGAAAGCCGAGACATCAAACCAAAATTAATATGACATAGACGTGAGTGCCAAACATTAGCCTCATCATCCACACTGCCACAAATATGGTTTACAGTCTTATTGCAGAAATCTGATAGGGAAAAGCGGAACAAGCCTCCGCACTCATAGCCTTTACCAATAAAATGTCCATGTTTAGACACGACTACTTTATTAGACTCAAATACCAACTTAAGCCCGTCTCTACATAAACGGGAGCCACTAACGAGATTCTTGTCTATAGAAGGGACATGCTGCACGTTCTTCAGCTGCACGATCTTTCCCGAAGTAAACTTCAGATCTACCGTGCCAACACCATGAACAGTAGCATGTGACCCATTCCCCATTAGGACGGAGGAATCTCGGGCGACCTGATAAGAAGAAAACAACGAAATATCAGCACACACATGTACATTAGCTCCTGTATCAATCCACCAATTGGTAGATTGACTAACTGAAAGAACAGTAGGTAAATTACCATACCCAGTCCCATCTCCAGTCTTGCCAATGGTCACGTTGACAGACTTAGAAGTCTGTCCTGCAGGTGCCTTCTTTCCTTTGCGTTGTGGGCACTTCTTGGCCATGTGACCAGGCTCACCGCACACAAAGCAAGTTCTATCATCCTGATTGTTGTTGTTCTTCTTCTTCTTGAAGTTGGTTGTCTGTTGGGCTTTAACAAATTTCCCTTTGTTCTTGCTTGAGGGTTTCTGTACCACATTGGCACTAGACTGCCCTCCATCACCCTTAGACACAGCGTCCTTTTCCCGAGCTTTCTCCTCAATTTCAAGAGACCCAATCAGATTCTCAACAGAGTATTCTTGTCTCTTGTGTTTGAGTGCTGTTCCGAAATTCCTCCATGAAGAAGGTAATTTCGCAATAATACATCCAGCCACAAACTTGTCGGGTAAGGCACACTTCAGGAGTTCGAGTTCCTTGGCAATGGCCTGTATCTCATGAGCCTGATCTACTACAGAACGGTTATCAACCATCTTGTAGTCATGAAATTGCTCCATGACATACATGTCATTGCTGGCATCAGTAGCACCGTATTTGGAATTCAGTGCATCCCATAACTCCTTCGCGTCTGTCATGTGCATATACACCTCGCACAGACGGTCAGCAAGAACACTAAGAATGCATCCAACAAAGAGAGTAGTGGCAGTCTCGAATTCTTTCTGCTTTTCAGCATCAAGAACACCTTCAGGCTTGCCATTACTAACCCAGAATACATTCATAGCAGTAAGCCACAGAGTGACCCTGATCTGCCATCTCTTAAAGTGCACACCGGAGAACTTATCCGGCCTCAGTGCATCGGCAAATCCAGCCATAGTAAAACCACAGTGCCTACAATAAGGTTTTTGGATTGTTGAAAATATAAGCACATGTAGGTTCAATTTATTCCATAAATTAATCATGACATCATGCACGCACAATAACAGAACCATCACAGGCATAAAAGATCTAGACATGTAAACCAGGAAACTGTACATGAACAGATCTAATACGGAGAACATTACTGTTACGTACCGATGGTTCTGTTCTGATCGGTTTGCCGATGTAGACGCCGCAGGCACGGTGAGGATGACACGAAGTCGATGACGATTCGCCGAAGCCGAACGACGAGGAAGACGAGCCAGAGCTACAGCGAGCAGTCGCGCAGAGCGCTTCCCAAAAACCTTATTCGCCCTCTCCCGGTGCAGGACTTCGAAGGCGACGGTTCCGGAGACCTGCTCTCCCGAACGACAGTGCACGCCGGCGGACGGGACGGAGTAGACTACGTGGGACGGCGCAGCACAATGGATGGAGGAGGCAAAACCCTAGATTGATTTTCGCATATTCTGTATGAAGGCGGCGGCTCCGTATTTATAGAAGACCAGGACGCGTGATCAAGACGCCTGCACGTTCTCCATAACTCGTAACCGAACCGGATTAGCAACCGTAACCGATCCGGATTCACCGCCACTCAAAACAGCAAAATAAAACTGCAAAAGGAAGCCGCGTCTGCGCAAGCACCTGGAGCGGATTTTGGCGGACCATTCACGCAGGTGCCGTGCGCCCGCGCCGCCGCCCTGCCCTGCCCAGCCCAGCCCAGCCCAGCCCGGCCCGGCCCGGCGAGGCGAGGCGAGCGAGCGCGCGCGTGTTATCCTCTAGTTCTCTCCCACACATGCCTCAAGTGGCTAGGAGTGCACCATCCCTTTTAAGGTGGTCTTCCTCTCCTAGAACTAGCAATATGGTACTAAAGGTCACATGCATGCCTCCTTTGCATGAGTGGGCCTTTGAGATTTAATAGGAATTATTCTTATTATATGGGCTTGGCCCACATATAATCCAACAATCCCCCACCAGATCTCAAAGTCCCACAGAGATTTGCCTGAATTCCAATGTACTGTTTATATATCAGTATTTCGATGGAGACCGATTAAGGTTGAACATCCACCTAGAACTCCAAGCTACACTTACTCACAACTTGAACAATGGACTATGCCTTGAATTGCAAGTTTGGTGCAAGCAAGCTTCACTTAAAGACTTAACTGATACTAGGCCGCCAGTAGGCTACCCCTCGGTTGGAGCGTATAAGTCATACTCCTTGGTCTCTTCATGAGCTTAGTAGGAGATTACCCAAGATCTCCATAGACTGCGACTAACAGTCGGGCTCATATAGGTGTGTTCTTTCAAGAACGCTCTGCAGGATAGCGTCTTCGCTTCTAAAAGCCAATGGAACACATTAAGACCTTAGTCAACCTGCCTTGCAGTTTCTGAGAGTATTGCATCTTCACATAGAGAGGGTTGAAATTACTCTCCTCCAGTTAACTAATGGCTTGTTTTTCCCAGATCCTAATTCACGGGATCTCCGATCACATAGGTTGGGTTACTACCATAGATAACTCACATGGGTCTCATACCCATCTCCTTCGATGCACTATCTATCACATTCCGTGATAGTCCCTTTGTAAAGGGATCTGCCAGGTTTTTATCTGTTTGGATGTAATCCAAGGTTATAACTCCGGAGTTTCTCAATTTCCTGACAGACTTCAATCGTCTCTTAACATGCCTAGACGATTTCATATTATCCTTAGAACTGTTCACTTTAGCGATAACGGTTTGATTATCACAGTTCATAAGGATAGCTGGCACTGGCTTTTCCACCGTAGGTAGATCCATCAATAGATCTCGTAGCCATTCTGCCTCAACAATAGCAGTGTCTAGTGCCGCAAGCTCTGCTTCCATGGTTGACCTCGTCAAAATGGTCTGTTTGCAAGACCTCCATGAAACAGCACCACCACCAATAGTGAAAACATATCCACTAGTGGCTTTGATCTCATCAGCATCAGAGATCCAGTTGGAATCACTGTAACCCTCCAGCACCGACGGGTACCCAGTATAGTGAAGTCCAAAGTTCGAGGTACCTTTCAGATAGCGCAACACTCGCTCAAGCGCCTTCCAGTGATCATCTCCTGGGTTAGATGTAAACCGACTCAATTTGCTCACAGCAAAGGAGATGTCTGGCCTTGTTGCACTAGCTAGGTACATTAGTGAGCCAATTATCTGGGAGTATTCCAGCTGATTCCTAGCAATTTTCTTATTCTTACGAAGTAACACGCTAGGATCATAAGGTGTTGGAGAAGGCTTGCTGTCAGAAAAGCCAAAACGGCTCAAGACCTTTTCCACATAATGAGATTGCAAAAGTGTAATCCCATCCTCACCTCTAACCAATTTAATGTTTAGAATAACATCAGCCACTCCCAGATCTTTCATATCAAAGTTTTGAGACAAGTATGATTTGACCTCATTTATCACACTAATGTTTGTCCCAAAAATCAAGATGTCATCCACATACAAACATAGAATAACTCCCTCACCCCCACCATAACGATAGTATACACATTTATCTGCCTCATTGACAGCAAAGCCTGCAGATGTCAGTGTTCTATCGAACTTCTCATGCCACTGCTTAGGGGCTTGTTTCAGACCATACAAAGATTTCAACAGTTTTAACACCTTGCCTTTTTGACCTTCTACTACAAATCCATCAGGCTGTTCCATGTAAATTTCCTCATCCAGCTCTCCGTTAAGAAAAGCTGTCTTAACGTCCATTTGATGAACTGAGAAGACCATGTGAGGCAGCCAAAGCAAGTAGTACTCGAATTGTGGTCAGTCTAGCAACAGGTGAGTAAGTGTCAAAGAAATCTTCGCCTTCTTTCTGAGTATAGCCCTTGGCAACAAGCCGAGCCTTATATTTTTCAATAGTACCATCAGGCCTAAGCTTCTTTTTGAACACCCACTTGCACCCTACAGGTTTGCACCCATAAGGTTTATCTGTCAGCTCCCAGGTTCCATTAGCGATAATGGAATCCATTTCACTACGGACAGCCTCCTTCCAGTAGTCTGCATCAGGGGATGCATACGCTTCTGAAATAGACTTGGGAGTGTCGTCCACAAGGTACACAGTGAAATCATCACCAAAGGATTTGAATATCCTTTGTCTCTTGCTCCTTCTAGGAGCTCCACTGTCATCCTCCTCATTGACAAGTTCATGTGTATGTTCAAAAGGTTCAGGTGATGTGATTGAACTGGGAATTATTTCAGAAGGTTGACTAGTAGTGTTATGTGTATCCTTCATAGGAAAAATATTCTCAAAGAATGTTGCATCTCGAGACTCCATAATTGTACCAACATGCATGTCAGGTACCTCAGTTTTAACTATCAAAAATCTATAGGCAATGCTATGATTAGCATATCCCAGAAAAACGCAGTCCACAGTTTTAGGTCCAAGCTTGCGTTTCTTAGTTATTGGCACATTAACTTTCGCCAAGCACCCCCATGTACGCAAGTAAGAAAGTGATGGTTTTCTCCCAATCCATACCTCGTATGGTGTTTTGTCCTTATTTCTGTTAGGAACTCTATTTAATACGTGATTAGACGTTAGCAAAGCCTCCCCCCACCATGCCTTAGGTAATCCCGCAGTATCTAACATGGCATTCACCAAGTCAGTCAACGTGCGGTTTTTCCTTTCGGCAATCCCATTTGACTCGGGGGAATAAGGAGGCGTCCTCTCATGTATAATGCCATGTTCCTCACAAAATAAGTCAAATTCGTTTGAGAAATACTCTCCACCACGATCTGACCTAAGTCTTTTTATCTTTCTATTTAACTGGTTTTCAACTTCTGCCTTATAGATTTTAAAATAGTCTAAAGCCTCATCTTTCGTTTTCAATAAATACACATAACAGAATCTAGTTGCATCATCAATCAATGTCATGAAATATCGTTTTCCACCCTTCGTCAACACGCCATTCATCTCAGAAAGATCTGAATGCAGGAGTTCTAGTGGTGCCAAGTTTCTCTCCTCGGCAGCCTTGTGAGGCTTACGAGGTTGCTTTGATTGCACACAGCTATAGCATTTAGAACCTTTGGTGATGGGAAACGTTTGGAATTAAATTCATACTGGAAAGCCGAGACATCAAACCAAAATTAATATGACATAGACGTGAGTGCCAAACATTAGCCTCATCATCCACACTGCCACAAATATGGTTTACAGTCTTATTGCAGAAATCTGATAGGGAAAAGCGGAACAAGCCTCCGCACTCATAGCCTTTACCAATAAAATGTCCATGTTTAGACACGACTACTTTATTAGACTCAAATACCAACTTAAGCCCGTCTCTACATAAACGGGAGCCACTAACGAGATTCTTGTCTATAGAAGGGACATGCTGCACGTTCTTCAGCTGCACGATCTTTCCCGAAGTAAACTTCAGATCTACCGTGCCAACACCATGAACAGTAGCATGTGACCCATTCCCCATTAGGACGGAGGAATCTCGGGCGACCTGATAAGAAGAAAACAACGAAATATCAGCACACACATGTACATTAGCTCCTGTATCAATCCACCAATTGGTAGATTGACTAACTGAAAGAACAGTAGGTAAATTACCATACCCAGTCCCATCTCCAGTCTTGCCAATGGTCACGTTGACAGACTTAGAAGTCTGTCCTGCAGGTGCCTTCTTTCCTTTGCGTTGTGGGCACTTCTTGGCCATGTGACCAGGCTCACCGCACACAAAGCAAGTTCTATCATCCTGATTGTTGTTGTTCTTCTTCTTCTTGAAGTTGGTTGTCTGTTGGGCTTTAACAAATTTCCCTTTGTTCTTGCTTGAGGGTTTCTGTACCACATTGGCACTAGACTGCCCTCCATCACCCTTAGACACAGCGTCCTTTTCCCGAGCTTTCTCCTCAATTTCAAGAGACCCAATCAGATTCTCAACAGAGTATTCTTGTCTCTTGTGTTTGAGTGCTGTTCCGAAATTCCTCCATGAAGAAGGTAATTTCGCAATAATACATCCAGCCACAAACTTGTCGGGTAAGGCACACTTCAGGAGTTCGAGTTCCTTGGCAATGGCCTGTATCTCATGAGCCTGATCTACTACAGAACGGTTATCAACCATCTTGTAGTCATGAAATTGCTCCATGACATACATGTCATTGCTGGCATCAGTAGCACCGTATTTGGAATTCAGTGCATCCCATAACTCCTTCGCGTCTGTCATGTGCATATACACCTCGCACAGACGGTCAGCAAGAACACTAAGAATGCATCCAACAAAGAGAGTAGTGGCAGTCTCGAATTCTTTCTGCTTTTCAGCATCAAGAACACCTTCAGGCTTGCCATTACTAACCCAGAATACATTCATAGCAGTAAGCCACAGAGTGACCCTGATCTGCCATCTCTTAAAGTGCACACCGGAGAACTTATCCGGCCTCAGTGCATCGGCAAATCCAGCCATAGTAAAACCACAGTGCCTACAATAAGGTTTTTGGATTGTTGAAAATATAAGCACATGTAGGTTCAATTTATTCCATAAATTAATCATGACATCATGCACGCACAATAACAGAACCATCACAGGCATAAAAGATCTAGACATGTAAACCAGGAAACTGTACATGAACAGATCTAATACGGAGAACATTACTGTTACGTACCGATGGTTCTGTTCTGATCGGTTTGCCGATGTAGACGCCGCAGGCACGGTGAGGATGACACGAAGTCGATGACGATTCGCCGAAGCCGAACGACGAGGAAGACGAGCCAGAGCTACAGCGAGCAGTCGCGCAGAGCGCTTCCCAAAAACCTTATTCGCCCTCTCCCGGTGCAGGACTTCGAAGGCGACGGTTCCGGAGACCTGCTCTCCCGAACGACAGTGCACGCCGGCGGACGGGACGGAGTAGACTACGTGGGACGGCGCAGCACAATGGATGGAGGAGGCAAAACCCTAGATTGATTTTCGCATATTCTGTATGAAGGCGGCGGCTCCGTATTTATAGAAGACCAGGACGCGTGATCAAGACGCCTGCACGTTCTCCATAACTCGTAACCGAACCGGATTAGCAACCGTAACCGATCCGGATTCACCGCCACTCAAAACAGCAAAATAAAACTGCAAAAGGAAGCCGCGTCTGCGCAAGCACCTGGAGCAGGATTTTGGCGGACCATTCACGCAGGTGCCGTGCGCCCGCGCCGCCTGCCCTGCCCTGCCCAGCCCAGCCCAGCCCAGCCCGGCCCGGCCCGGCGAGGCGAGGCGAGCGAGCGCGCGCGTGTTATCCTCTAGTTCTCTCCCACACATGCCTCAAGTGGCTAGGAGTGCACCATCCCTTTTAAGGTGGTCTTCCTCTCCTAGAACTAGCAATATGGTACTAAAGGTCACATGCATGCCTCCTTTGCATGAGTGGGCCTTTGAGATTTAATAGGAATTATTCTTATTATATGGGCTTGGCCCACATATAATCCAACAATCCCCCACCAGATCTCAAAGTCCCACAGAGATTTGCCTGAATTCCAATGTACTGTTTATATATCAGTATTTCGATGGAGACCGATTAAGGTTGAACATCCACCTAGAACTCCAAGCTACACTTACTCACAACTTGAACAATGGACTATGCCTTGAATTGCAAGTTTGGTGCAAGCAAGCTTCACTTAAAGACTTAACTGATACTAGGCCGCCAGTAGGCTACCCCTCGGTTGGAGCGTATAAGTCATACTCCTTGGTCTCTTCATGAGCTTAGTAGGAAGATTACCCAAGATCTCCATAGACTGCGACTAACAGTCGGGCTCATATAGGTGTGTTCTTTCAAGAACGCTCTGCAGGATAGCGTCTTCGCTTCTAAAAGCCAATGGAACACATTAAGACCTTAGTCAACCTGCCTTGCAGTTTCTGAGAGTATTGCATCTTCACATAGAGAGGGTTGAAATTACTCTCCTCCAGTTAACTAATGGCTTGTTTTTCCCAGATCCTAATTCACGGGATCTCCGATCACATAGGTTGGGTTACTACCATAGATAACTCACATGGGTCTCATACCCATCTCCTTCGATGCACTATCTATCACATTCCGTGATAGTCCCTTTGTAAAGGGATCTGCCAGGTTTTTATCTGTTTGGATGTAATCCAAGGTTATAACTCCGGAGTTTCTCAATTTCCTGACAGACTTCAATCGTCTCTTAACATGCCTAGACGATTTCATATTATCCTTAGAACTGTTCACTTTAGCGATAACGGTTTGATTATCACAGTTCATAAGGATAGCTGGCACTGGCTTTTCCACCGTAGGTAGATCCATCAATAGATCTCGTAGCCATTCTGCCTCAACAATAGCAGTGTCTAGTGCCGCAAGCTCTGCTTCCATGGTTGACCTCGTCAAAATGGTCTGTTTGCAAGACCTCCATGAAACAGCACCACCACCAATAGTGAAAACATATCCACTAGTGGCTTTGATCTCATCAGCATCAGAGATCCAGTTGGAATCACTGTAACCCTCCAGCACCGACGGGTACCCAGTATAGTGAAGTCCAAAGTTCGAGGTACCTTTCAGATAGCGCAACACTCGCTCAAGCGCCTTCCAGTGATCATCTCCTGGGTTAGATGTAAACCGACTCAATTTGCTCACAGCAAAGGAGATGTCTGGCCTTGTTGCACTAGCTAGGTACATTAGTGAGCCAATTATCTGGGAGTATTCCAGCTGATTCCTAGCAATTTTCTTATTCTTACGAAGTAACACGCTAGGATCATAAGGTGTTGGAGAAGGCTTGCTGTCAGAAAAGCCAAAACGGCTCAAGACCTTTTCCACATAATGAGATTGCAAAAGTGTAATCCCATCCTCACCTCTAACCAATTTAATGTTTAGAATAACATCAGCCACTCCCAGATCTTTCATATCAAAGTTTTGAGACAAGTATGATTTGACCTCATTTATCACACTAATGTTTGTCCCAAAAATCAAGATGTCATCCACATACAAACATAGAATAACTCCCTCACCCCCACCATAACGATAGTATACACATTTATCTGCCTCATTGACAGCAAAGCCTGCAGATGTCAGTGTTCTATCGAACTTCTCATGCCACTGCTTAGGGGCTTGTTTCAGACCATACAAAGATTTCAACAGTTTTAACACCTTGCCTTTTTGACCTTCTACTACAAATCCATCAGGCTGTTCCATGTAAATTTCCTCATCCAGCTCTCCGTTAAGAAAAGCTGTCTTAACGTCCATTTGATGAATGAGAAGACCATGTGAGGCAGCCAAAGCAAGTAGTACTCGAATTGTGGTCAGTCTAGCAACAGGTGAGTAAGTGTCAAAGAAATCTTCGCCTTCTTTCTGAGTATAGCCCTTGGCAACAAGCCGAGCCTTATATTTTTCAATAGTACCATCAGGCCTAAGCTTCTTTTTGAACACCCACTTGCACCCTACAGGTTTGCACCCATAAGGTTTATCTGTCAGCTCCCAGGTTCCATTAGCGATAATGGAATCCATTTCACTACGGACAGCCTCCTTCCAGTAGTCTGCATCAGGGGATGCATACGCTTCTGAAATAGACTTGGGAGTGTCGTCCACAAGGTACACAGTGAAATCATCACCAAAGGATTTGAATATCCTTTGTCTCTTGCTCCTTCTAGGAGCTCCACTGTCATCCTCCTCATTGACAAGTTCATGTGTATGTTCAAAAGGTTCAGGTGATGTGATTGAACTGGGAATTATTTCAGAAGGTTGACTAGTAGTGTTATGTGTATCCTTCATAGGAAAAATATTCTCAAAGAATGTTGCATCTCGAGACTCCATAATTGTACCAACATGCATGTCAGGTACCTCAGTTTTAACTATCAAAAATCTATAGGCAATGCTATGATTAGCATATCCCAGAAAAACGCAGTCCACAGTTTTAGGTCCAAGCTTGCGTTTCTTAGTTATTGGCACATTAACTTTCGCCAAGCACCCCCATGTACGCAAGTAAGAAAGTGATGGTTTTCTCCCAATCCATACCTCGTATGGTGTTTTGTCCTTATTTCTGTTAGGAACTCTATTTAATACGTGATTAGACGTTAGCAAAGCCTCCCCCCACCATGCCTTAGGTAATCCCGCAGTATCTAACATGGCATTCACCAAGTCAGTCAACGTGCGGTTTTTCCTTTCGGCAATCCCATTTGACTCGGGGGAATAAGGAGGCGTCCTCTCATGTATAATGCCATGTTCCTCACAAAATAAGTCAAATTCGTTTGAGAAATACTCTCCACCACGATCTGACCTAAGTCTTTTTATCTTTCTATTTAACTGGTTTTCAACTTCTGCCTTATAGATTTTAAAATAGTCTAAAGCCTCATCTTTCGTTTTCAATAAATACACATAACAGAACCTAGTTGCATCATCAATCAATGTCATGAAATATCGTTTTCCACCCTTCGTCAACACGCCATTCATCTCAGAAAGATCTGAATGCAGGAGTTCTAGTGGTGCCAAGTTTCTCTCCTCGGCAGCCTTGTGAGGCTTACGAGGTTGCTTTGATTGCACACAGCTATGGCATTTAGAACCTTTGGTGATGGAAACGTTTGGAATTAAATTCATACTGGAAAGCCGAGACATCAAACCAAAATTAATATGACATAGACGTGAGTGCCAAACATTAGCCTCATCATCCACACTGCCACAAATATGGTTTACAGTCTTATTGCAGAAATCTGATAGGGAAAAGCGGAACAAGCCTCCGCACTCATAGCCTTTACCAATAAAATGTCCATGTTTAGACACGACTACTTTATTAGACTCAAATACCAACTTAAGCCCGTCTCTACATAAACGGGAGCCACTAACGAGATTCTTGTCTATAGAAGGGACATGCTGCACGTTCTTCAGCTGCACGATCTTTCCCGAAGTAAACTTCAGATCTACCGTGCCAACACCATGAACAGTAGCATGTGACCCATTCCCCATTAGGACGGAGGAATCTCGGGCGACCTGATAAGAAGAAAACAACGAAATATCAGCACACACATGTACATTAGCTCCTGTATCAATCCACCAATTGGTAGATTGACTAACTGAAAGAACAGTAGGTAAATTACCATACCCAGTCCCATCTCCAGTCTTGCCAATGGTCACGTTGACAGACTTAGAAGTCTGTCCTGCAGGTGCCTTCTTTCCTTTGCGTTGTGGGCACTTCTTGGCCATGTGACCAGGCTCACCGCACACAAAGCAAGTTCTATCATCCTGATTGTTGTTGTTCTTCTTCTTCTTGAAGTTGGTTGTCTGTTGGGCTTTAACAAATTTCCCTTTGTTCTTGCTTGAGGGTTTCTGTACCACATTGGCACTAGACTGCCCTCCATCACCCTTAGACACAGCGTCCTTTTCCCGAGCTTTCTCCTCAATTTCAAGAGACCCAATCAGATTCTCAACAGAGTATTCTTGTCTCTTGTGTTTGAGTGCTGTTCCGAAATTCCTCCATGAAGAAGGTAATTTCGCAATAATACATCCAGCCACAAACTTGTCGGGTAAGGCACACTTCAGGAGTTCGAGTTCCTTGGCAATGGCCTGTATCTCATGAGCCTGATCTACTACAGAACGGTTATCAACCATCTTGTAGTCATGAAATTGCTCCATGACATACATGTCATTGCTGGCATCAGTAGCACCGTATTTGGAATTCAGTGCATCCCATAACTCCTTCGCGTCTGTCATGTGCATATACACCTCGCACAGACGGTCAGCAAGAACACTAAGAATGCATCCAACAAAGAGAGTAGTGGCAGTCTCGAATTCTTTCTGCTTTTCAGCATCAAGAACACCTTCAGGCTTGCCATTACTAACCCAGAATACATTCATAGCAGTAAGCCACAGAGTGACCCTGATCTGCCATCTCTTAAAAGTGCACACCGGAGAACTTATCCGGCCTCAGTGCATCGGCAAATCCAGCCATAGTAAAACCACAATGCCTACAATAAGGTTTTTGGATTGTTGAAAATATAAGCACATGTAGGTTTAATTTATTCCATAAATTAATCATGACATCATGCACGCACAATAACAGAACCATCACAGGCATAAAAGATCTAGACATGTAAACCAGGAAACTGTACATGAACAGATCTAATACGGAGAACATTACTGTTACGTACCGATGGTTCTGTTCTGATCGGTTTGCCGATGTAGACGCCGCAGGCACGGTGAGGATGACACGAAGTCGATGACGATTCGCCGAAGCCGAACGACGAGGAAGACGAGCCAGAGCTACAGTGAGCAGTCGCGCAGAGCGCTTCCCAAAAACCTTATTCGCCCTCTCCCGGTGCAGGACTTCGAAGGCGACGGTTCCGGAGACCTGCTCTCCCGAACGACAGTGCACGCCGGCGAACGGGACGGAGTAGACTACGTGGGACGGCGCAGCACAATGGATGGAGGAGGCAAAACCCTAGATTGATTTTCGCATGTTCTGTATGAAGGCGGCGGCTCCGTATTTATAGAAGACCAGGACGCGTGATCAAGACGCCTGCACGTTCTCCATAACTCGTAACCGAACCGGATTAGCAATCGTAACCGATCCGGATTCACCGCCACTCAAAACAGCAAAATAAAACTGCAAAAGGAAGCCGCGTCTGCGCAAGCACCTGGAGCGGATTTTGGCGGACCATTCACGCAGGTGCCGTGCGCCCGCGCCGCCCGCCCAGCCCAGCCCAGCCCAGCCCAGCCCGGCCCGGCCCGGCGAGGCGAGGCGAGCGAGCGCGCGCGTGTTATCCTCTAGTTCTCTCCCACACATGTCTCAAGTGGCTAGGAGTGCACCATCCCTTTTAAGGTGGTCTTCCTCTCCTAGAACTAGCAATATGGTACTAAAGGTCACATGCATGCCTCCTTTGCATGAGTGGGCCTTTGAGATTTAATACGAATTATTCTTATTATATGGGCTTGGCTCACATATAATCCAACAATCCCCCACCAGATCTCAAAGTCCCACAGAGATTTGCCTGAATTCCAATGTACTGTTTATATATCAGTATTTCGATGGAGACCGATTAAGGTTGAACATCCACCTAGAACTCCAAGCTACACTTACTCACAACTTGAACAATGGACTATGCCTTGAATTGCAAGTTTGGTGCAAGCAAGCTTCACTTAAAGACTTAACTGATACTAGGCCGCCAGTATGCTACCCCTCGGTTGGAGCGTATAAGTCATACTCCTTGGTCTCTTCATGAGCTTAGTAGGAGATTACCCAAGATCTCCATAGACTGCGACTAACAGTCGGGCTCATATAGGTGTGCTCTTTCAAGAACGCTCTGCAGGATAGCGTCTTCGCTTCTAAAAGCCAATGGAACACATTAAGACCTTAGTCAACCTGCCTTGCAGTTTCTGAGAGTATTGCATCTTCACATAGAGAGGGTTGAAATTACTCTCCTCCAGTTAACTAATGGCTTGTTTTTCCCAGATCCTAATTCACGGGATCTCCGATCACATAGGTTGGGTTACTACCATAGATAACTCACATGGGTCTCATACCCATCTCCTTCGATGCACTATCTATCACATTCCGTGATAGTCCCTTTGTAAAGGGATCTGCCAGGTTTTTATCTGTTTGGATGTAATCCAAGGTTATAACTCCGGAGTTTCTCAATTTCCTGACAGACTTCAATCGTCTCTTAACATGCCTAGACGATTTCATATTATCCTTAGAACTGTTCACTTTAGCGATAACGGTTTGATTATCACAGTTCATAAGGATAGCTGGCACTGGCTTTTCCACCGTAGGTAGATCCATCAATAGATCTCGTAGCCATTCTGCCTCAACAATAGCAGTGTCTAGTGCCGCAAGCTCTGCTTCCATGGTTGACCTCGTCAAAATGGTCTGTTTGCAAGACCTCCATGAAACAGCACCACCACCAATAGTGAAAACATATCCACTAGTGGCTTTGATCTCATCAGCATCAGAGATCCAGTTGGAATCACTGTAACCCTCCAGCACCGACGGGTACCCAGTATAGTGAAGTCCAAAGTTCGAGGTACCTTTCAGATAGCGCAACACTCGCTCAAGCGCCTTCCAGTGATCATCTCCTGGGTTAGATGTAAACCGACTCAATTTGCTCACAGCAAAGGAGATGTCTGGCCTTGTTGCACTAGCTAGGTACATTAGTGAGCCAATTATCTGGGAGTATTCCAGCTGATTCCTAGCAATTTTCTTATTCTTACGAAGTAACACGCTAGGATCATAAGGTGTTGGAGAAGGCTTGCTGTCAGAAAAGCCAAAACGGCTCAAGACCTTTTCCACATAATGAGATTGCAAAAGTGTAATCCCATCCTCACCTCTAACCAATTTAATGTTTAGAATAACATCAGCCACTCCCAGATCTTTCATATCAAAGTTTTGAGACAAGTATGATTTGACCTCATTTATCACACTAATGTTTGTCCCAAAAATCAAGATGTCATCCACATACAAACATAGAATAACTCCCTCACCCCCACCATAACGATAGTATACACATTTATCTGCCTCATTGACAGCAAAGCCTGCAGATGTCAGTGTTCTATCGAACCTATGCGGTTGAAATCGGGAAGGTTTGGCAAGTGGCAACCCTACGCGCGGGCAACTCTCCAGATCTGGATCAGTTGAAGGCCTGGAGAGTAGGCAGAGAGCACAGCTCACATGTGCAACTGAGCTTATCACTTATGCAGGCACGCATCGCCAGTTTGCCACATTGGATGTCTTATCTTTTTAGTGGTACTCTCTTTTAATAGGTGGATCTCCTGTAAAATCGGGTATAACGAGTCACAGATGACAAATGACTTTTTCCAAATCTTCTCTAAGTATTAACTCTATGCAGCGAAAATTCAAACCCACAAACTTACCAAAACCAAGACTCAAAAACCACATGAGACAATTTGTCTCCAATATCGGTCCGACTGCTGCCGAGAACGACCATACCAATCTAACCGCACTCCAAGAGAATAGTGTAGACCGCACTACACACGATCAAAGAAAAAACCCAACCCTTAAACCACTGATCCAAATGCAACAAAATTTGGCACAAACCCTCCCTAGGATATCAGGAACTTATTCCAATCATGGATTATGAAAATCGATACCAAGGTTCCGACCTTTATCTAAAACATAGAGAGTTGCACCAAAATCGAGCAAAAGAGGGAAACCTTCATCTGCGCTTGCTCGATAGTCCTTGAAGATCTAGATGATTTTGGATGGGTTCTCACATGTCATAGCAAACTAAATCACAGCATAAATTCAACTCAAATCACTCGCAAAAGCAAAACCCCAAAATCACCTCTCTTGAGGAAAACTGGGCAAACTCAAAAACTTTCCCTAGAAGGCGTCTAAACAGATGGTATCTGATCTTCAATAGATATCTCCACATCTTATACGTCCTTGACACTAGGAAAGATCAAGAAAAAAAATCCAAATAAGAAAGCCAAGCAAATCAACAACACAAGAAAAAATCTATGACACAACTACTACTACAAAAAGCCTAATACTAGACACCACACCTCAGGCGGTTACCCAAAATCATCAGTATTAAATATAATCATAGACGGTTTTAGTTTAGAGACCATCTGTATTGCTGTCAGCGCTAAAAACCATCTATGAAAGTGAAATATCATAGGCGGTTCGAGGTTAAAACCGTATGTAAAGTATCATAGACGGTTATTAACAAGAACCGTCTGTGATATTATCAAATATCATAAATGGTTCTTACTTTGAACCGTTTGTGATAATTCATAGACGGTTTGTATTAAAAAACCATCTATGATAATTCTACTATATTAATTGCGCACAGACCCATCGACCTCTGTCTTAAATTTCAGATCTACGCTGCTGGTTTGAGCTGGAGGCGGGGCTTTAAGGACATTTGTGCAAGGAGAATATTTTGCAAGAGTAATTGTAGATCCACTAACTTATTGGCTACCTATGGTTAGCAATTTATTCCTAATTGTATTATAATTTAGATCTAACTTTTAGTGAAAGGAAAATTGGAGATGGTTTAGATCTACCAAGCTTGATGTAGAGAGAAAATTATTTACATCCAGCATGGTTTAGGATTTAGTCAATTCATAGTATATTTTTACTTAATTCAATGTAATTAATTATTTTTGCTACATGTAGCAACTTAATTTAGATCGTACATATATAGTGTACTAATTAATTAATTCAATATGTAATACTAAATTGTTATATACGTAACGTAGGACCAAAACTGGATGTACGCTGTGACCTGTGCGAGTGAAGAGTATATTAATGGCATTTCTGCTTTTACAAGATCTACCGAGGAGGATATGTTGAATAAGGGGTGGAATATATGTATTATCCATATATTGATTCATGGGAATTCTCAACTCCTATGTATGGAATCGATCTCAGCTGGAGAGCAGCATCGTCAAAGGTTATGCAACCAAAGAGATCATTAAGTTCTATGTCAATTACATGGCTCAAGTTGAACCGATAGGCGTGCCTCGATCTCGCCATGAGAGGGAGGCTCAAGGGTATCGGGACCATCGGAAAGAAAGCAACCACTCCAGATATGGATGCATATGCTCAAGCCCATTTCACGGTCTTAAAACATATGACTAAAGTGTCCCCGTATATCGACCAGCACAAGGACATACTTCGGCAACAGAATCTGAAACGATCGAATATTTGGATAACGAGACAACAAAACAATCAGTTCAACCAATGATTGAAGGAGCGACTCGCTATAAGCTCGTTAATTGATATGCTGACATGGTTGGAAAAAAGGCCAGCATTTATAGTTATGACATGGTAAGGATATGACATAAATGGGTACACATTCTATACACAGGCTCATAATATACAGAGCACTAACCAGAACAACGGTGTCCCACATGTCCATAATACCCTATGGAGGGATGCTGCACTGTTCACCACTAATTTTGAAGAAAACTATCAGATTGCATATTGCATCATTCTAGGGTTTGTCCAAGCTGTCGGCTACCCCCTTGGAATTGTGCTTTCTGCCCTTGATTTTCTTGCTTGTTCTTGATTGAATTGTCGGGAGATCATCTCCACTTGGTCATGGTCAAGTGGATTCAACCATAACATGTGGTTTAGTGAGTTCTTGTGTCGTAGGTTGTTGCCTTGACATCGATTGGCTTCATCAATTCGTTGGGTTTCACAGTGTATCCCAGATTTTAAGTCGTGAATATCAGGCACCCTGTATCACTACCACAAAGGCCGGTCTGACCATGGCTGCCAAGCCAATCAGACTGCTAACATCACTCCGATCAGACCACCATGCAATGGTCGGTCAGACCGCTCCACTCTGGTCATACCGTATTCAGAATGCCAACACTATCGCGCCAGATCTCAGATCAAAAACTCCAAAAGGCCTCCGAAAAATAGCTACTGTGAACAAAGGGTCGGTACTACCGCTCACTGGTCTGACCGCCAAGCAACAATCGGTCAGATCGCTACACCAGGGCTAGTCAGACCACCAGCTTTAGAAAGAAAAAGTTGAAACTACAATTTCTCGAAATCAAACTCAAGCAATGAAAGTAAGACATAAATAATATTAAATCTCATCACTCTCGTAGGCTTACAACCACACGGTCTTACACTCTTGAATGTTGATCCAAGCAAAAAGAAGTTAGGCCTTGGAAAAACATTGGAGAATGAATGATATGTTGGTAGTCAACATTTGCTGCATGATATTGTGTTTTGGTAAACATGATTAGATGTTTCATTGATAAACCTGTCAGAACATGTGTGTGAAGTACTGCATGCATGTTAATGATTGGTTAACAAGAGTATAGTTTGTACTACAGCGTACTAGTGTAGTACTTGTAGTATGTGATGATGCATGACCAGTCGGCCTAACCCTTTTGAATTAGGGCAAAAGGCCGACCATGTTGACACACTCGACCCCGGCTCGCAGACCCGTGCCATGGGCAAGGCTTTGAATAGTAGTTGGACATACTACAATATTTTTTGCTGTGTGTA